>CM067592.1:955412-1345412 GCA_034336665.1 Luscinia megarhynchos | reverse complement strand
GCGCTGGAGTGGTGGTACCCTCCGCCCGCCTTGCGCCCGCCCGCCGCCTCCAGCAGGTGCGGGTGGTGCGGGGGGACCCGCCCGCCGCCGCCGCCGCTGCCCCCGTCGGAAGCGGCGGGCGAGGCGGGCTCGGCGCTGCCGCCGGGGGGCGACTCGAACAGCGGGTCCCGGGCGGCGGCGGCGGCGGCGGCGGCGGGAGCGGACGGGGGGGCGGCGGCGGGCGGCGTCCCCAGCCCCGCCGGCCCCGTCCCCAGCCCCGCCGGCCCCGCCTCGCCGCCGGGCTCCGACAGGTCCAGGAAAGCCTGGCGCAGCAGGCCTGCCCCGTCCCCTCCCAGCGAGCACCCCAGCGCGCCGGGGGGCTGCGGCGGCGGCTGCAGGTAGGTGGGCACCGGAAGCCCGCCCGGGGTGCGCGGCGGCCAAAACATGCAGAAGGGCGGGTAGAAGGCGGCATCCTTCCTGCCCGGCCAGAAGAGCCCCGAGAGCCCGCCGCCCGCCGCCGCCGCCCCGCCGGCCTTGTGCGCGGCCGCCCCGCCGAGGGCATCGCCGCCGCCGCCCTCCTCCTTCTTGTGGCAGAGCCCGAAGGCGGCGGCGGGGAAGCCGTAGGGGTGCGGGAAGAGCCCGCCGCAGCCGGGGAACTTCTGGAGCATGCCGCCGAAGGAGCCCTTGCTGGGCACCGGGATGACGGGGTAGCTCCGCGGGCTCTTGCCGCCGTGCGCCGCCGCCACCGCCTCCTGCAGCTCCTCGTCCTCCTCGAAGCGCGGCCGCTTCTGGTGCAGGTCGGGAGGGGCGGCCAGGAGGTGCGGGCTCAGCAGCCCGCCGCCCACCACCGCCGCCGCCTTCACCGAGCCCAGCGGGTGGCAGGCGGCGGGGGCGGCGGCGGCGGGGGCCGGCGGGGCGGGCGGCAGGGCTCGCTTGCGGCTGCCGCCGTTGAACATGGCCTTGACATCCTCCCAGGCGAAGACCAGCTCATCCTGGGGGCTCTTGTCGGTCAGCTTCAGGTGGCGGCGCCAGGAGTTGAAGTTGGCGGCGTCGGGCTGGGTGTACTTGGCGTCGGGGGTGCGGTGGGAGTGGAAGATGAACTTGTTGGGCGAGAAGTACATGCTGCAGTAGCTGCACTTGATGCACTTGGCCCGGGAGCTGTTGTAGCGGGCCGGGATGAAGCTCCCGCGGCATCCCCATGCGCACTCGTGGGATACGTCGAAGGCGAAGTTATCCGGCAATTTGGGGGGCCGGTTCTCCCCCAAGAAGGACTTGCAGAGCCGCTCTGCCTCCCTCTTGGTGATCATGCCGCAGCGGCGGGAGGAGATGGGCATGGCCCCGGCCCGCCGCAGGATCTCCAGCTGCACCGGCGTGCACTGCACGCAGGTGATGCCCAGGGCCACCCGCCGGTTGTGGATCTCGTTGTAGCTGAAGTTTTTGAGGAGGGTGTTGGAGATCTGCGCCAGGCACAGCCGCTCCTGCCCGTCGATCACCAGGGAGACGATCGGGATGCCGTAGAGGATCACCTGCCCCACCTGGTTGGGCTTCATGGCGGCGTGGCCGGCCCTCGGCTGGTTCATGGGGTCCGGCGGGTATGCGCTGGACGGCGACGGCAGCAAGATATCGGTGGGGCCGGGCAGCGGGCTGGTCGCCATCGTCTCAGCGGCGAGGGGGCTGCTCTGCTCTAGCTGCGGGAGGGGAGGGGGACAGAGACACAGCGCCGTCAGCCGAGCACTCGCAGGGATGGGGGTTCCTCTCCGCACGCACCCCATCCTCCCTCCGTTCCTCCGGTCTGCCGGCATGGGGAGGCGCTACCCGCGGGGAGGTTTGCTCAGCGATCCCGACTCCCCCAAACCTCCTCTGTCCTCGCCGGGGGTGTCCCCCGAGCTGTCCGCCCCCGCGCATCCCGAGTTTCCGACGTGCCCATCCCACCGCAGGTGCGGAGATGGAGGTCCACGAGCGAACCGCCCCCGTTCGGAAGAACCCTCGACCCACGGGCGCCGCGACCCCGAACTCGCAGCGGAGCCGCGTGTCCGCCTCCCCATCCTGGAAACCCACCGCAACCCGAGAGGGCTCCACGAGGACCCTCCGCGGGCACACGGCGACTGAGGAGCGGTCCCCTCTCCTCGCGCCCCGGGATGGGGAAAGCGCGGAAAAAGAACGAAAAAAACCCGAAGTTTCGGCTCTCCCTGCGGCTGCCCGGGCATCTTCCCCCACCCGGCTCCCGTTACCTCCGCGGGCGCGCTCCGGCCGTGCCGCCGCCGGACCTTCCTCCTCCTCCAGCTCCAGCAGCCGCCGGCAGGGAGGGAAGCGCATCCCCGCTGCCGCCGCCGCGGAGCCGCGGCCGGACAGAGCCCCCCGCCCCCGGTGCGCGGCCCCCGCGGGCGCCCTGACGTCAGCGGCCCGGGGGCGGACGGGGCCGGACCCGCCGCACGCTCCCCCCGACGGTGGGGAGGCGAGCGGGGCTGGGGGCGGCTCCCCCATCCCTCCCGTCCTCTCTCTCCCTCCCCCGCACCGGGAGGGGATGCGGGCGCCCCGTCGGGGCCCGGCCCTCCCGCCGCCGCCCCCCCCCCGAGCGCCGGCCCCGCTCCGCGCACTGTTTCCCGGCGAGAAGCCGGAACGGCGGAAGGTGGAATACGCTTTGGATTTTTTTTTCCTTTCTGCCTTTTTTTTTTTTTTTTTTTTTCCGCCTTCCCCTCCTCCTTCCGCCCCCTTCACGGTCTAAGACAAATCGCTTCCAAGAAACTGAATATTCTCCTTATGTACCTCGCATCTTTTCGGAAACGGTATTTTCTAAGGGATAGGGAGAAATTACAGGGTAGGGGAGGAGAAAGAGGAAAAAAGTTGATTTCTCGCTACAACCGTGTCCTCACGAGCATGAACAGTTTTTCTGTCCTCACTGCAATTCCCAAATACACCGGAGCAATTCACCAGAACCACTTTCACAAGCACCCGGACCCAGATTGTGGCTCCCACAAAGACCAATACGGTGCAAATACGCTCTGCATGTTTTTTTTTTAACTTTTCCCCCTTCTTCTCGGTCGGTTTATGTCCCCAGCTAAGGAAAAAAAAAGGGGGAAAAAAAAACAACCAGCAAATAGATTGCAGCACTGTAGCGGTTTCTGCCTTTTTCTATTTTTTTTTCCCACGAATCACCTCCAAAAGGTTGCGGGTCTCAATTGCCTCTCCGCGCAGCGCTGGGAGAGGACAGGGCGACACCGCCGCGACCCCCTCGCCCCAAGGCAGAAGGGCAATACCGCTCAACGATGCTGCTTTCCAGCGAGGAAAACCACAGAAAAACGGCTAAAACCCGGGAAAATTAAAAACTCATTCCTAGCCAAAACGGGGAGACAGCAGGACTGTCAAGTGTTTCCTAATATAATTCTGATTTACTTTCCTTTTGCAAAAATATTTGTATCTCTCTTTTTCTCTCCATGCACATGACAAATACTTAGTATTTCTGCACATTTAGCTATGAGGACTTGGTGATTTTTTTTTTTTTGTGTGTGTGTGCCTGTTTTTTTCCCTCGTGCATCACAGATCCAGACGGAAACCTCTACACCGACCTTTCTCAGGACATCCACACTAAAGCTCACACCTTCTCGCCTCTAACCGGGTATTGCTCGGGTCTTCGCTAACAATAAAAGAATTAATAGTAGCAGCAGTACAGTAGCAGTAGTAGTAGTAGTAGTAGTAGTAGTAATAATAATGATAATGATAATAATAATAATAATAATAATAATAATAATAATAATAATAATAATAATAATAATATCGCACCTCTCGTCATTACTCCTGTCACTTCTTATTAAACCTTGCTCTTCCCCGTGTCGCAACTGTCACAGGGAGACTTCCCCCCCTTCCCCTCCCTCCTACTTTTCCCCGATCCTCTTCTGCAAAGAGCCTGCTGCTTTCGTGTGAGCAATGGCTATAAGCCTCACATTGGTGACATTTTAATCAATGCTTCCTAGCCAGACTGACATGAATTTTACACTTCAAAACTCTCCTCCGTCAGCTAATTGATTCAAATTGTTTTATTGGTTAAACCCGTGTCACACATTGTATGATCTATTACCACGCCTCGGAGAAAATCTCCCCTCCTGTCTTCGTTCCCAGGTCGGCACCAGGAGGGACGGGGGGTTTTAGGGAGAAGCTGCTTGATCCTGCGGATGCTCAGTGCCTGCATCCCCGCAGCGGCCGCCGGGCAGACCTCTCCCCTCTCCCATGGTCACCCGGCGGCTTTTCCCCGACCATTCCCGGGAGAACCAGGGATGGGCGACTTCGCCCCAGGCTCTGAGCCCGGCGTTGGGAGAGGACGGGAAGCGGTTGCAGGAGGCGAAAGGGATGAGTGCGTTTTGCAAAACCTTTCAGCGAAGGTAGAGGCGGAAAACTCAGGCTCGGGACAGGGTCGTCGCTAGCCAGCGACTACGTTTTATCTCGTGGTGACTAAACGAAAAGTAAAACTAAACTGCTTTTTTTTTTTCTTTCCTGGTTTTTTTTTTGGTTTTTTTTGTTTTTGTTTTTGTTTTTGTTTTTTTTTGTTTTTTCTTTTCGTCCCCTGCATGGTGCTGTTGACCCTCCTGAATCCCGTTGTAAAAAACTGGGTGGCTTCCTCCATTCCTGTTAAAGGGAAAACTCAAACCCACGGGTCGGGATGTCTTACGTCCCGCGGAAGGAGGAGGTGCAAGGGTCACTGAATTTGGGGCAGAGTAGCCCACACCAGCACCGTGGAGAAGCGGGGCAAGAATACACCGTTCTCTACGTTTTCGTACTTAAGCCTGTTGGGAAGCCTCCTGGGGTTGCACGGCCTCAGTGCGGGCACGGCGGGGTGGTTTGGCAGGGAAAGGCTGGCCCGCACAGCGGCCGGGAGCATCCCGCAGGTGTCCCCAGGCGGGCGAGGCCCGGCCGGGCTGCTCCGGGCTCTCCGCGGGTCGGGGGGAGCCCACCCTGACCACGAGGAGGGCAGGAAGGGAATCCCCGCTGGAGCTGGGGGGCCCTGCTCCCCCTCACGGGTAGGTGCAGATCTGGGCTCCTGTCCTGATGCCGACTCCAATTTCTCTCGTTCATTTCGTTGTTTGCTTGGAGTCACCTCTCAATAGAGGAGTGGGAAACGTGGGCAAACTCCACGCAGAACTCTGGAAGGGCTAAGCAGGAGTCCTGACTCCTTTTCCCTCTTTCTCTGTCGCGATTCTGCCTTGGAACGGCCGAGCGGGAGGCGACAGCAGCTCATTCTCTGCTGCTTCGCGTGCAAAGGAGCAGCGGGGAAAAGCGGCCAAGTTTAAACCATCCCAACCCACCCTCATGGCCTTTATTTACTTCCAGAGCGCTTAAATATTGTAGCAGAGAGGCCACGAGAGGCAAGATAACCTTGGTGCGTTTAAAAACCCACAAAGAAAACCACCCCCAACGCGAATCCATTCCCTCCTCCCACCCCTCCACATCCCATTGAAACTTCCAGCCGTGTAAGTAGCAGACACACAAGGTATTGTTATAAAACCTCTTCTCCTAACAAAATTTAGACAGCAAAGTTTGGGGTTTTTTTTTCTTTTTTAAATACTTCTGTGTGTATTTCGCTTGCACTGCTTGATCTGGAGTGAAGCTGTTTTCTAAGTAGTATTTTTTTTAATCGCACTTTATTATATTAAGCAGAAAGGGCATTTGGAATAGAGGTGGTCCCATCTGGAAAACCCCGGAGCTCATTTAGATCACATCACTTCGGGCTTTTGTCTCTGCTCTTGAATAACCCAGCTAGACACAACAAAAGGGCAGAGATCTCTACGTGGAGTTTTTTCAGTGGCAAAAGGACGCCTCGGAAAGATGCTTCTATATTCGTAATAACGAGGGGGGAAGCGACTCCACGGGATCTTCTCTTGGTTCTCGAAAGACACCGGGAGAGTTCAGGGATGGGGCATTTTTAGATAGTTTTTTACCCCACTGGCAGCTGAAAACCAGCACGCCGGCTGAAGGGAAGGAACCGAGAACGGCACCTTTTGTCTGATGGAGGTCTCTTAAATTCTCAGTTTAATATTCCCGGAGCGATCCAAACCCGAGGTGGTCCTCGCCGAAGGTACGTGCAGACCTTAGCCAGGAGGCGCGGATACCCCGCCGGGGGAAGGCTGCCCACCAGCCCCCCAGCATCACCCGCCCGATAAGAACAGCGCCTCGGAAAAAAAGCGATTTGTCATTTTATTTTATCCTACGGAAAGGGACTGGCAGCCCGGGAGGAGATGGGCGCTTCCTAACCTTCCATTCAGCTCTTAAAAGCACGAGGGTTGTTATTTCTGTTCTGCCTGAGGATGGGGTGGCAGGGAGGAAAAGAGCTGCAAGTTTAGGTGTACGTGAATTAACACCCCAGGGGTGGTGGACTAGGAGAAAAAAAAAAAAAAAGAGATCCCTAACGAAAAAAAGCCACCTCAGCTATTGATTTTTTTTTTCCAAACGCATAAATTAAAGAGCTCTGAACATCTTGCATCAGAAACGTGCCTGCTCTGAAGTATTTAAACGAGCAACAAATTTCCACAGTGGCGAAGCAGGGCCCCAGTCGGGCTGTGATGGGGAGCAGCGATCCCAAACTCCTGAGAGAAACGTGACGAAGAGTCATCACGTCAGTAAATAATTCAATTTTGCGTCTTGCAGAACCCAGTAACCTTGGGTGTCTTAGAAAGCAGATTGTACAAACAGGCAATTAAGATGAGCACAGAGACTTTCAGAGGAGATATAATGAACCAGCTTTAATTACTATCTTGAAATTAAAAATGTAATATACAGATTTAAATTTATTTTCACCTAAATTGTGTATAAAATTATATGGCGTTCCCTGCCCCCCCTTTTCCCAGGCTAAGAAACGAATTGCCACCAAGCTTGCCACTAAAAAGTCTGAAGTACTTTCCAAGCCCTGCTCCCCAACACGCAGTAATAATGATACATTTATCATTACTGATGACCGCCCACTGGTTTATTATTGCTTTGTTGCAACTATTACAATCAAGAGATTTCTTTATTTACTGTTAACATTCACTTAAAGCTGAATGTTAATGACTCTTCTGAATTCACGGAAGACTTTTCCGTTATATTTCAGGAGTAGTTACGGTTTGGGTTTCAGAAACGGCAGAAAAGGAGGAGAGATGCTGGGTGGTGGTTTGCTCCTGGTTTTTATTTATTTCTTTTTTTCCTTCTTAAAAGGCTGTTTAAGAGGATTTATCTAAGTCGGATTTTCAACAAAGAGTTGCAAAAGCCTTGGCGTAATGTACGTAGTTGACTGTAGCTAATTATGAGTGTATTTTATTACAGGAGATTCATTCATTATTGATAAATGTTTGCAGTAACTTCCTGCTATGTAGAGTTGTATTTTACGAGGAATAAACAACCTATGGGGATTGGGAGTGTTTGGCTTTTACGCTTCTGCACTCTTTGACAGTTCCCATTACCCGCTTCGGGGTCTGGCTTGTCACCTTCCCTCTCTTTACACCCAAAAACAACTTCTTTCCTCTTCTTTTACCACTGCACTCCTCTCGTTCCCTTAGCCCTTGCCATCATTTCAGGATTAACATTTTTTTTTTTAAAAAGTGATTTGTATAGTGCAGGATTTTACTATAAGCACTCTTCCCTAAAGCCGGGTCCATATGGATGTCTCCAAAGGGTTGCACAGACCGGGATGAGCTCCTGTTTCGGGCAGGAGCTGTGCAACAAGCAGGCAGCACACAGGAAGGGCTTGGAGGGCGGAGAAAAGGGTTTCCCCGAGGGCTCCCCGCTTCGGCTCCAGCTCTCGGACCCCCCAAAGCTTTGGAGTTGCAGCCAGTAAAAAAATACTAGTTAATAATAATTTAAAATAGCTGCTTTTTTCCTCCGGGCTTTTAAACATCGGAGCCGCCGCTTGAGCGGAGGAGACACCTCTCACAGGCTGGTGGTCGCCTCTTATCCCACTTCCCCGAAAAATCAGCCTCTTCCCAGGCAAGGAGGGTCGTTCCAGGGGGGAAAAGCCGACCTGTCCGGGGCAGAGGCGCAGCCCTGCGCACACACCCGCGTCCCCCCACCCCATCCCGGGGCCGCAGGACGCGCAGCGCTGAGCGGGACCCGAGAGCTCCGTGCGCTCCCCTCCCCAGGGGACCGGGAGGTCCCCGCTTTGGACTTGGGGACCAGCCAGCCCTGCCCGTCCCTTCCGACCTCCACGCCTGGCCCGAAGTTCGCGATTTGTAAGGAAAATGAAAAACCGGTATGTATGTGGAAGTATGCATGCCTAAGAGACACGGGAACGAGGAGCGGCGCATCCGGGAGGGATGAGCTCCAAACCATCGCCCCTTCCCTCCGCGGCACCGCAAACTTGCGGGGGGCTCCTCTCTCCCATCGGCGCTGTCCCGGCCGGATCCCGCGGGGCAGCGAACAGCCGCTTCCCGCTCCCCTCCCCGCCACGGCCGGCACGACCCTGCGACCTATCGCGACAGCGAGCGACATCGCTGTTTACTCCGGGAAGACACAGTTGCACCCAAATCCAAAGGTTCCCGCTCGGCCCACGCCGCCCCAGCCCCACGCTTACCGGGACACCCGGGCTCCATGGGCTCTCCGGGGGCGCGGCCGGCGCGGGGCCGCTCTCGCTGCGCGGCAGCTCCGCGGCGCCCAAGTTTGGCTCCCGCGTCTGCCGCGGCGGCTGTGCCGCGGGTGGGTCGGGCCTCGGACGCCTTCTAGCAGCCAGGCAGCGCCTTGCAAGCGGTGCGGGGAAGCCGCCCCCTTCCCGGGCCCCCTCCCCTCGCTGGGGGGAGAGCCGCGGCCGCCCCCGCCCCGCCGCTACCCCGGGGCAGGTCCGCCCCGACGGCTGCGGAGGGTGGGAGGAGGGTACCCCTCACATTCTCCCCGCCTGGAGGGGGGGCAAGACGGACCCTGTTGCAGGGGCGGACTCTGCTTCCCCCAAGCTTACCCCTTACCCCGTTCCAAACTTCCCCCAAAATTTCCTTTTCCTCTTCCCTGCAAAAAAAAGGAATGCGGGTGAGTCCGTCGTCCCCCCGCCCCCCCCCAAATTGTGAGCGCTTTGAGGGACAGCGGGAAGGGTGTCCCCACAAGTACAAGCCCCCAAGAGAGATTAAGGGGTGGGGGGGGGGGCACTGCCACCTCCTCCGAGCCCTCGCACTCCCGCAGAGCCCCCGTCCCCAGCAAAACGCTTCCCGCAGATCACTCGACGTGCGGAACAAGGCGGCTGCTTAAAAACACAAAGCCGGAGCCCTAATGAGTTCAATTACAATGTGGTAAACACATTGCCTCTACGCTTTAATTAAGCCGGCTGTCCAATTTTAACTCATTAGTAATTCATTAAGAGAACAGCCTTTAGCTGGCTGCGAGGAGTTCCGAAGCTGGTGCGGTTACGCGCCGCGAACATCCCAACGCGTTTGAGGACGGGAGAGCGATGGTGCCAGTCCTCCCCCAGAAAACGGGACCCCTGGACCCCAAAGGGACATCACCTGTTGACCCAGCTGCTGTGGGACACTCTCGTAGGGGAAGGGGGACGCGAAGGTGTCGGGCTGGGGAGGAGAAAAGGAGTACTGAGCTTACCCGGGACCCCTCATCCCTCGGGAGAAGCCGGACCAATTTACGGGCAGGCGGAGGGGAAACACTAGGCACTGCGGAATCCCCGCGCCTCATTATTAAAAAAAAAAAACAAAACAACCCAACAAAACCAAAACCAACATATATATATGAAATAAAATAACGGAGAAAGTGTTTGGAACGTATCTGGGCCAAGAAACAGGTCAATTTTGCAAATTTGGCTTGATGAGTGAACCCAGGGGTCTGCGGATTCGGGTCTTGCCTCTCCGCCCCGCGGAGCTGGAGGGGAGCCTGGGAACCCCCGAAATACCAGCGGCGAGGCTCTCCCCGGCCCGCTCCGCGGAACCCTGCGCTCCTCTCCGCCCGACGTGGCGGCTGCCGCGGGGGCACCGCAGCAAACCGGGCTGGGGCAGCCCGCGGCTCCCTTCGCTTTTCTTTGAGGAGCGGCGAGCCGCAGCGTCCCGCACGTCCCGAGGATGACGGCGGCGGCGCGGGGATTGAGGTTTTCCCGCTGCAGCTACTGCCCCGTTAAGGATTAAATAATTTTTCCTTCAAATTGCAAGGCTTGGGACGGCTCTGAGGCAGTCCGGGATGGACACCCCCAAACCTTCCCCAAATTCCGTCCCACTAGAATCGCTGCTTTTTAAGTGTTTGCATTATGAGCGTGGTTAACACTTTAGCACAGCTCCAATAGGCGGGAGGCTGCATTTCTTTTTTTGTAGATATACTGAAAGTTTATTTTCTTTTCTTCCTTTATTTTTAGCTATCTTTGACATTTAAAATCTGAATATGCAAAAGTATTTAGCGGACAGGAGGAGGTTTGGTCTCATCCCCATTCACTACTGCCAGGTGCTTCAGAGAAACACACACAACACGAAATAAGTTTTTTTATTGTTTGCGGTTTCATTTGTTTATTTGTTTGCTTGACCACAGGCGAATATTCTTATGATCCCAGGCAGATTCAGAAGTCTTTTTTTTTTTTTTTTTTTTTTTCTCGCCTCTCTCTCCTTGACAGGGCTACTTGCAGTGTCCCCAGCCTAGCACTGGCACTCGTCACCTCTGCTGTCCCCCTTCCCAAGCTCAGCTCCAGCTCAGTAGGAGGCGGCAGGTTCAGGACTTCCGAGCTACCGAGCAGTTAAAGGGGGGCTTCAAACTCCAGATCTGAGTTGTAAACGACTAAATCCCTTCTGAAGAAGCCTTTAGGCAGACATCTCAAGAAGAAACCCTTAATAAGAGTCGTCTCCTTTGGGGAGTAGATTGGGAGCAGTTATCTCTTTAAAGCAGTTTTTCCTTTTTCACATCGTGGGCCCTCTCTGCCATAGTCTTGATTTTCATTTGGCTTCAGGCTTGCAAAATCGGATTGTCTGGAATTAAGAGATTTCAATATTGTTCCTCTTGATGTCATAGAATTTTTTTTTCCCCACCAAGAAGGAATATCATACAAGTAGGATCAAGCTCCAGTGGAAGGCAAGTCTGTGGGCACCCTACTCAGGGCTCAAAAGCAGAGATATTTAACCTGTTGCTCTGTTGCCTTTGTCACCTTATTTTTATCATCAGATCTTTAAAACAATTGCCCTGGAAGCTAAAATAATATTGCTTATCTATTTCCAGAAACATCTTCCACTCCTTTGTCTTGACTAGCAAAGCACTGGCTTGCTTCTGGACACCCAGGGGACAATCCTCCTCCAGAGCCTCCTGGTATAAATCTAAAAATAATCTTGAAGCCAGTGGGCTACAATTCATTTTATTACCCCAGTGTTAATCTAGAATAGGTACATAAAAACTGTTAGGACAATTAATCTGAATTAATTTCCAAAGTGAATTAAATTAAATTGAATGAAGACCACCTGAATTCTGAATAAGAACAACCTTCACAGGGGTTTCACGCAGTTTAATTAATCCACTTTTAAATTCTCACCTTCAGCTAATTTGGGTTATTTTCCTGAGTGTCCCCACATAGGCAAAATCTTAGAGGTAAACGTGGCTCAGGGGAATTCCTCTGGATTTACCCAGATGTAATTTAGAACAGAAATGTATCCTCTAATACTCTTTGACCACGGCACAGAAATGATGCAGAAATGAGAGATATATAAATTGTGGTGCAGCTTTATGAAGGAAACCTTTCCCAAAAGTTTTTAATTTTTTTTTTAAATTGTTTTTCTGTCTGCTGTCTCCCTGTACCTCCATGTGTATAAATGCAGGTACGTGTGTATGCAGACGTGCGTGTTCTCTGTTTGACTTTGCTCTATTTGTTTAATCCATTAGAGCTTCTCCTCTGTGCACCTGGGACTCCCATTGAAGTTAAACTGGGAGCTGAAGAAACAGCAGGATCAGCTGGCTGGGAGAGAGCTCAGCACTGCACCTTCACAGCTGAAATAGGACAGCAAACCCAAAGCCCACAGCCACTCAGGGCCCAGCAATCTAGGACAAATGTACAAAACCAAGGCTCTCTTTCAAGGAGCAAAGCCCCTTCTACTGGCTGAGGAAGTGTCATCAGCTTTACAAGGGTTGTAGGTGCAGGTGATGCTGTTGTGATATTTATCACGACATTGAACATTGCTGAGATAATGGTCCTCCACTTTCGGTGGTGCTTAGTGAATTGGGGAGAGCAAATGCAGCAGGCACAGGGAGGTCTCAATACTCTCCTTCCAAAAAGCTGCTTCAAACAGCTGATTTGTTATTTCAGCATATAATCATACTAGGTACCTGCTTTTTTAAGCAGCTATTTTGAAAATCAAGGGAGTTATTTTTCCTTCTGAAATCAGTGGCTGTAGGACTCAAGGGTTAAAGGTCCCTAAATTTTTCTTCATGACCAAAACCATAGAACCACAGAATGGTTTGGTTTGGAAAGGACCTGAAAGATCACCTATTTTTATCCCCTCTGAGATGGGCAGGGACATCACTGGTGGCTCCTTGGTTTCCCTGAGGTGAGATTCCCCAGGTCAGGGCAGTCCTCTCCCAGCAGATACTTGTGCCAAACATCCCAGATTGTCACAACAACAGAACCTCTGAAATAACTCCTCAAATAACCACATCAATGGGGTAAGGTAGTAGTATGATCATGCCAGAGCACATCCAGAAACGTGGAATTTTACTCCTTAACACAATGAATTACAGCGTGACCTTGCAGAGAGCCATTTATAGACCAACGTTTTAAAGATAAGCTCTCAAATAAGAGTGCCCTGTGAGTAATCTGGTGTGCTGCTCATCTGTCCAGACTGGGCATTTCTGAAAATCAATCTCCTTCGGATTGGGATTTCTCAGTTGACATACCTAAGTTGAAAAAATACGACCTCTTCTTCTAGCCTCAATTTATGCACCTGGAAAGGATGTGTGTGTGTGTGAATGTGTTTGGGGAACATCATTCATCTACCAGCATCTCACAGAGGTTTTATAAAATGTAGTTGAGTTAAAAACTCAAATGTAGCCTAGCCTTCATTCTCACTTTTCCATAATACAGTTGGAAGTAAATAAATAAACAAGTACCATAGCTAAAAGTATCTCTGAAAAGCTGCAAAAAATGAAAGATTCCCAAGAATTTAAAAACTGTGGAGTAACTCCATAGTTTGATTCAGTTATTTCCAGACTCATCAGGACAAGAGATTTTTGCCATCCAAATTGTATTTTCCTGCACCATAAGGTCAATCCATTCTGACACATTCCTTTCATAAATTTGGATGTGTTTTGGATAAATTCAAGGCCAGGCTGGATGAGGCTTTGAGCAACCTGGTCTAGTTGAAGGTGTCCCGTGGCAGGGTGTTTAAATAAGATGGTCTTTAATGTCTCTTTCAACACAGAATATTCTATGATTCAAAGGAAAATGCTCCTACCAATTTGTCACATTTAAAAATGTTGCAACAACTCAATGGAGTCAATCTTTACAATGGACACAAGAGATTTTCAAAGCAGGCAGCAACCAAATTTATGACACCTACATCTAATACAAAAGGTGAGGATATGGCCCCAAGTAATGCCAGGGGAGGTTTAGATGGGATTTTAGGGAATATTCCTTCATGGAAAGAGCTGTTCAGCCCCAGAGGCTGCCCAGGGCAGTGGTGGAGTCCCCATCCCTGGAGTGATTTGCACTAAGGGACATGGATTAATGGTGAGCTTGGCAGAGCTGGGGGAATTGTTGGTCTTGAACTTAGAGAACTTTTTCAACCTCAGTGACTCTGTGATTCTTCTGCCTGCTGCTCCCACCACCTTCTCCTGGGGTTGGGACCACTCACTTAGGCAAGCTGATGACTTCTGCCCTGACATCAGCTCACTTAATCACCTCTACTCCTCCCTTGCCAGTTCTTGCTTTGCTGCCACCTCCACAACTACAATTCAGGCATTTTCAGAGCCCAGGACTTCACTGGTGTAATAGAATTTTCAAGGGCCAGTGAGTTTTCACCAGTGGTAGAAACAGTTTCATTCCCTTTCCTCGTGTACCGCCTACTTTTCCAGCTCCCCCATTATGGTTCAAGGTCCTTTTATCTGTGATAACCCCTGTCTGCAGGGTCACCTTTCAGCCTCAAATAGTGAATTTTTTGCCTCCACAAGAGGG
Organism: Luscinia megarhynchos; assembly: GCA_034336665.1. Lineage (NCBI taxonomy): Eukaryota > Metazoa > Chordata > Aves > Passeriformes > Muscicapidae > Luscinia > Luscinia megarhynchos. The sequence goes on along the minus strand of CM067592.1, from coordinate 1,331,350 downwards.
GTGTTCCTCATCACCACTGAAAAATGCTGAGAAGAGGCTTAAAAATACCTTCAGCTGATTTTGACATCAGGAAAAAAAATACAAGGATTTGTCCCTAGCATAAACTTGTGAGTAAATCCCTATATTAGGTACCTTAAAAAAGGATTTATGTTTCACAGCAATGCTAACGCATTTTGATGAGCTGATGTTTAGAAATCAAGCAAGCATAAACTAATTTCAAAGAAGCACCATTGTAGATCAGTTTGGCCCAGAAATTAAAGTCTTTCCTATCTGCTTTCACTCATGATTGTTAGTTAATTGGTAGGTAATAAACACAGACACCAGTTTTGCAGGAGTAGAAACATGAGGATATCATGGACTAGCTTTCCTGGTGTTAATGTTATGAAACCACAGTCCAATTTTCAGGAAAAAAAACCTGCAGAGAAGGCATGAGGGGTGTTTTTGAAGAGGTGCCTACAAGCCATCTGCAACCCAGCTGCTTTTCACAGCAGTGTGCTCCCCTTTGGGCCTGACCTTGCTGGTTGATCTCTCACAGTTCCAGCCCAGGATGGGGTGGGTGGTTGGAGTCCTTGGCCAGGTTTGGGGTGCACACCAGACCTGCAGGACAGCTCAATTCAATTCCTTCCTTTGCTAGCAGCTGCTACTCGTGGTTGTGTGTGAACAATGTGAGTGGCTTTGTCTCTCTTTGTGAATTCATAGAATCATAGAATGTTTTGGGTTGGATGGGACCTTCATAATCATCCAGTGTCACCCCTGCCATGGCAAGGACACCTTCCACTGTCCCAGGCTGCTCCAATTCCCATCCAGCCTGGCCCTGGGCACTGCCAGGGATCCAGGGGCAGCCACAGCTGCTCTGGGCACCCTGTGCCAGGCCCTGCCCACCCTCCCACCAGCAATTCCTTCCCAATGTCCCTTCTGAACCTACTTCCTTTCAGTTCGAAATTATTCCTACTTCTTCTACCAGCTTCTTCCCAGGACAAACCTAAGTGTCCACAATTCATCAGTGCAGGGCTTAAGGAAGCATCTCTGGAGCTGGATTAGGTAACCAGACCTGCCCATGAATCAATTTGGGGGATATGTATTAATTCATAAGACAAATCCTCAAGATAATTTTCAGAAATATGATAACAATTTTGGATGATCAGTGCCTTAATTCCATCCCACTGCAGTCACATTAAGTGGCTAACAAGTGGGTAACCAATTAACAGTGATTATAAATAAGCAGAAAGTGCAATAGAAGTTACTAGGGCACTGGGATGCAGAGAGAATAGAGGTGCATGGACCACATACTGTGCTTTAACCCATGAATTCCTGTCTCAGGAACAAACCCCTGATAATACAGACACCCTTACACACCAAACCCACCATCCCCAAGCTCTGTGCTCCCCACTCTGCCAAGCCCCATTTCTGCTGCAGGTGAGGCAGAGAGGTGTCCCCTCAGGGAGGCAGGACAGGTGAGTGCCAGTCCCACAGGGACAAGCTCAGACTCAATCTCCTGGACGTGCAGTCAGCCTCCTCTCTCTCCAAGGGGTGTCAGTTCCCCAAACCTCATTAACTGAAGCAACACTGTAAATGTTTGGCTGAGTTTTAGGAAGGGAGGACTTAGAGCATCTACTTTGCCTATTTATATTTGCTGCTGCCAAAGGAACTGAAAGGCCATTAGCAACCCTGCTGGTCTTTCAGCATTGGAACTAAACACCTTTAGCCCCAGAGGGCTTCACAGCAATAGGAAAAACCTCACGCTTGTAAGGTCTCCAGCCCTTTATTACTTTTTTCCATCATGATTACCTTGGCTCCAGAAAGTTTTAATACCTTTCAAAATTCAATCCAGTTTTATTGACATCTCTAGTTTTGCCAAACAGTTAAACTGAAGCAGACGGCATGAATTTCAGTCAATCAATATTCATTTAAAACTGGACACCCATATGTAAGCATACTCTCTCCTTGGCAATGAGAAGGGAGGCTAAACAATCAATCCACACTTGTATTTAAACTCGGTGACTGCATTTTCAAAAACCCCCACATAAGGCAAAATTGAATGGTTGAATAAGGCAACATGTGATTTCTGTTATGTTATTATTAATAATTAATAATTCACTTAATAACACGGTGGGAGCCTAATCCAAAACCCACTGATGTAAATAGATTTCTTTCCAGTGTGCTCAGTAGCACAAAGCAGACACAAAAGCTCAGGTTTTTAACAGCATTTAAACACCTACATCCTGTCCTGGACTCAGACACCTTCTGCTTCATGGGATCTGGGCTCAGAATAAGGCAGTGAAGTGGTGGTGATATGGTACAGTGATTAATGGAGTGTGGTGGATGAATGGTGAGTAACAGGGAGTGGATCAAGAGCTGTCCAGGTACATGGAGCAGGTCTAGATTTAAATTTTGGCCTTACAGCACTGATTGAATATGCCCATCTCTTCTGTTATGGGTATACACCACGTTACATTTATTTATCCTGTTGTACATCAATATAACAAGCAGATTGCATCCATTATTGACAGGCTAGGAGCTGGGGGTGCTCACCTGCACAAGAGAAGCTCCAGGGAGAGCTCAGAGCCCCTGCCAGGGACTGAAGGGGCTCCAGGAAAACCAAGAGGGACCTTTGACAAGAGCATGTAGTGATAGGATGATGGAGAATGGTTTTAAACAAAAAGAAAAAATATTCAGACAAGACATTAGAAAGAAAAGTTTTACACTGAGGGAGGTGAGGCACAGGCAGAGGTTTGCCAGAGAGGTGGTGGTTTCCCCTTCTCTGGAAATATTCAGGACCATGTTGGAGGGATGGATGGGATATTGGGAAGGAATTGCTGGTGGGAGGGTGGGCAGGCCCTGGCACAGGGTGCCCAGAGCAGCTGTGGCTGCCCCTGGATCCCTGGCAGTGCCCAAGGATGGGGCTTGGAGCACCCTGGGATAGTGGAAGGTGTCTCTGCCCATGGCAGGGGGTTGGAACATGATGGTCTTGAAGTTCCCTTGCAGTCCAAACCATTTTGTGATCCTGTGATTTACAGCTGTCATACATTATCTGCATCCTTTTTCCAGGCTCTGGCTTTGTGCAGAGTCTGGTGTGTAAAAGATAAGAACATCCAGGAAACAGCAAGCTGTTAAGTTTACTTAAAACTTTCCGTGGCCTTTTCCTGGCTGCCATCAACATCTCTAAGGCAGCTTCTGAGAAGTGCTGTGGCAGCCAGACACCCTGGCCTTGGACATCTGGACCTTAAAGCAAATATTAAGATTGTTATTATTACTGTTTTGCCTCCCTAATTAACCAGTTGGGCACTTGCCAGCTCTTTCTCTCTGCATTGCAAGGATTGTTTCCATTGGGTTTAGGCAGACAGTCTTACTTTAAGATCCCTATTGATCAGCTGCCATTCTCACATGGTTAAAGCACTCCTCTTGGGGAGCTCTGCAGTGTTTTAAGTGCACACAGTTACTCTCATGACTGGCTTGTAAACAGGTTTTAATGGGGCTATTAGTGTAAAAGGACAGGAAACTTTCAAAAACAGCCTTTTAAATATTCATGAAGATGTTTAATCTGGTGCTTAATCACCACTGTTTGCATATCAGAAAAGTGGGGGGCAGCAGTGACTCGCTGTTAACTTCAACAGGACATTAATAAATACTCTCAGACCCATAATTAATGCCCAAATGGCAGCCAAACTCTTAAAAAAGCATTCCCCAATTCTGCAGAAGAGCTGCCCCAAGCTGGTGTCCAAGGAGAGTGTTATTTCCTAGGAGAGAAAATAACAGGCTCTACTCTTGCCCGTGCTGAGCATGGCATGACCTGTACCTTCTGCATGGCTGTGTCCCATTGGGTCACAGAGGCATCAGAGCAGGCTTTTCTGCCTGAGTGCAGGGTTCAGAGCCCCAGGGGATCTCCCAAGAGCAGCTGTGCTCAGGTGGGATGTGCTGTGTTCTCTGTCTGTCCCTCACTGGGGCTGGATGGGCTCTCCAGGAGATGCCAGTGTCTCCCCACTCCCAGCCATGGGTTCATTCACTCATGTTTTCCTTCCAGCAAAGCTCTGGCTCAGACTTTCAGCGGGTTTATGCTGACTGAGTTGGTGCAAGGGCATGAAAGACCTCCCTATTTAAAGGGTTTAAGCAGTGATTTTATCCCACTGTCCCATTCTCTGTAACCCCTACTGACCTTTCCTGGCCGTTCATGTGGCCATACTTACTCTCTACTCTGAGCTGCCCCAGGAGCATCACGACCTGGGTAAAGGCAGAGTGAGCTAAACACAGAATTCCAGCTTCTGAGTTGTTTTGGGTGTGGATTTTACCCTCTTCTTTGGCAATTTTTGTAATACGTGCTTTATTTTCGTTTAAAAAGTAAAGGCAGAAGGGATAGTATTTCCCCAGTGGGAGAGACTTCATGCAATTTTAAAAACGTGCATTATTTAATCCAGCAGGCATTAAGATGCCTTGAGCTGTTAACACCTGTTGTGGAAATCCATAATACACAAGCTTAAAAAACCAACAACCCTGAGAGACCCATAAAGGTTCCTGCAGAGCTGTCGTCGCCTCTTGTGTCAACCAGTACTTAAGGGCCCTGAAATCTGTGGCTGAACTCACTTACTGAGCACGTGCTTTCTCTTCAGCCCCAAAAAAAAAAATTCCTTAGGATAATTTCATTGAAGAAAAAAAAAAAAAAGAATAATGAATATGAAACACCAGTGAACTGCATTTCTTACACAAACCTCTCATGCATTTTTCATACATTTCCCCACCCAGGCGCCTAAATGCACCAGCTTATAGTCTGTGTTACTACCTTGTAAAACTCCATGTAAAACTTCAGCCAACGTATTCTTTTTGTGCTTTGACACACTGTCATTTAACATATGTCAAACCCAGGTAGCCTGACCTCAGCTGGCGAGGTCACCACTGTCTTCCACAGAAGTAGACAAAAAACCATTATATTCCCAACTGGAAATGCAAGTGTAAAGCAAAACTCCCTGGGGTGGGTGTGGAAGAAACTCTTAGTGTGATTTCACATTAGCAACACCTGTGCTCACTTCATCTTCATAATCAGCAGAAACCAGTTGTGCTGTGAGGTCCTGGCTGTGCTGGAGCCAGTGGAAGTTTTCCCATTTAAACGACAGGACCCCTCTGATGGGACCACCCAAAATTTAGACAGCTGACTTCAACAAGGAGCTGAGTGTCACTTGAGCCCCTCCAGGGTGTGCCTTTGGCCTGTCACATACCTTGCTGACTCATGTCAGACTGGTGATCCCACAGGGATGCTTCTCCAATCCTGGGGTGTCTGAAAACTCCTGGGTGACAGCAAAAAGGGAAAAATAGCTTTAAAAAGGGGGGAAAGTATGCTCCTGGGAATTTCCACATTGTCAACCTGACCTCTGTGCCTGGGAAGATCATGGAACAGAAGCTGTGCTAAGGGACATGAAGGACAGGAAGGTGATTTGAGACAGCAGAGCTGTGCCAAGGAAAAATCCTGTCTGACTCAATGTAGTGGCTTTCTTTGATGAAGTAACTATGTCAGTGGCTTAGGGAAGAGCTACAGGTGTCATTTATCTGGACCTCTGTAAAGCCTTTGGCATGCTGTCCTACAACATCCTTCTCTCCAAATTGCAGACTGATGGATTCCATGGGAGAACTACTAGATGGATTAGGAACTGGTAGGATGGTTGCACCCAGAGGGTTGTGGTCAATGGTTCAGTGACCCAGTGGACATCAGGGACAGGTGCTGTCCCTCAGGGGTGTATATGGACACCAGTGTTACTGAATATCTTCATTAATGACACAGGCAGAGGGATCAGGGTACCCTCAGTGAATTGCAGATGGCACCAAGCTGAGAGGTGCAGCTGGCACACCTGGAGGATGGGGTGACATCCAGAGGGACCTGGACAGGCTGGAGAAGTGGCCCAGGGGAACCTCATGAGGTTTAACAAGGCCAAGTGCTGGAGCTGCACTGGGTCAGGGCAGCCCCAGGATCAGTCCAGGCTGGGGATGAGCAGAGGGAGCAGCCCTGGGAGAAGGAGCTGGGGGTGCTGTGGGTGAGAGCTGGACCTGAACCCCCCTGCCCTGGGCTGATCCCCCAGTGTGGGCAGCAGGGCAGGGGGATTCTGCCCCTGTGCTCAGTGAGAGCCACCTGCAGAGCTGCCTCCAGCCCTGGGCTCCAGCAGCACAAGGACGTGCAGCTGCTGCAGCCAGTGCAGAGGAGGCACCAAGGTGATCAGAGGGATGGAACAGCTCTTCTATAAGGAAAGGCTGAAGCTACAACTGTGATTGTTCATCCTGGAGAAGAGAAGCTTCAGGATCATCTAGTGGCAGCTTTCCAGCACCTGAAGGGAACTTAGAGGAAAGTGGGGACAAGACTGTTTCCAAGGGCCTAGAGTGACAGGACAAGGGGGAATGGCTTCAAGCTGAAAGAGAGTAGATTTAGATCAGGTATTAGGAAAAAAATCTCCCCTGTGAGGGTGGTAAGGCCTTGGCATAGGTTTCCCAGAGCAGCTGTGGCTGCCCCTGGATCCCTGGCAGTTCCCAAGGCCAGGCTGGATGGGAATTGGAGCAGCCTGGGACAGTGGACAGTGCCCCTGCCCATGGCAGGGGGTTGGACAAGATGACATTTAAAAACACCCTTCTAACCCAAACTATTCCATGACTCTGTGATTTTACAGTTCTTTGATTCTTTCCAGGTGTCCTGGGGGCTGGAGGAACACTGGTGTGTTTAACTGGTGTCTGCAGCTCCCAGCAGAGCCTGGAGATTGAGCTGGATCAAGCAACTGGTCTGTGAGATAAAACAAAAATATTTATTGCCATGTGAGGCATCCAGGGTTATCCCGGAGTAGCCACATGAGAGGATTGTGAGGGGAGAGTATTCTGGGACAAGAGCTGAGGCCAGCTGAGATGACCAGGGTCCCCTCAGACGTGGCTGGATTTCTTGGTGTGATCCATGGGGATGTTCTGTGCAGGGCCAGGAGCTTGTGGGTCCCTTCCAGGGCAGGACATTCCATGATTCCACCACTCTGTGACCTGTTTCAAAGGAGCAGGATTGTGTTTGCACAAAAATCCCTCCCCCCAGACCCCCACAGCTGATTCTGCACAGCCTCAGCTACAGGAGACAGGTCCCACCTTGCTGCGGGGTAAGACAAATCCTACAGCTGCAGGAGAGTTTTATCACAGGGATAATTAGAAATTTTCCTACCTGCCTTTATTAACTAAATAATTTTATAATTAGTTTGCAGCACTCAAGCCATTTCAGCAGCAGGCATAGGAATCTCTGAGGAAGGCAGGGAATACCAAGATTGTTTATTCGTGGATTCCTGGAAATTTTTCACCATGGCTGTCTCCTGTGGTGGACCCCTTGGGGACAAGTGAGAATCTCAGCAATTTTATGAAACTTACTTAACACTCTATCAATGTGCAGATCAGGAGAACAGAAGGCAGGAGGACAGGTGACATCATTCTGAAAAAAAGTCAAAGGCAAAACTGTCACAAATATGGGAAAAGCCATGGTCAGACAGGGAACTCATGCTGGTTGTGGTTATATGCCAGGCACACGATCTGGGGACACTTCTCCAGTTAAATTTTCCCTCTGTTTCTCTGTTGGAATCAGAGATTGTTCCATAGCAGAACACAAATTAGATGTTTTTCAATATTATTCTTGATTTTTAGGCATCTCTGTCTTAGCAAGGCACAGATTAAAGTCCCACTTAGCTTTTGATTGAATTTTACAGCTTGGCACTTTGGTGATGATGCCTTTCTTGAAAGGATCTCATGGCATTTACAGAACAAGACTTTTGGTGTGACAACACAATTATACAGGACCTTACCTTAAAGTAAAGCTACTCAAATGTATTCAGGCAGAAAATTCCGAGGCTGGAAACACAGATGTTAATTCTGTTTTGTAAACCATATGTAACTTTTTAAAAAATAACATTGGTTGTAGAAGATAATTATAATTTGTCTTAAAATGCTTTTCTCTCCCAGACTTTGATAAATTTCAATGTATTGCTTTGGGAAATATTTCAGTAATAAATGTAGGGAAAATGCAAGAACTTTAACTATTTTGAAAAGCTGTGGAATTAAAGAAAGCTGAATTTTTAATATTTTTGACAAAAACTGATACTTTCCCTAAAAAATGTAAAGAAAAAAATAAAAATACATGGAGCAATCCTACTCATCCAGAGTAGTGATTCCTTATGATAATTTCTGAGACCTATCCTGAAACTACACACTGCAAAAGAGAGTTTCCAAAAAAGAGAACAACAAAAAAAGAATTTTAAAAAGAGAACAACAAACAGAGAATTTTCGAAGTTGTTTTTCTAGCATAGAATCATAGATTGGCTTGAATTAGAAGAGACCTCAAAGATCATCTAATTTCACCTCCCTGCCATGGGCAGGGACACCTTCCACCATCCCAGGTTTCTCCAAGCCCCATCCAACCTGGGCTTGGCTATCACTCCTCAGGAGTTTTCTTTGCAGTTGGGTGCTTCAGACCAAAACAATTCCTTTGGCCTCTGTGGTTGTTTCTGGCAGATGATTGTGGGGTTGAGAATAAATCTCACTGCCCTAGCTCTTCCTCCTTAAATGATATCAGCTGCTCATCCTTAACTCTGCACAAGAAATGACAACCCTAGGTAATTTTTGTGAGGAAAAAAAAAAAAATCTAAATGAGAGGACAATCTTATGGCCATCCTGGTACCTGCAGAGGCAAAAGGCACCAGTGGACAGAATGAACCCAAGAAGAGAACCCTTCTGAAGACATCCCTAAACAGATATTTATTTTTAACCCTCACACCCAAGCCTGGAAGATCCTATTCTTTCTGCAGGAGTCCTGTATTAGTGCTCCAGCTGAGGAACATGCATTAACAACTCTTAGTCTCTTGTACTGAGCATTATGTCTCATCTTTGGAGTCAGATTAATGGAGATTAGTGGTACCACTTAAGAGTTTAAACATCATTCTGACCCAAATTGGTTGTGCATGCCCAACATATAACATTGCACATGCAAGGCTCTTACTGTCCAGAAAGTGATTTCATTAATTGTTTCAGGGAAGAAAGCTTGTGTTACTTTCTGCTCTAATCCTGAGGTATTGCCCCCACTCTTTCCACATCCACTGTCAAACACATCTGGTTATCCATCCACGCAAGGATCCATTTAATAATCAAAGATCATTTTGTTACAGCTGCAGTTGGCCCGTCTGCTTGCCTTCCCTGAGTGATTTCATCCATGCCTCTGATCTGCTGGATGTCTGCTCCAGTTTCCACAAGGAGTGACACGGGACTTGAGGAAAACCGACAAAAAATAAACAGGCAAAGCACTGCAGAAACTGCTGCACTGTATTAAAACAAATGGGTTTAATTATTTAAAATTAGATGCCTTGGCAGAAGCCATGCAGAAACTAAAAACAGAGGAAGCAAAAATATTCTTGTTTAAGACTACAGAAATGGAATTGATGCTAATAAGTCAAGTTTATTTTTGTGAAATAATTAAAGAAAACCTCTTGCATTTCTCTGGCTGTGTGACCAAAACCGATTTGGAAACACTGAACTTTTCAAGAAATCATTCACTTAGTTGGATTTGGTCCTGGTGTTATAAAGAAATACACAGGAATGAAAGAGAAGCACTTTCCCAGTGTTGTATTTAGCATTTCCCGTGGGACTGTCTACTGATGTCAGCTGTTTTTCAGATGGAGCCTTAAGAACAAACTCTCATTTCCCTGTTCATGGGCCTGGCAGCCCTTGGCTGGCTCACAGTCTTTGTTCTACCTCAAGGGTCTGCACAAACACGTGAGACCCAGGTCCAATTTATGCCTGTGTTTCAATGAAGTGGTTGTCCTGACGTGTGTGACCACATTCTCCATCCACCCAAGGGAGGGACAGGGATTGAGCAGGAGATTGAGCACCCGAGGCAGGCAAACACTTTCTGCCTTGGTTGGCTTTCAAGAGCACCTCCACTTGGCAGAAGAGGAATTTATGTGGTTATTTTAAGAAGGCTCCCCCTTCCCTAAATAATGAAGATGGAGGTATCTGAGTTAGGCAGGCTAAATCACGGGGGTGACACGTCTCCTGGCTCTGCTGAGGAGCAGCAAGTGTCAGGGTGCCATGGTTTACTGTCTCCTCCCTGTGACTGGCCAGGTGTGTGCTCCACTCTAAATTAACCCAGGAGACAAATTCCCACCTCTCCCAAGAACTGCTCAGGCAGCACTTTTAATAACTTATGTCCATCTCTCCCATCACGTCCTAGAGACACTGCACCTCCAACACAAGCAGCAAGGAGGGAGGTGCACCACCCTAACAACCACCACCCCTTCCTCCAGCACCCTTGGGGTTTCTCATCTGAACACTGACCCACCCCGACCCTGTTTAGCTGTGGAGACCTGACAAGATCACAGCCTGGGGTGGTATGGCTGAATTTACATGTGCTTAACAAATTGCCTGTGCACTCAATTACATTTTATTTAATCATCTGTAATCATATAAATTATGCCTGATGGTAGTAAATGTTCGTGTCAGTTCCTAATTACAGATTGATTAATTGACTGTGGTGATTTGTATTACTTATATAAGAATATATGAAGATGATGATAAATTATTATTAGTATGCAACATTTCACATGAAACGTAGGGGAAACTTTCCTTTCTTTGACACTTACATTCAGTGTGTCAAAAATGTTTTGCACTATCCCATGCCCCAGAAAGGGACATTTCCACTACATTAAAAACAAAAACAAAAACAAACAACCAAACAATGGAGAAATATGATGTTCGTTGCTTGATGCTTCAGATGAGGCTTCAGGCAACCAAAAACTCTTGAGGATTCCATCCACCAAGAACTTGCCTGTTGCTTTCTACTCAGTTCAGTATTGATCTGGACTGCACATCCAGTATGGTTTTAGCAAGAAATTCAAGAAAGTGAGGGGAAAATATTCTGCTGATGTCTTCCAGGGGAAAGACCCCTTGCTGTAAGGTTTAGTTTGGCCACAGTACTGCCTTGACAATTGCTCTGAGTTGGGAGGGCAGATGGTTTCAGACCAGATTTATTATTAAGAAGAATCTCTACAAAGACCAGAAAAATATTCAACCAACCCAGGCTGCTTCAATTCCCATCCAGCCTGGCCCTGGGCACTGCCAGGGATCCAGGGGCAGCCACAGCTGCTCTGGGCACCCTGTGCCAGGCCCTGCCCACCCTCCCACCAGCAATTCCTTCCCAATATCCCACCCAGCCCTGCCCTCTGGCACTGGGAGCCATTGCCTGTGTCCTGTCCCTGCAGGCCTTGTCCCCAGTCCCTGTGCAGCTCTCCTGGAGCCCCTGCAGGCCCTGGCAGGGGCTCTGAGCTCTCCCTGGAGCTTCTCTGGTGCAGCTGAGCAGCCCCAGCTCTGCCAGCCTGGCTCCAGAGCAGAGGGGCTCCAGCCCTGCAGCATCTCTGTGCCTCCTCTGGACCCACTTCAACGTGCCCAGGTCTTTCCATGACAATATCAGTCATGAATGCTGTCAGCACTCTTGCCCAGAAAAAACCAGCAGCTTTTAATTTGTCTGCCAGCACTACTGCTCTACTTCTCTCAATCCACTTCTCAAGGTCACCTGGCTCCTCCCACACATCATGGCAGTCATCCCCAAACCAATGGTTTTTGTGTTTTCAGAAGGCATAATTAGAAAATGTTTACCTTTTGTACCAAGGTCACTCACAGACATCTTAAATATGTCTACTGAAAAAACAATCCTTGAGGAGCCCCACTGACAAACCATCCCCAGTCCAGCACTGCTTCTGTCACTGGAGTCTCTTATTTCCCCTACAGGTAAACACCTCATAATTTTCTTTCTAAGCCCCCATTTCTCCAGCTCCACTAATCCAGCTAATCCCTCTCTGAAGCAAGGATAAGTGACACCTTTTTCATTCCCTTATCTAAGAGTTTGGTCTCTTATCAAAGGAATATGCTAAACACAAGTGACACTTTGTGTCTTTGGAAAACCCTAGCTATATTTAAGATCACAGCTCTATATCTGTAGCCATTCTTCCCTCCAAATTTTGTTGCAGTTTTAGCACCTTATTGAGGTTAAAGAACTTTATAAACTGAAAAATTAAAGGTTTAATTTATTTTCTACCTCTTTGTATCTGGGATGGAGATAGTCCAATGCCTTCATCTAGATTGAGTTCAGCTCTCCATCATTTTTTTGCATCTCAAAAGTGGTAATTTTCAGTTTTTTCTGACTTGCTGCTGAGTGTCCAGCCTGCCTGTGCAGCCCTGCCCTCAACAGCAAAGCAAGGTGTGTGGTTGGATGTTGAGAAGTAAAACCAGTGTGTGTCTGACAGTAATTGGGCAAGAAGCTTTTCTTTAAAAATGTTTCCATTCCACTGCATCTTCCAGGAGTCTATGGACACCGACCTGCAGTGTTCTTTTTTGTTTAGGTGTCTATTCTTAGATCCACAGGGTGGGTAACCACGTTATGTCCATTAACCCATTCAAGGAACCCTTCTCTGAGCTGTTGCTGTGATGATTTTTGAGACATCAGCTCTTGGGAGCGACATCCAGATAATTTTCCTTTCACAATCTGCCTCCCAGGGGACACTCTGGACTGCCCACAAAGAGTAAGACTTGGAGCCCATCTCAAAACCTCAATTCCTGATGGCCAAATAACTCCATCAGCTTCTTGTTCTCGTTAAGGAGAAAATGTAGAGATTTTGGTTAATATTGGCAGGTATGGCAAAGGCAACTTGTTTCTGACCCCAGAATATCTGACCCCAATATCGTGGTTCAAACAGGGTGGGCAGCATAAATCAGTTACAGAGGGTAAGGCTTTAGGGTGGATATATCTGTTTGTTTTCCAGTCTGTCTGTCTGTCAGTGCTGTCAGGTGTGGGAGGTGTCAGGTGTGGGTATGTCTCAGCATCCCTCTGTTTTGGCAGGAAAAAGCCTCTCTGCAAACATGAGTGCTCCTGCAGCATGGGCATTGCCTCTCCCAAGCCCCTGAGAGAGGCTGGGCAGTGCAGTGAGGTATTTTACCAAGTGTCACTATTATGATTTCTCTCCCAAAATCAGGACTTCTCTTAGGTTTTTTTGTTTGTTTGTTTTTTGTGGGTTTGTTTTTTGTTTTGTTTTTTATTTGTTTGTTTGCTTTTGTTGTTGGTGTTTTTTTTTGTTTGGTCCTGGTGGACGCCTGACTCTCACTGCAAGAGAAACACTCTGCTGCCCACGAGAATGTGAGCTTGGATAAATTATTTGGCCATCACTGCCTTGGCTTCCCTATCTCAAAAATCGGTATGAAGCCATTACAGAGTGAAGTGTATTTAGCTAATGCTGATAAAGAGCCAGGGGACTGGGCACAGAGCAGGCAGTAGAAACATCTACCATGTTGCTGTTGCTAACGTGGTCACTTACATTCCTGTGTGTAAATAAATCTTGAAGGGGAAAAGCCTCTGGGATGACCAGGAAACACACAAATGCTGGAAATGTCTCATCCATTTACGGTGAACTGAATTGCTAGGCTGGAGAGGAGTGAGTGGAGTTGCTCTGTTTTCAGTCAGGTCTTTAGGTTTTGTGTTCAGCCTTGAGCCCTTTGGGATAGAGAGAATCTTTTTGCTCTGTGCTTGGGCCATGGCAGGTCTGCTGGAAGAAGGGGTGCCAGGGAGGGATTGGGAGGTTCATCCACCTACCCACTCACCTCATGGCTGATCTGCCCACTCCCATGCTGATCCAAAAACCCCAAAAACTGATCCAACTCATCTAAAACCCCTAAAACTATATTCCCCACTCCTCTTCAAGTCTCCTCAGCTTGTGAGCTGACAGCAGACTTACTGTAATTAGGTCATTTTTACAAGTTTAACAACATCTCACCCTTCTTTTTTTGACAGCCCTCTAATGCCATGAACAGAGTGGGAAATGAAGCTCAATAGGTATTTGTATAACCAGATGTTTAAATCATGATAATTGTCCTTATAAAATTAATCTGGGTGGCCAAACCAGCAGAATTACACTGGTGCCTTTAAAAATTGCAGTAGATCTGTAGTTGATGTGTTAATATCAGTTAATTCTCATAAAAGATCATTGATGGTGTGTACAGTGAAGTGCAGGACTGGCCAGGCTGGGTCAGAGAGAGGGTATCTGCATGACTGGTGTGCAATGCTCAGAGTCAGAGCATTACAAAATTATTCTCTTCAATTATTTACATCCTTCCATCGACTGTGTGGTGGGCTTGGGCCTGTGCAAGGAGCTTCTGCTGTCCTTGCAGGGTTTTTTCCTTTTCTTCAGGAATGGCATTTATTTAAATAAAAGTAATCTGGTGAAACCCTGTCCTGTTTCCTGTGTCTGACAAAGATTCAGGGAGGAGAGTGGGTGGTGCTGCTGCAGTCATTCAAGGGTGGGAACCCCGTGCTCCCTGACATGGTGACTGCTGCACATAAACCCCACGAGTGCATCCTGCACGAGCCCCTCCTGAGGAGATCCCACCCTCAGCTACAAAAACGAGGCTGGGAAGAGGGATTAAGGCTGCCAATTTCATAACAGATTATATCCTTGTTATCATCATCATCAACAACAATGAAGAAGTTTAAATGCTTCTCTCCTCCTACCTCCAAACCTCCAGCGAGAAGAATCCAACTTAATTTTTTTTTTAATTCTCCTTTTTAAATTTTTTTTATTTTGCTGATGGCAACAGCATCAGGCATGCTATATATCAGCCATGATATATAGCCTTGTGAGCTGTCTGTTGACAACTTATGGCTCTTTTGTCTGGGTTTGCCTACTTGGCTGTTTAATTACGTGCAGTGCCTGTTTTTCCGCGCGACGCTCATTCCGTACCAGCGGCTGCTGGAATTCATGGGTGCTGCTGTGTTTGCATCAGCCATCGAGCTGATATTTCAAACACATTAGCATGACCATGCTGCAGAATGTGTGGCAGGAGGAGTTGCTACTGCAGCTCTTTGGATGGTCTGCGTGAGCTGAACCAGAATATTTCTTAGGATAAAGTGGCAAAATTCTGTGATTCTATGAAAATGTTTCTCTTCATAGGTTCAATACCTCACTGCATCCTTTTTTTTTTTTTTATGTTAATGGAATTGAAATTATTGACCATAGCAATTTAACTTTTGATGAAAATAGCAATTAATAGAGAGGACATTAGAGAGAAGAATCCTGAGACTTTATGAGTATGGATTACTGTAAGGCTACATAATAAAATGATTACAGCATGCATAAAAGGTCATTATTGCTGTAATAATGCTGTCCCAAAGTACCTTTTCATTCTGCAGGACTGGAACTTGTTACGAAACCAAAATGAAAAGCAAGAAATTATGTCTCAGACCTCTGTTACCACTAAATTTAAGAATTAACCCAAAAATATGATAACCATTTTATAAATGTTGTTCAGGAATCTATTCTCCCATCCCTTTATCTCCTGAAAGAAGAAAACTTAAGCATGGAAAGGGGGAGAATTTTTAAAGGGGGAAACTTGGAATTTGTGATAGAAATGTCACTTGTTTTTAGTTAACTCCATGTAACCATAGCTAGAGATCCTTATTAAGATCCACGTACCATCTGTAGTAAGAAAAAAGCCTGAGCCAGAAGATATATTCCATGTCTCTGCTCTTTTACACATGGTGTTTGTGAGATAATAATATCTGAAGTGGACATCTTGTCTAAAGAGCTGAATAAAGTACTAGGGTTACTCAAATGAGCATATTTGCTTTTTTGACATTATTAGAAGAGAAATAAAATTTCTGGTTTGGCTTTGGGTCTTTGCACGCTCTTCTAAAACAAAAGGGAAGCAAAATGAAAATTTAAAAAAATAGTTAAAGGTCTGCTAATGGCACTTGAAAAATGAAAGATACTGTTTTGATACTGAAATTTTTGGCTGTGTTTTCCCATGTCTGAAGCACCTCAAATGCACCATGAGTGTGACAATAGTCTTGATTGCCTTCCAGTGGGGCTGTTTTGCTGTTAAATCTTAAATTCTACCTGCCTAGGACAAAAATCTCTCCTATCCCACTTCCATTTAATATTTTTCTTCCTCCCTTTCTCTCTCGTGTCCTCCCTTGTGTCCCTCCAGCTCAAACCTCTCAATGGCCTTTTATCAATCATCTTCATGGTGGCACTTCTGGCAAGGCCAAAAGTTGAGTGTCCACTTTGGGACGTCTCTATATCCACTTTAGTGGGTTTAGAAACACAATTCCTATTAACTTGTAAAAGGATTTAGGCTCTCAAATCACTTTACCTTAGAAGAATTTAAGAGAACCTCCACTGAACATTGCAAAACTTGAACAATTTGCCCTTTTGGAAGGGACAGATGTGCTATGGGATTGTTTTATAGAAAAGGAATGAGGTGTAAATCCCAGCAGCCTCATTTCCCTTCAGGGGTTTGGTTCAGGCCTTGAAATTCTAAACAAAGAGATGCCCAAAGACCATCAGAAAAAAAAAAAATCCCACCTTGTATTCTCATCCACGTAGCTACAAATGCTCATTTCCCATTTTAATCTCTGTCCAGAGGATGAGCAGGCATCAGGCATATAATTTCAATTAATCTGAGATCTGCAAGTATAAGAAGCTATAAAAGAGCTTATTATTATTTATTTCTCCAGGCATTTTATCCATGTACCATTAGAGATATCCAGCTAAATGTGCCTTCTATGTCAATGATAGTGCTCTGTGAAATAGCAAACATTAAAAACCCATAGGAGAGGTTATTCTTTCATATCTGATGGAGGTTTCAGTAAAATGCTGGGGTGGTATTTCACCTGGGTGCCAGAGAGCTGTGCACAGGCACACAGCTATGCAGACTCTAATCTTCTGTGCTGGGACACCTCCAGTGCTGGGGACAGCTCTGGAACCCTCAGGACAAGAGAGACCCCGAGGGGCTGGAGCATGTCCAGGGCAGGAATGGAGCTGGGGAAGGGGCTGGAGCCCCAGGAGAGGCTGAGGGAGCTGGAAAGGGGCTCAGCCTGGAGAAAAGGAGGCTCAGGGGGACCTTGTGGCTCTGCACAGCTCCCTGACAGGAGGGGACAGCCGGGGGGATTTGGGATCTTCTCCCAGGGAACAGGGACAGGAGGAGAGGGAACGGGCTCAGGCTGGGCCAGAGGAGGTTTAAATTGGATATTGGGGAAATTCCTTCATGGAAAGGGTTGTCCAGCCCTGGCACAGCTGCTCAGGGCAGTGGTGGAGTCCCAATCCCTGGAGGGATTTAAAAGCCTTGTGGCTGTGGCACTTGGGAACATGGAACAGTGGTGGCCTGGGCAGCGCCAGAGGAATGGTTTGAATTGGAAATCCTGGAAACCTTTTTCAATCTAAACTGTTCTGTGATTCTCTGCATAACATGGAGCATATTTGAGTTTTGAAGATGACCCACATCTCTGCCAATGGATCTATTCAGCACCTAAAATGCCACCATCTCACTATGGGTGGCAGCTCTTCCTTACCCCACTGCTGCCAGGAGGACCCTCAGCAGTCCCCACTGTGCCATGGAATGCCCATTCCTGGGGATGCTCTGGGTGTGGAGCCAGAGCCTTGCAGCAGTTCCAGGGATCGTCACTGCCTCAGCACTGGGGTCCCCAGGCTGCCAAAACAGCATCTGCTGGCCAGGGCTGGGGGGTCCTGAAGAGCTGAGTCATGGAGATCACAGAGGCACATGGTTTGGGTTGGAAAGGACATTTAAAGGACATTGATTCCAAGCACCTTGCAAGAAGCAGGAACATCTTCAACTAGATCATGTAGCTCAGAGCTCTCTCCAACGTGGTCCTGAATGTTTCCAGAGAAGGGGAAACCACCACCTCTGCCTGTGCCTCACCTCCCTCAGTGCAAAACTTTTCTTTCTAGTGTCTTGTCTGAATATTTTTTCTTTTTGTTGAAAACCATTCTCCACCATCCTATCACTACATGGTCTTGTCAAAGGTCCCTCTTGGTTTTCCTGGAGCCCCTTCAGGCCCTGGCAGGGGCTCTGAGCTCTCCCTGGATCTTTCTCTTGTGCAGGTGAACTTACTGTCCCAGCCTGGCTCCAGAGTAAGGTGTCCCAACAGAAAGAGCAGCTGAACCCTAAGCAGGGTGTCCAGAGACCTGAGAGAGCCCTTCAAACACAGGCCACTGGAGGAGGGAGGGAGCCCCTGGATGCAGGGAGGTTGGGAAGCTCTTTGAGAAGCTCCTTGGGGAGGAGACACAAACATGTTGCGGTGAGCATGGATGTCAGCAGCACCCCACGCTGTACAACAGTGGCAACCAGAGTGATGTTTCATTCCTGGACACTCACTGCATTGATATTACAGTATCTGCTGCCACCCCTCATCATACTTTCCTGCCCCTGCACCCCTCCCTCCTCTTTTTAATGATTAAATGGCTGCATTTTGTAAAGGCACAATAGGAAAAAAAAAATTAATAGAGGCTCCTTCATCTCCTCCTGAGGGGAGCAATGGCACAGAGGCATCTGTGTGCATGTTTAATGGGTTCAATTTCCTTTCCCTGCCATGGTTTGGTGGCTGACAAGGGAATGCAGCAAGATGGTGGTTACTGCTGCTTTATTGAATGGGACTCCACGAACACTCACTTGGGTATAAGGCGAGCCGTGCCCAGGCTTCCCTCTCCTCAGCATCTGTGCACGTGGCCAAGGGCAAGTGTTTGTGTGAGAGGGATCATCCCCCCCTTTTCTCTTCCCTCCCCCTCACCCCGTTCAAGGTGGCCAAACTGACACAAAGGATGCTGGCAAGCTGGATGTGCTGGAAAAGCAGAGCTCCCGGAACGCCATAAACGTGTGTCGAAGGAAATTAATTGAATGCTGTGTATCGAAGGAAATAACAATAACAATAATCACACACATCCCTAGCAACTGGAGAGGGAAAAGATCTATGTGGTTCTTTCGTCTCTTCTCTGCCAAGGAGTGATTGTTCTCTTCCCCAGTTAATCCCAGAGCCATCAGGCAGATATTTTGAGGAGGGGAGGTGTTTTTCCAAGGGCAGGTAGGTGCTAACATCACAAGAAGAGCCACGATCCTTTTGCACGTTTCAAAGGGGATGCTTGAGGCCTCACTGTGGTGCTGATTGTTGCATTCAGCAGTCCTGATCCACAGTGGTCATGAGGACCAGGATGGAGGATTTGGAACTCAATCATCGCATGTGGTTAGCACAACAGACAGAGCTGTAGAATCCCAAAATGTTTTGGGTTGGACCTTTAAAAGTCATCCAGTCCAACCTCTGCCGTGGGCAGGGGCAGCTCTCACCAGACCAGGTAGTTCAGAAGCAAGGTTGGAGTGGCTCTGTTGGCATGGACTGAAATCTCGTGCTGGTTCTCTGCTTGGGGTGTTTTTGAGGCCAGCACGATCATTCTTTATAAGATAACTTCGGATGCCACATGCATGCAGACCTGTGCCTGTTGGTTGAGCTGCTGTTCTCAAATTTGTTTTCTCCCACAGAGCCACCCAGCTTATACTGGGCTGTGACAAAACAAGAGGTTTCTCCCAAATCTAGGCAGGACTGGCAGGCACACGTGGTTCTCCCCTTTCTTCTCTCCTTGCTTTGCAGGATTCCATCTTCCTTCAGGAGCCCAGACCAGTCTTGAGCTGAAACATCCCTGCCACATGCAGGAGCTGAGGAGTGGGGAGGGGGGAAACTTGTGGCCATAAGAGACTGGGATTTGCTTAGAAGGGCTGTGCAGGTTGGGGATGGGATCTGATCTACAGGATGCCACTGCAGCTGTGGCTCACACCGAGGAGTGGAAGGTGTCTGGCTGAAAAAGAGCCTGTGAATTGGACGGACTAAATCCATCTCTTTCCTTGAATCCCTGACAGCTTCCTTGCCTCTCTGCACCTTCACTCCCCATTTATAAAGAGCTGATGAGACTATGCTTCTGCTCTCTCACACCGAGTCTTCATTCATTAATAGTTACAAAAGGTTTTGAGATCCTCAGATGGCCAGTGCGAGAGAAGTAATTATTTATTAACAGCCTCTGTGAAGGTGTGGGCAGCCATATTACATCTCTCCAGGGTATTTAATTTAGGTGCTGAGCATTTATTGTGAGTCTAAGAAAGTAATTGCTGATCTGGGCAGCAGGAGGTGGTAAGATATTTTAATTTTTTAATTTTTTTTTTGTGCATGAACCAAACGCCTATAAATGCAGATTGCATTTTTCACAGCGGAGATAAAGAGTTGATACCAAAGCACCAACAGTCCTTGTGACTTTTACTGAGGCTGAGATGGGTCTTTGTTCAGCACCCTGTGGAGGCTGCCCAGGGATGGCTGGGGTGATGAGGCTGTGCTGCTCTCCCCTTGGGCATCCTCCAGTGGTTGGGATGCCGGCAGCGGACGAGCATCTCACAAACCTCCCCTGGGCTGCTGCTCACCTCGCTGGGGCTGAGCCCCTGCCCAAAGCCGGCCGTGCCCTCCGCAGGTGCGTGGGCACAGCGCTCACCTCGCGCGGGGCCTTTGCCACTTAGCGCCTCCCGTCTCCTTTTCTTTTGTTAAAACCAAATGGAACAATGTAATTAGCTTGTTACAATTAAAGTGACTCGACTGGATAAATTGTAATCACCCAGACTGAAGTTAGGCATCCCTGCAGGTCCCGGCCAGAGCAGCTGAGCTGCCTCATTTGCATAATTAAAATATACAAATGATAATGGATTTTGTACTCAATTTCCAGCGGCTGTAAATTCGAGAAACTATGAAATTAGAATAACTGAGATGGAACCCGCCTTGAGGTAATGAGGATGACAAGTTTTGACAGTAGGGGTGTTTATAACACTAGTTTCTCGCTGCAAAATAAATAAGTACAAAAAAGATTAGACAGTGATATTACTTAATAGTTCCATGGACAGTGGGGGAAGGAGATAGACTGGTGATTACCTCTGCAAATTTACTCTGCCTTTTTGACAAGCTCACTCCTAACCTTAGGGGACACCTTTCTCCTGATTATGAGAAATTGAGAATGAATTAAATGCATAAAAAGGGTTGTCACGGATAGACAAACTAAAGGAAAAGAAATGAAATTAGTCTTGCCATTTTAGCTTGCCGCAGGAGGAGGGGGAGAGGGGAGGGGAAAAGGGCTGGGAGAGAGGTTTCAGTGCTCCTGAGAGGAAAAAATGAAGAGACTGAGTGGTCCAGAACCAAAGCTGATTTCACAAGAAATGGAAAGTCCTTGGGACCCTAGGTGAAAATAGGGGAGAAAAAAAAGGTAGATCATTTCTTGTCCAGGAAAGCTACAGGTTCAATCTAGCAATGAATTGTGGTTTTCTATGAATGGCGTTTTTGTTTTTTGTTTTTTGTTTTTGTTTTTTTTTCCTCAACAAATTTTTATTTTTCAGCAAATATTTTCTGCCTCCATTTTTAAGCTTCCAGATCTCCTGAGAACCCCTCAGAGCTGGAAATTTCAGCTGAGCCAGGAATGGGCAGGTTGCCTGGCATCTCTGACTTCTCTTTACATATCCAAAAAAGCAGCAATATGAATATATGAATATACACACAAAAAATAATCTTGTCCAAAATTATTCTGCAAAGTCAAGTAAAAAATGGTGGTTTCTGCTCTCCTCAAATTTCCCACTTAGTCTAAAATAATAAATTAAAAACTGAATGTGTTTGCTAACTATTTTTTTTCAGCTTTTCTCTCTTTCAGTTGGACATTTAGCAGCAGAAAGAGAACTGAACCTGTTAAGAACAGGAGTTGAGCAGATGTCTCTGGAAGGGTGTGAAAGTGGGGAGCAGAGGGTTGGAGCCAAGACTGATTCTGGTGAGCAGGATTTACCTGCTTCCAAGTTCTGTGAACTGATCCTGATATATGATTTTGCTTTATATTCACCCCGTTTTTGCTCTGATAGGAACTACACTGGTCAGCTCAGATGGAAATTCCAATCCCATAAATGGCTGGATTTTCCAAGGCGTTAAAAATGGGCATTTGCTCACTCTGGAATGAGGCAATTAATCAGGGATTGGTGGAAGGAAAGCTGGCAGAATTCTGGTGCTGTTTTCCTTGGCCCCATGTGGATGGGAGGACCAAACCTGCCTTGCCAGTGGGTTTGGAAAGGGTGGTGATAACCCCACCATCCCTCTCCCTTCTGCAGGATCCCATGCTTAAAAGCTTTTAAATCCTCTGCAGCCCAGTGCAATTCTAATGATATCACTGACAGCTTGAAATAAAAAGGGTGGAAGAAGATGGAGGGAGGTGAGAGAGATGGGAAAGGAGGAGAAAAAGGGAGAAAGTGCAAGGGGGAAGAGGAGGGGTGAGCAGGGAAGGCAGGAGGTACCCAAGAAGCAAAGAGTGCAGAGGTGCTGAGAGAGATGGGCTGGGCTAGGGGCTGCTGGTGGGTCCCAACCCACCCACAGGAGCAGCAGGAGCACTTTCTCACCCTGCTTGGAAATCATTTTACAGCAACTGTATGTCTCCATCTGCTTGCCCACAGCCGTGGGTCAAAACGGTGCAGTGCTCTATATTTATCTTTTGAATATCACCTGAATTAAGCCTGCTGTCCCCTAAAGGGTGCTGCTGTTTTCAGGCCTGTTGGGAGCAGCTTCCTTTCCTCTCTTCCCTTTTTCCCAGCCTTCAGTGTGCTTCCAGTTCAGGTACAGCCGTCATTTACATTTTATAGTTTGCTTTACAGCATCTTGTTATTGCATTATCTGTTAAAGAATGTATTTTTAATGTGTTTTATAGCATGCTTTATAAATAAGTTATTAAAGAATGTACCTGCAGCTAGTGATCACTTAATAAATATTAATAAAGCAATTCCAGATGAGGCCATCATTAAGAGTGTTGCAGAACACCCTTGCTAGATACCTAGAAAGAATTTCTGTGCTGGTTACCAAAAAGTTCATGAGAGTTAAGAAGAGATGGGAAGGAACAGGGTGCCCAGAGAAGGTTGTGGCTGCCCCATACCTGGGAGTGTTCCAGGCCAGGTTGGACAGGACTTGGAGCAACCTGGGACAGTGGAAGGTGACTTGAAACAAAATGATATTCCAGGTCCTTTCAAACCTAAACCATTCTGCAATTCCAAGGTTCTGTGAAGGACAGAGTTTTGCAATGTCTTTTTGCCCTAGAACTCCAGACCTACATGATTTTTGTTTTGTGGGGGTTTTTTGTTGTTTTGGTTCATTTGGGTTTTTTGTTTGTTTGGGTTTTGGTTTGTTGATTGTTGTTTGTTTGCTATTTTTGTTTTGGTTTGAGGTTTATTTGTGATTTTTTTTTTTGTTTGGTTTTGTGTTTTCCTTTTGTTTTAAAGTGAAGTAACAATAATGAATATTGATGAAGTACCAACAGCAGATATTAAGAAGGGGAAGGTAGAAAAAGAGAGGGAGACTCTAAAGATATAGCTGGGTTTGTGTCCATTAAAAGTGAGGAACACAGAGGTGGCTTTGCAGGAGGTTATCTCACTTCATTGGCTTTTCCACTTCTGACTAAAATGTTATCGTAGCACTAAGAAATAGTCAATCCTATTTCTTTTTCCATATGACTGAATCTGTATTTTTTGATAGCCAATACACATCAAGTCCCATGGTAAATAGGGTCATTGCTTTCCATTTTGCAAATCTATTTTGGTTCTAGCTAGAGGAGGCTTAACAGCATCCGTGGGTGGGTGATCTGATGACAGACAAGGGCCTTTTGTGTGGGGAGTAAAGCATCTAAATCCAGGCAATTTACAAGATTATTTACTGTACAGTAATGAATTTGAAGTTTTATAGACTGAGCTTGCACACAGGCTGGTGGGCAGCAGCTGGATTAGTCACAGCGCCACTGGACATTGTGCAGTGGCTGCACAAAACTGTCCTTGGTGTCTGAGGCCAGACCAGAAGGAGATGTTCTCTTCTGTTCATGCAGGAGGCCCAGGGGAGGTTTGAGTTGATATTAGGGAAAATATCTACAAAAAGGGCTGTCCAGCCCTGGCGCAGCTGCCCATGGCAGTGGTGGAGGCACAACCCATCCTTGCAGAGATTTAAAAGCTGTTTGGATGTGGCACCTGGGGACACGGGCCAGTGGTGCCTGGGGGAATGGTTGGACTTGAAGGTCTTTTCCAGCCTAAATGATTCTGTGATTCTATGAGTCCTAAGAACTTCAGAACACTCTTCATAGTTCCCTATCCATGTTCCTGTCCTAGGTTGCCTTCTGGAGCAGCAAACTTCTGCCAGACATTGGTACCTGCCATGCCTTTCTTCCATGTGGTGCCACAGTTAATTATGATCAATGTGGATATGTTTGTTTCTCCATTAACATCTCCCTCCTTTTCAAATCACATGCAAGCTTCCTCCCACCCACATTTCCTTGCCCTGCTCTATGACTCTTATTCAGATCCATGTTTCCAGCAGATACGAGATGCTCCCAAAGGGGAGAAAGTTCTTCATGAAGGAAGAGGCAGCAAAAGTGGCTTCCTCCTTCCACCTCCTCTTTTTAAGCTCTCATTATGGACCAGGTACCTTCCTCCCACAGCCCAGAAAGCAAAGGTTGGGTTTGAAACTTCCCTCTTCTCTCTGCAGCTCCCATAATTGCCTTTGACACTGTTTATCATCTGTGATAATACAGCTGGGCCCTGTTCCCTCCAGCTGCCCTAATTCGTGTGATCAGTCTGGCACCAGGGAGAGGGAGGTGAGAGGTACAGAGGAGAGGTGAAGCCATTACAGAGCTGACAGGGCAGTGAGAAGGGAGGGTGGTGATGGACTAGCCATCACTTGACCTGAATGCAAACATACATCCTATCGGATTGACCTTTCCCTGAGAGTAATGGATCTCCTCGTGCATCATTTTTGCTACATTGCTGGCCATTCCAAGGAGATGGTTTCTGGTAATTAAGATAGATCCCTCATATAATCCACCCACAGTGACAATCAATAGGCGCCTCCAGAGGGATTTTTCCAGATTATTGCTATGTCAGCACAACTTGTGGGAGCTTTGTAGATCTTGCAGTGAGAAACACGACAAGGAAAGAAACACAGGGTGATTTCTGAGGAGGCAAAGTGTTTGCAGGAGCCATGTGGGGTGTTTGCAGGTAGGTATGGGCCACTGTGCCCTCTCTTGTTTGGGATGACAAACACATAAGGGTTATAAACCCCAGTACAGCTGTAAGAAAATGTCATTGCAGAAACTCTGCAGTCCTGCATGACCATAGGCCTGTTATGACAGAAGAGCAGACTCAGAATGGAATGACTGCAGCAGGGTTCCAAGCTGGCCAGTGGTGGCATCCTGGCTTGTGTTTGCCACTGTGAGGCCAGCAGGACCAGGGAAGTGACTGCCCCTCCCTACTGGGTGAGGCTGCACCTTGAGTCTTGGTTTCAGTTCTGGACCCCTCAAAACAAGAAAGACATTGAGGGGCTGGTATGTGTTCAGGGAAGGGAATAGGACTGGGGAAGGGTCTAGAGAGTAAATCATTAAAGAATGGCTGAAAGAACTTTCTGGCTTTGCACAACTCCCTGACTGGAGGGGACAGCCAGGAGGGTCGGGCTCTGCTCCAGGGAACAGGAGGAGGGAGAATGGCCTCAGGCTGGGCATGGGGAGGGCCAGGCTGGACATCAGGAGGAATTTCTTCACGGAAAGTGTTGTTAGACATTGGAATGGGCTGCCCAAGGAGGTGTTGGAGTGCCCATCCCTGGAGGTGTCCAAGGAATGCCTGGATGAGGCACTGAGTGCTTTGGCCTAGGTGGGGATCAGTACAGGTTGGAGCTTGGAGGTCTTTTTCAACCTTAAACTTTCTCTGATTATATAAATCAAACTCATTCTCTCATTCTTCTCAGCTGAGAAGGTGTTTTCTTGCTCTTGCTTCCTCCTTTTTTATGTGTTCGAGTACCTGTAAGGCAGAGAACAAAGCCCCCAGCACTACACACAGGTACAAGACTGCAGGTACCAGGTACAGGCACTTGCAAAAATGGAGCTGGGAAAAAAATCATGGTTTTCATTTGCAAATTGAGCATGCTTGATGGAGGTGTCCTCCCAGGAGTGCATATCAGAAGAGGATAAAAGTTCCTCTTGCTCCTCTTGATTCAGCCACTTCCCTAGTTGTTGGCCAAAGAAAACACCACAATGTCTTCAGATTCCAAATATGGATCCAGGAATGAAACCCCTGCATGCTGCAGTTGTACAAAGCAAGAACACACCCAGTTTGTGCTGCCCCCACCCAATTTGTGCTGCCCCCTTTAGTGGTACAAAATCTGTGAGTGGAAAAAGGAAATTCAAAATGTTGAGAGTGGTTCAATTCCCTGGTGATTGAACCAGCTAAGCGAGGACACTCCCCTGGAGTTTATGTCTGTTATGATTTAAGAAAAGACCTGAGAGCTATGGAGTTTCTTCATTGCATCCTTGAATCATCCATCAATTCCTGATCTTCTTTAGAATGCCTCTTTGCTCCTTTTTGGCTCCTTTTGAACAGGCCTGACTACATATTCATACCCCACCACAGAGGCTAGAGCCTGGAGAAAGAGCCTGGAAGAGAAATGCTAATTCTCAA
Organism: Luscinia megarhynchos; assembly: GCA_034336665.1. Lineage (NCBI taxonomy): Eukaryota > Metazoa > Chordata > Aves > Passeriformes > Muscicapidae > Luscinia > Luscinia megarhynchos. Next base: position 1,304,995 of record CM067592.1, on the reverse strand, counting down.
AAAACATTCTGAGATACCAAAATACCAGCAATGGTAATATATAGCATATTTTATGAATTCTCACACTGTGCATCATTTGCTGTAAGAAATGACAGTAAAATATATGTTTTTAGTTGGATCTTCCCCAGTACTTTTTTGGGGGGCTCAGTAGCTCATGTAGTTGGTGAGGCACATCAGCAGAATTGGTGTTTTGCTGCTCCAGAGTGAGGGCTGGCTTTGCAGCTCCTGAATCATGTGGTAAAACCCCCGCTGATGACAAGAGTCTCTGGGATTTGTTCCTTTGGTCATACTGATCTAAGAAATGCAGCCAAACATGAGTTGGGATATGCGCTTTAAAAATGTCAAGGGGAAATTATTTCAAGCTCTGAATATATATGAAGTTAATAACTTGCCTCTTCCCATTTCCCTTTTTAGCTTTTATTCTGGATTGCTGACCTGATTTTCCAGAAAGGGATGTTTGGTGGGTCATTGGTAGGGAGGGATGCAAATTATTTCCTGTGAGGTTCAGACATCGTTTTTTGCCACCAGAGCCTGGTCCTCTTGCATGGTCCTCTGAGGGCTTCTGGGCTGAGAGGAAAACCTCCAGAGTGTGACATTTTTTTTTTTCTAACTGAGCATTTCACATTTACCTGATGCACATTTTTCCTCTGAGTCATCATCTAATTTGTCTTTGTGCTGGAAACAACATCTTCAAATGTTCTGGTCAAAGGGAAATTTAGGAAACCCCTCTTTCAAGGAAAAATCTCTTATGGAGGTCCCCAACCTTTGAATTATATTCCAAACATGGAGACATAGAGATACGCTCTCTTATCTCCAGATTTTGTTGTTAATGTTTCCATGAATTTATGGAACATTTCTGTTCTTTGTCCCTCCTAATCTTTTAAATCAGCTTTACACACCTTCCATGCCCAGTTTGATCTTCACAGCTTTTCATGTTGTGGGTTTTTTCGTTGTCTTTTTTTTTTCATTATGGCTTTCCATTTCATGTTAGCACATAAAGAAAAATGCATTTTATTGGAATAGCTATGTCACAGCAAAGATTATTTTTTCTCCCTGTGGATGATGCCAGATACTGTTTTTCATGTGGCTCATGTTATAACGATCTCACTCTGGCTGTATGGCCAAAACCTAATTGTAGTATTTTGAGAGGAAATTCTTATTATTTAAATGCAGTTTCACCCGTGATACATTTTAGAGCTATAAAAGAACATTAACTGGTTCTTATTTTATTTGTTTCATAATACCAAGGGTTTATATGAATTGATAAAGCTCTTAAAAAGTCGATTATATTTGTACCTCTCCACACTACTATGTGTAAAATTTGTAAACAATAATAAAAAGAGATCTGTCCACCACTCAGCCAATGTAATATCCTTTTTAAAAGGTATAGGTGCTTTTCTGGCTGGACTTAAGAAAAAGAATCTGATGAAAGATCTCTCTTAGGCCAAATCAGCACTGTTCATTTGGGGATAGGGTCACAAACACACACCTCAGGAGAGGGGCATGACATTAAATATAGAGAAGTCTTGAATTTCCATTTGGACAAAGATATGCAATATTAAACACAGCTACTTTGAAGGAAGCAGATAGCCGAAGTTTTTATGGACTAACTCAAGAGTTTTTAAGACTTCTGGGTTTGTGAATGACTTCCCTGTTCTTGATAACTCCCTAAGAATCATAGAATGGTTTAGGTTGGAAGGGATCCTAAAATCTCATCTCATCCCACTCCTGCCATGGCAGAGACACCTTCCACTATCCCAGGCTGCTCCAATTCCCATCCAGCCTGGCCCTGGGCACTGCCAGGGATCCAGGGGCAGCCACAGCTGCTCTGGGCACCCTGTGCCAGGCCCTGCCCACCCTCCCACCAGCAATTCCTCCCCAATATCCCATCCAGCCCTGCCCTCTGGCACTGGGAGCCATTTTCACTTATCTTGTCATTCCAGGCCCTTGTAAAGAGTCTTCTCTATTTTTCTTGTCAGCTCCTTCAGGTCCTGTAAGGTCACAATAAGGTCACCTTGGTTCTTCCTTTCTCCAGGCTGGGAAATCACAGATCTATCAGCCTTTCCTCATGAACAGAAGTGCTCCAGCCCTCTGATCATTTTGATGTCCCTGTGAGAAACTACTTCCTACTCACCTGGCTGCAGCATTAGTGGCTCCCCACTAATTCCTGGTTCAGTGTTACAAACTCATTGGTCTGCAAACACAGGCAGCAGGTATCAGACCATCAGACCCACCATAGGGATGGGCTTTGGAACAAATCCCCCAAATATTCTGTGACTCATTTAATCTGATCTTGAAAATAATTCCTAGTAAATAGGAGACCATGAATATCTTCAGATCTTGAGAAACAATGCTTTAGTATGTGTGTGTATGTGTGATTGTGGATTAATATCTTTCTGAGCTCCAGTGAAAGGGGCCATTATAAAAATGAGGTTGGCTAAGATGATTAAACATTATTTACAGAAAGGACATGAGTCTGATTAAATCAAAGGGAGGAGGGTCTGTTTTATGGTGACAGGGAAAAATACACATCATTGAACAGAGGTGCTTGCTTCATTTCAGTAATTAGAGACTAAAGTAACTTGGACAGTCTGTCAGATTCAATATGGTGGCATTAACTAGTAGATCATGTAAATAAAAGATGTGTGATTAGATCAAAAATTAAAGGACCATAATTTTTTCTGTTACCTTGCAATTTACTGTTGAGGTCTGCTGAAATGTTCCACCAAGCATTCACCTCCAAGAATAATTATTTATAGGGCTACATTTTTTAAAAAACTTCTTTAATAGTTTCCTCTCTAGAATCCAGCTAAGTGACCAAATTTTTGGAGGGTCTGGCTAGACAGCTCCACAGAGAGATCTTATGGTAGCAGAGCTCAGCATCTGAGATTTCTATTAGCTGCTCTTTGCAGATTCAGACCCTAAAAATTTCTGCTATAAATATTTTTTTACCTAGTCTGGGGTCCAAGTTTATTTTATTAGTGTGGGCAAAAGAGAAAGAGATTTCAGTGCTTTTCCAATAAAGTCCTTGGCATGACAGAGGTATAAAATGCAGCCATCCCATCCTCTATGTATCCTGCCCAAGGTTTGGGCTACGCTGGGATCATACTGAAATGCAGAACTGGGTGAGTGATACTGGAAATCCTTGTCAGGCACTTACTGAGTGGTAGGTATTAGCAAACTATGGGAACTACATAAGAAGGAGGAACTTTAAATTACCAAGTGTTCATAGAACCATAAAATGGTTTAAGTTGGAAAGTATCTTTTAGGTGTCACTTATTAAAGAACTTCTTTTCCCAGGATAATTTCTTCCTGGATGACACCTGACTATTTCTGGATGCCTCAGAGCTAAACCATTGCTGGGGTGTGGAGACAAACAAGAAATCTGTTTCATCCTTGTGCAAATGTTGGGAAAATTTGACTCAAACAGGACCCATTTCTCCTGCCCAGCCAGCAGGGCAGTGGCCACCCGTGGGCAAGGAGCTCTCTGCATCTCCAGATGAATGGGCAGTATATTGCCTGGTGAAGTTAATTTTCTTCAGCAGTATGTTTTCATTTAAAGCCACTGAGTGTGTCCCTCTGTCATCTGTGATTCTGCCACCCTTCTTAGTCTCCTGCTCTGGACAACCACAGCTTTGTTCTTGAAATTAGCACCAGCATCACCTTCCCAAGAATTATGCCTTTCCAGAAGTGTGATCTAGGCAGAAAATGACTTCCTGCAGTTAACACAACCTGAGGTATGCAGGATACAGCTGCCTGATCTTCCAGGTCTTTCTGGCCCTTGGAAAAGATTGCAAAAAACAACCAGGTGGCTGGGGTCTCTTTCTCTGGGAGGTCTGTTGGGATGATGCCTCTGGCTCTTTCCAATGGGACAAAAAGCTTTTCCAGTGGTTTTATATTTACATTCACCACACTAAAAGAGTTGCCCACTTGCACTTTGCTTTGGGCACGTTCTTAATGTCTGTTTAATCAATACCTCAAGCCTTGCATTTTTCTGCATTGTGCTTCCAGAGCAAACATGGATATTGGCAATGGGGAAATGCGAGGCAGGTGTGTGCATTCCTGTCATCAGGGAGTTTGTACCAGCTACTTTTTATCTTGCTTTTTTCTCCCATGTGTGGCACATAGAGGAATTTTGAATAACTTGATGAGGTTTAGTAGTCTCCTGTGATGCAATGAGGTACTTTTTCAAACCCATAAAAAACGGAATGGGACTAAAAGAGCATTTTAGCAATGCCATTCCTGGCAGTGGCACAAGTTCCTTGCTTTCCAGGACTCTTCTGTTATTTTTTATTTATTATGCATACTGTAGTTGCATCTAAAAGTGCCATTTGGAGACGAAACTGCTATGCGTGAATACATATCAAAATAACCAATTTTTTTGGCAAATAAACCTTAAACACTCTTTCCACTTGTAAATTTCATCACTGCTTCCACCACACCTTTCACTGTCGGATGTGGCACTGACTCAAAACCACTTTTTTTTCATCAAAACCACCTTTTAAAAATTTATTTCTTTTTTTCTTCTTTTTCTTTTTTCTCCTTTTTTCCTTTTTCCCTCTTTTTTCTTTTTCTTTTTCTCTTTTCTCTTTTTTCTTTTTTCTCCTTTTTTCCTTTTTTCCCTTTTTCCCTCTTTTTCTGTTTTTCTTTTTTCTTTTTCCTTACTTTCATCTTTCTTCTTTTTTCTTTTTTCTTTTTTCTTTTTTCTTTTTTCTTCTTTCTTTTTTCTTTTTCCTTTTTTTTTCTTTTTCCTTTTTTTTTCTTATTTCTTATTTCTTTTTTCTTTTCTCGTTTTCTCTTTTCTCTTTTTTCTTTTTTTTTTTTTTTCTTTTTTCTTTTTCCTTTTTTCTTTTTTCTTGTTCCTCTTTTTCCCTGTTTTCTTTTTTCTTTTTCTTTTTTTTTTCTCCTTTTTGTTTTTTCTTTTTTCTTTTTTCTTTTTTTTTCTTTTTTCTTTGTTTTTCTTTTCTTTTTCTTCCTTTTTTTTCTTCCTTTTTTCTTTTCTTACTTTTCTTTTTTCTTTTCTTTTCTTACTTTCTTTTTCCGTCTTTTTCTTTTTTCTTTTTTCTTTTTTTCTTTTTCTTTTCTTTTTTTCCTTTTTTTCTTTTTTCTTTTTCTTTTCTTTTTCTTTTTTTCTTTTTTTCTTTTTTCTCTTTTTTCTTTTTTCTTTTTCTTTTTCCTTTTTCTTTTTTTTTTTTTTCTTTTTTCTTTTTTCTTTTTTTTTTTTTTTTCTTTTTTTTTTTTTTTTTTTCGTTTTTTTCTTTTTCTTTTTTCCTTTTTTCTTTTTCCTTTTTCCTTTTTTTCTTTTTCCCTTTTTTTTCTTTTTTCCCTTTTTTTCTTTTTCCTTTTTTCCTTTTTTTCCTTTTTTTCTTTCTTTTCCTTTTTTCTTTTTTCTTTTTTTTCCTTTTTCTCCTTTTTCCTTTTTTCTTGTTTCATTTCCTTTTTTCTCTTTTTTTTCTTTTTTTCCTTCCTGAATGCGAGAGCTGCCTGTTTGACTCCTCGTGGGGATGGAGGTGCTGCTGCTGCCGCCTCCTCCCTCTGGGGGCGGGAGCCGCAGATGCTGCGGGGCCGGGGCAGCTCTCCTGTGCCAGGGGGGCACAGCACAGGGTGCCCTGCAGGAACCGGCGGTGACATCCATCTGTCCTGCCTCCCTGAGGCTGTTCCTGGCAGGGGGAGCAGCAGATACGAGCAGAGGAAGCGTTTTGCTGATTTGTGCTGCCAGTAGGTCGACCCGAGTACCGGGCTAGGCTAGACTGGTACAGCAAGATGCTAAAAGGCAGAATTTGGGTGGGAGAAAGATTACAGAGAGTTGGAGACAGATACTCCAAATTTACCCAGTGGTTAGATGAAAATTGTACTGATTCTTCCTCCTGTGTGCATAGCTGCTGGTTAGGACTCTGCCACCTTTGTTTTATCCTACTTGACTCCCCAGTAGAAACCCACATGAGGGCAACAAGCATGAAAGCATGGGAAGAAGTCAAGAAAAGTACTCCCTGTATTCTCATCAATGTCAAGTTACCTCCACGTGTCCAGAGCCCACACCAGCATGTGGAAAGCATTGCTTTCTCATACCCCTGAATTCTTTTTCTATGAAAAGTAAAAGTAAGGGGAAATTTTATATTCCATTGAGCAACAAACTTGCTGTGCTGCTTGAGTGTGACACAGCCAGCACTTCCAAAGGTCTGTAGTGAATGACTTTGGTTTATTTATTACGCTCTGTGCAAGGCAAATTGAGATACACGTTTAGCACCTGGCTTTTGGGTTTATTTTAGGTGAGAGGGTGAAGTCCATGGCATTATGAACTGAGGTGTGCACTTGCCCAAACAACAGAACCCAGCTACAGTACCATCTAACCCCTTCATCTCTCCATTAGGTCAGTACCATAGAATAATGGAATAATTTAGGTTGGAGAAGACTTCCAGGATTACTGAGTCCAACCATTCCTCCAGTGCTGCCAAGGCCACCACTGAACACCAAGTGCCACAGCCACACAGATTTAAATCACTTCAGGTGTAGGGACACCACCACTGCCCTGGGCAGCTGTGCCAGGGCTGGACAGCCTTTCCACGGAGGAATTTTACCAATATCCAATTTAAACTGCAGGGCAGCTCCCAGCCACTCTGCCTCAGCCTGTAAAGCCACCAGTAGCTGCTGTGAACATGCAAAGTAAATTATTTTCATCTTTCAGCAGGTCTGTCTCCAGCTCCCATGGGTTTTCTGTAGCTATTTACTTCACCTTAAAAATGCCACTTAATCTCTGTGCTGTTGTTTCCCCACTGGTGAGATGAGAACAGGACCAATGATCTGTTAATGTTTCTAACGAAAGGGAGGAAAGCGCTGAGTGTAATTTTAATAAATGGCAGCGTGGAAGTTTTCTCTGCTCCACTGCTTTCTCTCGCAGATTATATAAACCACACAAACTATCTGCTCTCCTCCCAACACTCCCTTCACTCCAGTGGAGTTAATGTGATTTAATGCAGTTACCATCCTGGCAGCTACAATTTAAGTGGCGTGCTCCCGATTGCAAATGATAACCTTTTAATGACATTTCCCCAGTGTGTGCAGGTGGCTGCAGCTCCCTTGGCAGCCCCTTCTCCTTTGGGAAAAGGCAGCCCAGACCCTGCCTCAGCTAAGCTGAGCCCTGTGGCTCTAACAAGCCCTTCTAGCAGAAGGTGGACGTCCCACCAGGCTCTGCTTTTCCTACCGCAGATGCTCTAGGTCTGAATGTGCAGCCCAGACTCTGGGGATGGGGTTGTTGCCCTTCAGATCTGTCTGCCAGAGGAAGTTTAGCTGTGTTAGCTCTGTGCTGTGCACATTGGGCTCCTCTCCTCCTGCTGCAGTTATAGTTGGCACCATTAAACTCTCGGTGTTCACTGCCTGGGGATGTGCAATTATTGTGGAGCCTTCTCCTAGTTACAGTAGGAGACACGGCGTTACTGCAGTCACTATGGAGTGACAAATGAGCTTTTAATGACACCTACTCTACCTGGAATTATCTGTAAACTACAATTAAGGAAGTAGCTACTCAAGGAATTAAAGATCAGAGGAAAAATGGCATGCTTTTACGGTGAGTTATGGGGAGATCTGCAAATTCGAGATCGTTTTCTGAGGAACAGTTGCAACAGAATGCAACAACTTTAAATGATCTCTTCTCCATCATCACTGCAGAATGTCAGTGCTGATGCAGTGCTTATCAACCTACACCTCAGCTAAAGCAAACCTGAAGGAGTCAGTCATCTCCAGAGCTGACTGGCCCCTAGGTGCAGTGGATTCTGAAAGACTGGTGTGAATTTTGGTGGATTGGTTAATATTTGGAAGGCTCTGCCACCAAGGTCGGGATGTCCAGAGCTGTCAGACATTTCCAAGGGACCATAAAAAGAAATATGGTCAGGCTGCAGGAGCAAGACCAAATCAGTGAGTCAGTTATCAGGTGATCTAAAGTGACTGGGGCAACTTGCACAACTGGAAGGTGCCCAGTGCACTGGAAGTGTGGCCTTGGATCAGATATTTATCCTATCCTTGTGACAGTGATGTCCTCAGAGAGGACATCTGTGGCCTTCCTTCAGAAGAATGTCCTTGTAGAGAAGTTGTCCCACTGTTTTGAAAGAGGATGAAAGAGCTAGAGAAGAGCAAATGAGAAAAAAAATAACAAAATTATAGAACCATTTAAGTTGGGAGAGACCTACAAGAATCATTGACTCCAACCATTAGACCATCAAGTCCAATCTTCAATATAAAGTATAAAAAATATGTAATTTACCAAGTCTGTCTTCAGACAAATCTGCTGGAATCACAGGGACTAAACAAACCCCCTAGGATTTCACCCTAAAAAAGCATCCAGCTGTGGATCCACATTCAAAATTATTGACTGTCTTTGAGGCAGTTTTATCATGGGAATCACTCTGATAGTGAATCTCTAGAGCATGACCCAGGCAACAGTTACCAGGTATTAAAAATAGAATTACACTAAGCAATGCCTTTTTGCTTAGTCATCTTTCCTTTTCTGTGGTATTTTATTATTGCTATTCCAATGTGCTGGTTATTGAGTATATGATTATTCTTTCAAATGAGTTTGGACAGCGTCTATATCTTTGTAGCAATTAAGAGGCCGCAGACTTTAGCAGCTCAGGAGAAACGGAATAGGTTTTAATAGGTTTATTTATCTTTAGCTTCTGCAGAGCTGTTTGTACTTCCTCAATGGTGGGCAGTTTTGTATCAATAAGAGGATGCTGGAACTTATTTCTTGTAAATGCAAGCAAGTCATTATCAATGGCATGGGGAGCCTTGCACAGGGCTCGAGAGAGACACTTTCTCTCTTAACTCTGTCATCAATTACAAGTCTGCCAATGAATCTTGGAAAATGTGAGCAAAAGCATTTTATGACCTGCCTCAGTAAAAGTCTGGTAGGCTGCAATGCTTCCTTGCTGCTGTTAATTGTCTTCCTCACAGTGCCTGCTGCCTGCTTTAATGCCCAACACCTACATTTACCTGAGGGCAATGGAGTGAAGTCTGGCCAGGTAAGTCAGGTAGCTGTTAAATTAATTCTTCTAGTTAATTTTCTAACCTTCTAAATAATTAAATTATCACTCAGGCATCATTATTGAGGCTGTCTTGTGCAGGGACAGAAGCTGGGCTTTGGTGACCCTTGTGAGTCCATTTCAACTCTGGGCATTCTGTGAGTCTGTGATTTTTCATTTCCCTATTTTGAACAGATCTTTTAAACATAACCCATGTTACATGTGAAGAGCCCTTACAGTGTGCTGATTACTGGTCCAGGTTTGGGAAGGGATGAGAGGTGAACACTGGTCTAGGAGTCCCACCTTGTTTTCCTCCTTTAAATGATGAGAAATCAGTACTTTGGTACATCTTCATCATCTTCATCATCCTGATGCTGTCAGAAGATTTTGTGCCTGTCTGTGGCTTCTGTGCTTGCAAGATTGGTTACAATCCAATGGACAACCAGAAAACAAAGCCTCCTTTTATTTTGAGGAGCACACGCTACTGGCTTATGCTCGAGCATTGTGATTAACTTGTCACTGAACTGTGAAACTGTATAGAAGGAATGGGAACTGGTCCATTGTCGCCCAGCTTTGTTTCATTTGCTCCTTTCCTTGTCAGGTGATTAAAAATCTGCTTTTCCGTGTAACCTCTGATCTATGATATTCTCAACAGTGCATGAGTTTGTTCCTGAGTTCTCACTCTGTTTATTTATGGCAGTTCCCCCTGGAACTGTCAAACAACTTCACTCCAGCAGCCCACAGGAATCAAAGCCACACTGAGCAGAGTTTGAGTTCAAGCTTAAGCACCATTGGAGGATTTCCTGGCACAGCTCTTTCTGTATTTTATTGAGTGAGTTTTTCAGCACCCTCAGGTGTTTTCTGACTCAGGACAGCATAGCAAAGAGATCAGAATAGCACTGAATAATGGAGCACAAGGAGAGAACTTTTTCTTGAGTCCTGACTCTGTCTGATTCCTGACAAGCCTCTTAAAGTGCATGAAATGCAACAATTTCTTGCACAAAATAAGGCACTGCTGACTCATGCTTTTTTAAGACAAGAAATGCTGAGAAACTTCTTCTTTAGTGACATCCTGAGCATTACAGCTTATGCCAAAACAAAGTCTTTCAACACTTTTGGTTCAGCTGGCAATAGTAGAGCTGTGCCTTAGTAACAGATATTTGTATCATTGCAGGTGAAAATAATTCTTAGGGATCTATTCAAAGTTTTGTTTTCCTTTGTCTAGCTGATATTTTTCAACAAGCCTTTCACTTTTCAAAGAAAATGGAATTCAAGAACACTTCATACATTGCATACGTGTTTTTCTACACATATATATTAATAAATTGGTAATGTAAATATGTTTAAATACATTGTTAAGAGTACAAAATCCACACTTTGAGGGAAAAAAAAATCTTTTGCCAGGCATTTTTGTCCAGATTAAACACACTCCTGTGTTGCAAGGATAGAGATGGGGAGATAAAGTTCAGCACAAAGTTGTTAAGCCCGTCTGGCAAGATGCAAACCCAAATTTCTCACCTGATTGCTCCTTACTGCCTACAGGGTAAATGTTCCAAATGATGCACAGGAGGTGTGTGGACAAAACCCATTAATAAATAATTGGTTTTGTACCCATGCCTCCTGCACACTTTTTTTTAAAAATTCCCCTCTCTTTCTTGCCTGCAAGTGTCATTCATGGCAGTCTATAGAAAATAAGACTAAAGAGTAAATGCAGGGTAAGAGGAAGTGCTCAAGGGAAGAGCTCTCAGCTGTATTCCCCTCCATCCGAGGTTGTGAAGGCAGACAGAATATTTCCTCACACTGAAGGACATTTTTGCTGTATGCATATTCCACATCACGTAGCGTCTTCCTTATCATCGCACAGTAACAATCCCTAGAAAGAGGAATATGGCCCTCAGGCCTCATAATATCATCCTTTATTAGGAATAAGAACAAAGAATGCAATTAAAATACAAATATTTCACATCCCAGAGGTCTAGATGCTGTTTGGCAGCTCCCAGGTGGTTCCATCTTTGAGGAAGCGTTACGGATGCGGATGCGCGCGCGGGGAAGCGCCGCCGGAATGGGAGTGGGAATGTGGCTAAAGAGGCACAGAAATGCTGCTGGGGGAAGAAAAGGAGGAAACCTTTTTAGGGCATTTGTTCTAGACAGTTAGGAGACCTCCTGAAGGCAGTGTCTGGAGCCCCAGTGTTGGGGAGTTTTAGGTTTTGTGTTGATCAGTGCAGGCAGGGGAGAGATTAACTTGAAGGTCACAGCTTGTCCCTGTGTCTTTCTGCTCTTTGTGCTGTAACCTTGCTGGAGAAGAGAGTCTGGATAGACATTCACTGTCCTGGACTATGATTTTTCAGCACTGAATAACTCCCTTTTGATTTAAAAACCTCTTCTGGTGTAACATAATTACAGCCATTTGCTACTAGCTTTGGTTTAAAAAGAAATTCACTCTGAAGTTCATAATAAAAAAAAATAAATAAGGCTTCAGATCTTCTGAGTGGTGCTTGGCCAAAAAATAAAAGGACAAAGCACCAATAAATATCTGGTTTTTGCAACTGCCAGAAATCAGTAATAACATTGTATGAAATGTTATTGATAAATCACATTAACTGTCAATGTTACATATATTACTTTATTAAAAATTCATCCATATTGTCTGACTTCTGCCCCACAGAAGCTGGTGTTCAATCCCAGGTGAACAGCAGTTTTTTCATTTAGATCTCTTTAAAGTGCTGGTTAAAAAAGCTTCAGTTACCAAAGAAATCAAGTGCATTTCTGGATGTTTCCATATCAATAGATCCCCCAATATTTGTTTGGATGTCAGTCCACACTAGAGGAGGACTCAACTTGGACACATCTCTTCTGCTGCACTGTGCAATAAAGACTCCGATTTTTGCCCAGCATATGTGACAAACTTTTCTCAAGTTTCCTCTGGGGAAAGAAAGGGAGGATTTGTGCACTTCCACTTTGCAAAGCTTGGTGCTGGCAGTGTATCCCAGCCAGGATCTCCCTTCTTTTTCATCCACCACTGTGAATCTGGGGTTGCTCCTGCCTGTGGCTTTGTGTTCCTATAAAATTCAAGATTTATCATCCCTTGACAATCGATTGGCCATTCTTGGATCAATACTTACCACTTGGGTCAATTAATCTTGATATTCACTTTAAGAGTAGTCAGTATCTACTTATTGATTTTAAGAATAATGAAAAGTAAGTACATGGGACCCAATCCCTGGACTCCTGGTTGGGGCAAACCTCCCACCACAGTCAGGCTTTGGCAGACATTGGAGCTGACTCCCCAAGGGTAACAATTCCCAACTTGCTTTTCAAATTCTTGACTGTCTCTTTGTCCCTTCCCAAAGGTGTCATGTCACTCAGAGAAAAGAGGTGCTCATGTGGCATTTCCAAAGCATGAAAGTAATGTTTGAACAGGGCTGAGTTGAGACAGCATCTTTGGTGCTCCTGTGGGCTTTGACACCACTTACAGGAGGTATCCTCAAAAACTAAAGATTAAAGAATGTCCTTGCCACACTAGGCTTTGATGCTTTTTGATTCAGACCTCCCATCATTTCTGCTTAGAATGTTCCATGAGTCACTGTGAGCTCATAGGTGGTGCTTACCAACAAAATGAAATCAAACAACTCATAAAGATAAATATATTTCAACATTTTTAAGCAGTTCTTGATTGCCTATGAGAATTTAACCTGAAAAAGCTCAAAGAACCACAAAATCTGGCCCTCTATTATTAATTGATGTGTTTGCAGTAGAGCAGTGCATACAATTTTACGCATGAGATGTAGGAATATATTTCTTTGACTTGAAAACAAAACAATGATATATCAGTAAATTCTTCCCTGACTACAAATTTATATTCTGGAAAGTGTTCATGAAACGTGTAGCCATTTGTATTCTCTGTAGTATTATTTCTGTATCTTTAGAATGCTCTGAGAATAACAAATGAGCTGCCAGTTAAGAGTGACAATATGTTCAATAAGATGGAAACGGGCTATCTAATATTTGCAAAAATAAAATAAAAAATTAGTCCCTGGAGGTAATTTTTAATTTTTAGAGTTTTGCATAAAATACTACAGCAGACCAAACCATAATTGTAACCAAAATACATCCTTCAGCTAGTTGTCAGAATAAGATTTTTGTTCTGCTAGAGTGAAGAGATTCCTTCCTTCCTTCCTCCCTCCCTCCCTAACTTCCTAACTTCCTTCCTTCCTGAAATCCTTCCTTCCTGGAATCCTTCCTTCCTCCTTCTTTTTTTTTTCCCCTTCTCCTCCACTTAACTAGCCCTCTCTTCTTTTATTACTCTTTCCCTTTCTTATTCAATTTCCCTTTTCTTCCTTTCACTTTTACACTTTTTACTTCTTTCCATTATACTAGCTACTACAACTCCCTGATCCACTGCTCAAATAATGAAGGAAAAGAATATAATCATACCCACATAAAGATGGAAAAAAGCCCAACCCTCCCTTCAAAAGGGGGGCAACAATCAATTAGAAGAAAATTAGGCATCAGTGCATAAAGGAGCAGAAGAGGAAGCTGAGTGCAGCCCGGCAATGGTTTGTTTAGTCTAAGAGATTAATTATTCAACAGTTGCCGTCATGATGAGAGTGTGCACACCAGGCTGAAACTGGCACAGAGGTTAATTGGTATCTAAGGGCTGTCTCTAGTCACCTGATACCCTTAAGTAGCGTGGTTGCTATTTTAGTACCTTTTTGGACTTTAGAAAGAACCCACAAAAGAACCCTAAGTCACACGTGAGGAGGTGGAGACATGATTTCCTGGCATGAGGATTTCGGGAAATTGGTACCCAGCATCAGCTTACCCAGTGAGAAGAAGGAGATCTTGTGTGCTAGCTGCGCTTGAAAAATGGATTCCCTATTGCTGCTGGTTTAAGCCTGATTGGTGCTATTTAAACTTGGCATGTCATAAATCCAGTAACTACCAGAGCATTTGTTCTCCATCCCATTTTATTTGTGAGCGTGTGCAGAGAATTGCAGAGGTGCAAACAAAGATGTGTCATTCCAGACAAAATCAAGTAAGTCCCAAACTTTGTTTCCTCACCAGGGGGAGCAGAGGGACAGGGACTGATCTATCCTCTCTGGTGATCAGTGACAGAAGCTGAGGGAACATCATGGTGATGTTTAGGTGGGATTTCAGGAAAGGTTTTTCCCCCAGAGGGTGCTGGCACTGCCCAGGTTCCCCAGGGAATGGGCACAGCCCCGAGGCTGCCAGAGCTCCAGGAGAGCTTGGACACTGCTCCAGGGATGCACAGGGTGGAATTTAGGGTGTCTGTGCAGGGACAGGAGCTGGGCTGGATGATCCTGATGGGAATTTCCAACCCAGGGCATGCTGTGATGCTGTTATTTGCCAAGGGCTTTCTTAATTGGAAATTTTAGATGAGGTCCTGAAGATTGCCAAAACCACTCTGACTGGCAAGATACAGATTGTGTATGCACAGGTCTCAAAGGCTCCTGATGACCCACCAATAATTATCAGCAGGACAGGCCAGCACATGGTGCTGAGCTTAAAAAGATCCTGTCTTCATATTCCTGCCAGTCTGTTGGGAGGTTTTGCTTTAGGTTCAGAGTACCTTCCCTGACCTAATATCCCAAAAATGGCATGTCTTTTTCTTCAGTCCCTGCTTCAGAAATTGGGATATTACCCCTTTGGTTTTTGCCTCCTTCATGCAGAGGAATATCTGCAAAGCCCCTGGTGGAGAAGGCAGTGATGGTTCCAAGCCAGAATGAAAACCATGTGCAGACATGTGCCTGTGCCACAGCCCCTGCTGCCACAATATCTGAGGATGTGTACAGCAAATTTTCAACCATCAAGGTGTGCCCAGTGGATTTAGAGATTTTGAATCTTTTCAGGGCTAGGAAGTGGAGTTATTTTTGGTAAGTTATGATACAAAGACTTTAGGAAAAGGAGATTAGTGCCCATAAACTCACTGCGGCTTACTTGGTTACAGAAAAGCAGAAGCTGCTGGGAGCTGTGCAAAAGATGGATAAATCCAAAGGAGGGACATAGGCAAAACCTTTGCAGCAGGAAGAGTCCCCGTCTGTAAAGGAGCTTAATAATATGTGCTTGTTGCACAAACAGTAACTCAGGCTTGGGCAAGAGCTCTGAGGTGGGAAGAAAATGCAAGAGTTGCTAAGGACACAAAGGAAAGGAACCTTCTTGCTGTCTCACCACCTGGCAACACCTGACACCACCACTGTGTTTGAGCAAGAGGAAGGAGGTGCCCATCATCCACCCAAAACCCTTCCTTTGAGGTTTATAAATCAGGAACTGGCTCCTGGCTGACATCTGACATTCAAGGTCCCCACCTGAGAGCTTTTGCTGCCTTTATTTTCTTCCCCATGCAGGCAGCTCCTCTCTCCCATCCCACACCATGGCACCTTTGGGATGCAATGACAGCAGCCATTTGAACTTCTAATGTGAGAGCGTGGTGAGAGGAGCTGGGGTGTTCAGGAACTTAGAGAGATGCTTGCTTGCTCTTTTCTAAGTTCTAGTGATGCAGAAATTATCACGTCCTCTGTCAGGGAAATGGGGAAGTAAAACAGTGAGCGTCAAGTAAGAAGAAGAAATTATATTTAATGAAATTGGATTCGGAAATGTTCCAGCTACTTTAAAGCACCACTGGCATCCTAGCTGAGGAACTGCCAAGAAGATAATATTTTCCTCTGCTCTGGTAGCTTTTCTCCCCCCTTCCCTGGCTTTTTTCTCAAGCACATTTTGGCAAGTGATAAATCATGTGCTGGAAGAGTGCATGTCTCTTCTGTTTAATATCTTTAACATTGATCTCAGCACTAGGGAGCCTCAAACAACAAAAACTTGTCTTGGCCCAGATTGTCTTCTGGGTTACATCACAGTGAGAGGACAGACCTTGTCTTGGAAACCACACAAACATCTTAAGTAGTGGTACCAAACATCAAGGTTTAAGTGTGTTGCTGAGTTAATCCAAGGCACACCAACATCCAGATAATATTTCCAGCTATTGGCACAAAATTTTATCATGAGTTAAGAGAAAGCAGTACTTTCAAATTACCTTCCTGCCCAGATCCTGGGTTATCAAGAAGCTGAATGGACAATTCTAAAGGAAGCAGAACACCCCAGGGTGAAAAAGGAGGCGATTTTCAGGGTCTTTGGCATCATAAACTCATAAATCTAGAAAAACTTTGCAAAGGAAGGAGATGTTGCTTCTGTGTGCTCATCCCTGACCATGGTGAAGCATTGTGGCGAACATCACATCAACATCCCATTTCCAGCACCTGTTTTTTGTGTCTCAGAGCAGCAGGCTGGGTCCTGGGATGCTGGGATGTGTGCAGGTCCCACGACCATCCAGGGATGCAGGTCTCTGTCGAGCCAAGGATGAAGCTCACCTGGTGAACCCACCGGGGGTGAACCCCCTTCTCCAGTGTCAGGATAAAAATCCTATTTAGCAACACCATCGCTGAGGACAAAATTGAAAAACCCTTTGTTGAACAAAGCGCCTTTCACTTAAAAAATCCAGGCAAGATAAAATGACACGTGTGCTAATGATGTATTTTATGAACCACCATCTGTCTCGGGAAAGGTCAGAGAAAAATGGCAACCGCTGCTCAGGTGATTGGTGGTGGAGGGGGGAAAATGGCCTCATCTGAACGTGACAAGAAGCTTCAGTGACATCATATAAATGCCATAATTGGGAAGTGGTAAATTGAACAGGGCTGCCTTTGGAATTTGATGTGTCAATAAACAAGTTCAAGGTGACACGTCGGATCAATACGGCACGACAAGAATCATCCGACAAATTTACTGCAAAGTAATTGGGTGCAAAATGACTCAACTCAACCTTCACACTGCAGAAAATCAAACAAACAGGCAACCTACAGGCAACAGTTTGTATATGTCAGATGCTGCTTAAGGTAGCTTGCACAGTACTAATAGAGTTGTTTTAAAGAGAGATGGGGGAAAAAAAAAAAGTGAGGTTCCCGTTATTATGAGTGTGACCTGAGGCATTGCTATAACCCTCTATGCACCTTGAGGGTGTATAAATAGAAAAACAAAACACACAATTGCTAGAGGTAGTCTTAAATATTGATATTTTTCTTCCTGTCTCTGTTGAGATGACAAATAAAATAAACTATAAACTGGGAACACCTTTTTTTTTCTCTTAGCACAAACAAGAGGTTTTTCATCTAATAGGTTTCTCACCTCTCACTCCTTTTATTTTTTGATAAAGGAAGGTGTAACAAGTCACTTCTATTAAAAATTCTGTCTTTTCCCACATTACAGAGAACGATTGAATGCAAATCACTGGCTACCATTAGAATTAACCATCCCCACTTACTCCTAAACCTGAAAAGAGTCACTCAGAGAGTCTCTTTAGCACATTAATTTGTTGACAACAAATTTGATGCTTGATTTGTCCCCACTCGACAACCTTTAATCTCGAGTTTCTCTTGAGGGGAAAGTCAAGAGCTTATTTTTTTATTCCAAGAAATCTGGGCTCTCGCCAAGGCTACGAAAGAAGCTGATACACTGACTGCACACTTTGGAAATGTCACAGAGATTGATTGTGTTTTAATTGTGCATTCATTCTGGAGTGAGCAAAGAGAGAAGACGAGTGGAAAGTCACAGCCAAGGAGAAAGACACTGTTCATGTTCTCATCCCCTCCCAGCCAGGCTGAGTTTTAGCAGACACTGCTTTTTAATTTCTTTCTTTTCTTGCCAGCGGTGGCTTTGTGTGTCCCTGGAAATGATGGGGAAGCCTCACTCCTGCCTTATCCCTGATGTTGCTGGAGCACAGGGATTCCAACACAGACCCCAGGCCCGGGTGCTGACACGTGGCTCCAGCATCCACATAATTTACAGTGATCCAAAAATGCAGGAGAGCAGAGAAACTCAGCAGCTGAGCTTTATTGATGGACTGACGCCACTGGATAAAGCAGTGTGCCGTATTGGTAAGCTTTGGGCACACCGAGAATTTAATGAATGTCAGAATGTGGACAGGGAAAAAATAGGAAGATTGAGAAAGAAGATTTGTGCCAGGGATGGGATTAGTGTGAAGAATTATGAGTGCAGTAGTTATGTTAAAAAAATACCCCAGTCATCTATATCTATATCTATCTATCTATATCTATATCTATATCTATATATCTATATCTATATAATCTATATCTATATCTATATAATCTATATATAATCTATATCTATCTATATCTATCTATCTATATCTATCGATCTATATCTACATCTATATCATCTATATCTATATCGATATCTATATCTATATCATCTATATATATATCTATATCTATATCTATAAATATCTATATCTATATATCTATATCTATATCTATATCTATATCTATATCTATATCTATATCTATATCTATATCTATATCTATATCTATATCTATATAATCTATATCTAATCTATATCTATCTATATCTATCTATATCTATCTATCTATATCTACATCTATATCATCTATATCTATATCTATATCTATATCTATATCTATATCTATATCTATATCTATATCTATATCTATATAATCTATATATCTATATCTATGTCTATCTATCTATCTATCTATCTATCTATCTATCTATCTATCTATCTATCTATCTATCTATATCTACATCTATATCATCTATATCTATATCGATATCTATATCTATATCATCTATATCTATATCTATATCTATATCTATAAATATCTATATCTATATCTATATCTATATCTATATCTATATATCTATATCTATATCTATATAATCTATATCTAATCTATATCTATCTATATCTATCTATCTATATCTATCTATCTATATCTACATCTATATTATCTATATCTATATCTATATCTATATCTATATCTATATCTATATCTATATAATCTATATATAATCTATATCTACATCTACATCTATATCTATATCTATATCTATATCTATCTATATCTATATCTATATCTATATCTATATCTATATCTATATCTATATCCATATAATCTATATATCTATATCTATGTCTATCTGTCTATCTATCTATCTATCTATCTATCTATCTATCTATCTATCTATCTATCTATCTAGATCTAGATCTAAATCTAGATCTAGATCTAGATCTAGATTGAGTTGATATATCTAGATCTAATCCAGATCTAGATATACAATAGAGAGATTTGCCCCTGGTTGCCATCCTGAAGTTCTCATGCTCCCTCAGGTAGGAACATCCCTGGGAGCACTGCCCAGGGTCAAGGGCTGTGCATCCTCTCCAAACTCAGGTTGGAAATTTCTGCCAAAATGTGTGGTCTGTGTCCCACCAAAGAAATGCAACTGAGGTGAACAGAGTAATAGCAGTCCATCCTTTTTCAGGAAAACACATTCCCAGGTCTAGCAAGTGACCTCATGCTGAGATGTGGAACCAAGTGTGTAACATCAGAGGACCAACTCTCCCCTTTTCTCTGCCACCAAAGTTATCCTGCCATGTGACAGAGTGGGAAAAACACCCCTTTTTATCCCAGCAGTGGTTTGGCAGCCCTTGAGCTGCCACCTGACCAAAGAACAAGGCTATTCACTTATGAGATTATTTCATTGTCTTTCACAAACGGCTTGGAAAGTCAGCTGGGAAGTTGGAACCATCTTATCCTGCAAGATCAGGCAATGCATTCTCTAAACCTGACATTCCTGGTGGGTTGTTTTCCTCCACCCACTTTGGCTGAATCGCAGAGGAGTCACAGAAGAGCATTGAAACTGGACAGTCTTGGCTGGAGTTCAAAAGCTTCAAAATAAAAATTGCATCACTTCTTCAAAAGGTGCCTTGAGGTGGTTTTACTGGGTTTTGATGGGGGTATTTGTCAGTTTCACACTTTTTTTGCTTGGGTTGGTTGTTTTTTGGGCATTTTTGAGGGTTTTTGTGATTGGTTGGTTTTTTTCCCTGAGCAATTTGCATGCAAGCCGACTCTGGCTGTGGAAGAAATTGTATGGAATATTTGCAAAGCTGAAGAAATAAAAATGCAAGGATGCTTTATTTTCAAATTTTTGGAAAATATTTGAGTTATCAAAATGTTGTCAACTTTGTTCCCTGTGAAGAGAAAGTTCTTCTTGGTAAAGCTGAAAGCCTTGTGTTGCTCTGCTGCAGCACATCTGCCAGGACATGGAGATAATGTGGTTCCACCAGTGTTCCATCAGATATCCATCAGATATTTTAGATTCCTGCAGCAGTAGTTGTAGATGAATGCCTGCCTCTGTCCCATTTTTTACTTTGAAGCAGCTTGCTTGATCTGAAAATACCATCTCTGCAGCTGAGAGAGGAGTCTGGGATGTTCATTTCCCGTTAATTAAAGTGGGAATCAGATATCCAGTCTCTCAGGTTGCTGTGCAAACAAAACCATGAGGGAATCACCCTTTGCAGGGCACAAATGGGGAGCTGACAGACTGGTGGCACCTGTGCCCATTGGAGACATGGAGCCACAGTTTGGTATTTCCACTACCTGAAGAATAGCAGAAAAGCCCCAAGAAAAGAGTTACTTGCACTAATTTTGCTGAATTTCTTGTTCCTCAAACTGGCCTCAACAGATTTTCTCTCTTTGAATGATATTGATTTCCAGTGTTTCTCTAATTTGTTCTTTATCGTCTTTGTTTACTTGTAATGATTATTTTGTTTCTAATTGATATTTCTGCTGTGCTCCTTAAAAGCTGATTGAAAATCAATTCAAGCCAATGGTAAACCTGTCTCTGATTTCAGTGCATTTTCAAGTTATTATTGTTATTTTTCTCCTCTTTTAGTATATCAAAAGGGGAAAAAATACAAATAAAACAATCCTTTAAACTGTGTAGCTCTTCCTGGAAATAATATTCTGTATGTATTGTACCTGCCCTAAATCCTTAACACTTTGATTGTCTTTGGGTTATCAATCACACTGGTTATTTTCTTGTCTGACTTAAGAGGATTATTGGGACTGGATTTTGTACTTTGTCAGTATTACAGAGTGACACCTCCACACCCGGGGCTGGCCTGCAGCCTGGCAGTGAGCCTGCCTGGCCTCCCTCTCACTGAAATCACCTGGAGATGCCACCCACCTTGCTGGTGACAGTCTCCAGGAAATCTGACCAGCCCAAGCAGAAAATTCAAATTAAAGCACCTGGGAGGCAGGGAAAGGGTGAGGGGAACAGATTTCATCCTAAGGAGCAAGTGATAAAGCTTGGTTTTCCTTTTTGGGATCCTGGCAGAAATCAGATGCCTACAGCACAGAAGCTTTGGTATCACCTTAACTCATGCGAGCAGGTTGAAAGCAAAAAGGTATTTCTTTTTGTGTTGAACTGAGGAATGAATCTGACCCCATTACTCCTCTGCAGAGGAGTTCCTGGGCTGTTCAAAGAAACATATTATTTCAAAGATTTCTCTGCTCCATGGGTGAGCCTGCTGTTCCCTTCCAGTTGTCTCTCATCTTGTTTTATTTACCTGTAGGGATGCACATTAATAGATTTTGGCAGCCTTTGGACCAAGCCTTGCCTGAGGGGGCCAAGTGCTCTTTGGGTGTTGTGTTTGACCCCAAATTGTTTCCTTCTTGAGTGAACAGGAGCAGGAAGGGCAGCAGTGAGGTTGTCTGGGGCTGTGGGACCATGCCCATGGGGCATCTTCCAGCCCTCTGTGCATTCCCTTTCTCCTCCCAAGTGGAGAGGAGCTCAGGTGCTGCTGAGCCCCTCTGAAGCTCCTGCAGAGAGGATCTCACCTGTTCATGGTGTGATCTCACCAAGAGATGATGTTGCCAGGCATGTCTGGTCCATCAGCCCTGGGGCTCTCCTCTTACCTGGAATAAATATTGCAGCTTTGGCCATTTAAAATTACCCTGCCATGGTTGGGACTGTCGTGCTAATTGAGCTGCAGTTGCAGGGCCTGAAAGGCAGCAGGGCTTGTTTAGAGTTGCTATTAGTTTTTCTGGGCTGCAGAGAAGCCTTGCATGGAAATTGAGCCCATTATGTATTTGGGTCTTGCTTAACGAGATGCAGTGCAAAAGGCAGTCCATTACTTTGGAACTAGAGGCTTTGCCTTCTCTCCAAGATTGATTTTTATTTCACAAATTATTACTGCATGGATTAATGATCTCTCTGCATGCAAACGCTCTCGGCTGCTACCCAGGTACATTAACCTTTCATAGAACAAAGAATTCCTCCTCCATGATGTTGCTTTGACCAAGGAATTTCTCTTTCAGGTGCTGAATATTAAATACACGGGCATCACCTCATTGCTCTTCCCAACCACACAGCATCTGGATGCAGAAATTTTAGGCCTGTGTGAGCCTGTGACCTCCTCCAGGTATTGTCATCTTCACTGGACCACTACAGTCTCCTAGTGCTCAAGGGAAAAGTTGTGAGCTGTAATTAATAAGATAATACTTGGCATTAACAAAGAATTTTTGAAGCACAAATGCAGCACTCAGGCACTCCCAAGCAGGAAAAGACTACAGTTTATTGGCATGTAAAGTGTGAGGTGGAAAAAAAATGTGTCCATGAAGGTCCCAGAGAGAAGAGTCCAGACTCCTGAAGCTGAACTCCATTCTTGCAAGATAAAGCAACACAGTTCTGTTAAGAAAAGCTGCTCCCTGAACCTGATGTCCCCAAAGATGGGCTCAAGACATAAACTCATAACAAAGGGGTCAGTCCTGCAACAGCTTCTGCAGTCAGGGTGATCATATGTACCACAAATATGAGATGGGAAAAAGGGGAAGAGCTTTAAGTTGCCAGAGGGCAGGGCTGGATGGGATATTGGGGAGGAATTGCTGGTGGGAGGGTGGACAGGGCCTGGCACAGGGTGCCCAGAGCAGCTGTGGCTGCCCCTGGATCCCTGGCAGTGCCCAGGGCCAGGCTGGATGGGAATTGGAGCAGCCTGGGATGGTGTCCCTGCCCATGGCAGAGGGTTAGGCTATGTGAGTTTTTAAGCTTTCCAACCCAAACCATTCTATGATTCTGTGATTCTGTTTAAACTGTTGTAGAAACGTGGATTCTTTTATTATTTATGTCGAGCAACATCCTTAGTCCAGTTCCCTCCCGGTCATTCTGCTGTGGCAGCAAGCTCATTTAGAATTGAAAAGTCTGCTCTGCTGGCAGATTGCTGCCTGCTCTCAGTAAATAGCATGAAATGTAGCCAGCTTTGCTGTATTTGTGAAACTTTCCCCACAGCTCTAATTATGCCCGGGTAGTACTAACATTTAGTCAGCTTAAATTATTAAACTCTTGCAGCCCCCGCAGGTAAAAACCTGTTTAATTAATGACTGATTAGTTAAATCATTATGTGTTCTGATATGAATCACAATAATTTTTATAGACCGTATTATCATTTTAAAGGCATGCTAATTTATTGAAGAATTCTTTTTCCTAAAAGGAACAGAAATAGGCATACCTTAGAGCTTAGGAGAAACTTCCTCCTTTATTAAGGACAAACGACATCAGCAGAAATCTGGTGCAGAATGATATTCCCCAGACAAGCCCAAATGCTCTTTACTACATCTGGAATCTGGAGATTCTTAGGCTCTAGAGAAGGAGTCTTTCAGATCTGGACATCTATGTGTTTAAACTTGTATTTTTATTTATTTCCCCACTTGGAGGGCAAATCCTGGAACAGCTGCACAGCTCTCTGAGGTTTTCAGTGCTGCCAGTAAGAGCAGAGCTGGTGTCCCCTTCCCATCATTGTCCTTCTGCCCTGTTGGTGTGTGCTGCCCACCAGAACTCCTGTCCCAGGCAGCAGAGCACAAGTGGCTGCCAGTGTCAGTCTGGACTAAAATGAGGCATTGCTCTGTGTGTGGATCCAGCCAGGTAATTGTAGCTCTGGCCAAACCATGCTGGTCCATGGCCCCACAGCACCTTGCAGGAGATGCACTGGCATGTCCAGATGTTTTCCTTTCTAGCATGTGACCCTGACAGCTGAATGGGTGGCTGATGTAACCTTTGGCTGTGACCCCAAGGCTGAAACCTGATCCTGGGGCAAATGCCAGGGGTTACAGCTGTGCCAGAAGAATAAATAAACAAATATTTTAAAAGAATAAATACATATATATACAAATATAAAAAAATATTAAAGTAAATAGCACATCATTCCTGACACACCATTACCCCCTGATCATATTCAGGTGCTCAGACCTTAAATCTCCAAGTTACTGGTGGAGGTATTATTAGACACCAGAAAGTTGTCTCTGACAGCAATTATTTCTGTGAGGACTGCAAATTTCTCCAGAAGACTTCATTCAGCTAAGCTTTGGCAACTCACAGCAAAATGGTTGTGGCATTATCCACCAGACTTTTGCCTCTGAGCCAGACTTACTGTGATAGAGATGAGCTCCTTTTCCAGGAAGCAAATATATCTGACTGTTGGGAAGCAGAGATATACAAGAAACTGTACATCAAATCTGAATGCTCCTCTCTGAACATGAAGGGCTGTGGCCACACTCTTTTCAGGAGCTGGCAGAAATGTCCATTTTCTTTTTGAGTGGAGGCAGTGGGCACAAGCATCAAAGTTCCCATCTCCAAAACCTCATGACCCTAACCAAGAACCTGATTAAGGCACTGATAGCCTGATTTTCCAAGGCTTTATTTGGTCTCCTGGGGACTGCAACAGCCAGATTTACAAAACCAGGTGAAATTATGCTGTTTCTGGATCCTGTAGAAGTTGAGTTCAGTCTCTCACTTGAGCCTCGATAGATCTGGTTGTTTTAAGCACAGCAAAGTGATGAAATGCAATGACCTTGGGAGGTGGCCTGCAAGCAGGGTGCACACTTTGACAAGAGGCAGCTGTAGGGGCAAATTCAGGTGAATTCAGAGGAATTTCAGCTCTTTGCCCAGCTGAAGGCATCTGTGCTCTGCCAGCAGCAGTGTGGAACTCCCAGGGGAGCCAGCAGGAAGAGTCAGCCCTTGCTGGCAGGTTGGGTGGGCAAACTTAACAAGATGCAAATAATGTAGTGCTGCCTCACTGCAGAAATCTGGGAAGACACGTGCAAAAAGCAAAGGAGAAGGAAAAAAAGAAAGGCTATTTTGAGCTAAACGCTCTCACAGATGCATAATGCACTGCAAAACACTGCTCACTTCCCTTTGGTTTGCCCAAGCACTGCAACCAAGCAGTGCAACAAACACACTCCAAAGAAAAGGCACAGCTTGCCTTTTTTTTTGTTAGCTCTCCACTTTTCTCTCCCTCTTTTCCTATCATATTGAATCATCAGGGTGTGAAATATAATAAAGCACTGTACCATTCAATCTGTCGGCTGTACCTTACAGGTGTACTCCAGGTAAATATCCCCTTGGCTGGTGAAAAATGAGCTTACCTGAAAGAGATGACTTTGATGAACTTCAGCAGCTGGGTCTCTATCACTCTTTTCCAATTGGCTTCCCCAGCAAAGCATGGTTACCCCGCACAAATTTGTCTTACTGAAGGAAAGATATTCTCTAATTCACTTTGTTCCCGGCGACTTGCCCCCCTCGCTGACACCTTCACTTCATCTGGCATTTCATAAAAGTACAAATGGCAGGGCTTGTCATCTCTTCCACGGGCGACTTTGGGAAATAAATTAATTATTTACCAGCCTATCGCATGCCCCATTGCTTTGATAAAACTGGAATATAAATAAAAATGACCGCGTATTAAAAGGTGCCATTTGCTGGATGCAGCAGTGGCAGGTACAGGATCACAGCAAAAGCTGCTGCTTCCCCCCACTGCCCTCCCCAGGCAGTCCCAGCCCGGTGCCAAGCAGGAGCTGGTAGCAGAAACAGAGCAGATGAGCTTCCTGTACCTGCAAGGGCTTGCACTGATCACCATTTTAATTTTAGATAAGTGCAGAATGCCTCTTTACTCTCAAAAAAGAGGACATCTAGAAGATTAAGTCCTGCCTGACTAGTTGTAATCCAGGGAAGCCATTCCAAATGGTTTGGAGGTTTCTGTTCTTCCATGGCACTTGGTTGATTTCTAGCTTTATTTGATAGTTCTTTTATTCTTTTTCTCAAGAGGGCAGAGAAAGGCCAGAAGTCCTGAGGGTGACTGGGAATGGAGAGATGTTGTTGTGGGCAGTGGATCCTATGTGGAAAAACCGAAACCTGCTCCTTCTGCAAGCCCAGAGGGTGCAGGTCAGGGAGTAGAGTGAGTTGTTTTCCCCACTTTTTCCTTCAACAACTAATTTGGGTGAAAACGCATTGTGATTTACTGAGTATGACTGTGGTTTGGGAAATACCTGAGGTAGCTCCCTTTTTACCTGAGTATTTTTAAAAATCTATTTGAGCAGTACAGAAAACCTTCTGCATTATAAGAGGGATTGCCCAGTTGGGTGGTAGGGAATGAACCTTTCCACTGAAGAATCATTTTGTTCATCATTAATTGTCATTTGCAGTAAAATGCACTGCTTTTCCTCTTCAAACAAGTTACAAATTTAATTACTTTATCCTTAGAGGCCTTTAAGAGGGACAAATACATTACTTCCTTTTGTTGACTGGAAAAAGTGAAGGTGATGACAAGACCTGTCCACAAGCATGAAACCAAGAGTTTTAAACCCTTAGGTAATTGCACTGATCACAACACCCAACCTGATTCTCTGACTGTATTTCCCTCTTAATGCTGTTTTGCTGCTTTTGGGTCTCATCTCTCACAGAATAAAAAAGACTTTATGGATTTTACTCTTTCATTTCTCCCTCCCATGTGGATAAGAGGAGAAACTTGAAGCTGTGGGCATCTGAGTTTGCTTCTTTCCCAAAGTGGAATCTTTAGGATAGTGGGGTGTATTTTCTAGACATGAATTGATGCTGAGAGAACTGGACAGGCTGGGTCAAAAGGTGAAGCATTTTTGAACCTTTTCTCCCCTCCATCTTTTCTGAATTTTGCAAACAAGCAAATTCACTAAGTGGCTGAAAAGGCAGAGCAACAAGGCTGTTGTTAATGGGGCTCCACAGGAGTTTGTGCATGAAGACACCAAGTTACTTTGGAAGATATAGAAAAGGCAGGATGCAAAAGGATGCCCAGAGGAGAACTTCCTAAAATCATCAGAGCATAAGCAAGGTTATTACAACTACTTAAAAATTAAGTGTTCTGTAAGGTGGCCAGGGATGATATTTCCCATCCTTTTATAAACTTGTGCAGAGCCCCAGTAGACCCAAACCATTAAACAGAGCTTCCCCAGGACCAGAAATAACCTCACTAATCTCAGAAACTTCCCTTCTCACTGAATCCAGTTCTGTCCTGAGTGAATTCAACATTTAACCTCAACTCGTATTGTCTTTCATTCTGCAAAGCAGCAGTCAGGGAACAGAAGCCACAAACTATATTCAAATTTGAATGATTACAGCAAAACTCTGTTCTGGTTTGGGTCTTTTTTTTTCCTGGTTTTTAGTTTTTTTTCCCAGTCATCATGGAATGGATTAATCTGAAACCACAGCCCAAACCAAGATATGTTTGTAAAAGCCTTCAGAGCAGAATTGCACTCATGTTTGATGTTTTTTTGTTTCAGGCTAGGGCTTATTTGTGTCTTCCTCCTCCTTCCTCCTTTTTTTCTAAATTGTACCACCAAGTAGTAAAAGCACCATCCATGTTTCAGATGCATGCATGCAAAATAAACTATAGAAGGAAAGTGGCAGATAAATTTAACGAGCATTAAAGTTATATATAATTTAAATATGTATAAAATTATTTGGTGTATCGATTAGAAAATGGGCTGTTGACCATTTAAAGGCAACAATCAATTTCATAGTTCACAGGTCAGGTCAAGTTTCATTCTAATGATCTAAAAAACCAAATAGCATTAGGAGATAATGAACTCCACAGGATTACAGATGTGATCTATAGCTCTGCTGTGGCACAAGACCCAGCAAATGAGAGAGGGCATCATCTGAAGTGCCCTGGCCTCCACAGATGAAAACCATGTTTTTACAACTTGGCAAGGTGTCAATTTATGATGTAATCAAAGGCAGACGATGGAATTACTCTGCTCCTGAAACCCCACATGGTTAGGCTCAATGTCATCAATGAGCAAGGGAGGTAGATCCCCATTAATGTGGTCTACAAAGTTATCTTCCCTTTTCTGGTAAGTGAGCATCAGGCATACCCACCCTGTTAATCAAAGGGAGTTGATAGCCCTCTCTGCTCCCACCGAGGGGTTGGGTTACACCAGGGAAATTCTGCAGG
The DNA here is from genome assembly GCA_034336665.1 of Luscinia megarhynchos. NCBI lineage: Eukaryota > Metazoa > Chordata > Aves > Passeriformes > Muscicapidae > Luscinia > Luscinia megarhynchos. The sequence goes on along the minus strand of CM067592.1, from coordinate 1,276,834 downwards.
GCTGCCACAGGGCTGCTCCTGGTGCACTGCTGCACAGCAGAGGAGCAGCTTCTCCAAATCTCAGCCAGGCAAGGAGGAAAAAGAAATCTGTGCAAAGAGAGGGAGTTGAATTTGTGTCCATTTCCATATAAATACACAGATTTCTTTTGTGTATGTGTATGGGTAAGCATATTTTCATTGGGACGTGGGAGAAAGAGGCTGTTTGAACTTTTAATAAGAGGAGGAGGGATCAGTGACTTTGAAATGCCTGAAATGGTATGTATCTTCACAAAATCACAGAGTTGTTAGGTTCAGAAGGGACCTGTAGAGATCAGCCACTCCAGATCCCTGCCAAAGCAGGGTCACCCAGAGCAGAGGAATACATCCAGATGGGTTTGGAATGTCTCCAGAAAGGGAGAATCCATGCCCTACCTGGCCAGCTGTTCCAGGGCTTTGCCACCCCCAACATAAAAAAGTTCTTCCTCTTCTTGAGGTGAAACTGCTTGTGTTTTCATTTATGGCCATTTGAGGATATTTAGCTGCTGTTTTATGAAAATTGCTTGTTTTCTGAAGAGCCATTATCTTTCAGTTTGGGTCTTAAACTTTCACATCCATTTAGCCTAAAGGAGACTCAAGAGTGACCTTTTCACTCTCTACAGCCCCCTGGAAGGATGTGGTTGTCTCCTCCCAGGTACCCAGTGACAGGACAAGAGGACACAGCCTGAAGCTCCACCACAGGAGGTTTAGGTTGAGCACCATGAGAAATTCCCCATGGAAAGGGTGGTCAGATATTGGAAGGAGCTGCCCAGGGAAGTTTGGAGTCCCCATCCCTGGAGGAGTCCAAGGAAGGCCTGGATGTGTCACTGAGTCCTCTGGGCTGGTGATAAGGTGGGGATTGGGCACAGCTGGGACTCCATGGACTTGGAGGGCTTTTCCAACCCCAGCAATTCTGTGGTTCTGTAAATCTTTGGTCCATATCTTCTGAAAAACATGACTGGAATTTTTGTATCCCTACTTCTTGTATTGCCTCCAAATTTGAAAGGAGCACAAAATCCATCTAGATTTGGGACTAGGGTGGGCTGATTTTAAATCCAGGCATGATACTTATGTAATCTCAAGATCCCATTTCCACCCCTGTTTTGGATGCATAGGAAATTTGGCAGTTTCTGATTGGGTGCCTGAATGTGAAGTAACTTGAAAAAAAATGAGGCAAGATTCTTCAGTGCCCACTAGATAGAAGCAAAGGAAGAAACTCCAGTTTTATCAAGAGGACAGGAGAAACGTTTTCCACCTTTTTAGTCATGAAGGTGCCTTAAGCACCCATGAGTGTCTTGAATGGCAGTAGAGCCTGAATTTCAACTGCTGGGTTCCACTGTAAAAGTTTGTGCAGATTCTGTCAGCTGGGAATTTGAGTTTTCTGTCTTTGTGATCAGCCCACATTGCTGCCTTGAGCTTCTTTAAACAGCATTCACTTCCACTCTGCTGTGTCTGCTCGGCTGTTGCGGTGTTAATGGTCTAACTTGGATTATGAATTGGGCTCATTAGACTTATTTTCTTCTTTAATATAATGAGTGTGTAAGCACTAAACTAAGAGGCATAAAACTTTGATAAATGAGAAAATTGGATAATTGCACAGCATCAGTACTGTGCTTGTGGGAGCCTTCTTAAGAAAAATAAACAGAAGAGGGAAAAAGACAGAAGGAATGCAGGTAAAACAAAAATAAAAGTAGAATGAGCCTTCAGCATCATCACATGGTCTTCTTGCATATCAGAATGAGTCAGTTTGGCTGGGATACAGGACCTTCAAGTAACACCTCAAACCATTTATGCTGAGGGGGGTGACACACTGGCAGGCAGCCCAGAGATGTGGTGGATCCTCATCTCTGGAAATATTCTAAATCAGGCTGGATGAAGCTTGGAGCAACCTGGGCTACTGACTTTTGGACTAAATGACCTTCAAAGGTCTCTTCCAATTTAAACCATTCTGTGATTCTATTATTTCAACCCCGTTTTTACCTCTCTTAGTGGTGAGGACATACAGGCTGTAAATGCAGATGGCTGCTCCAGTTCAGCACATGATGTAAACATATATTGAATATTTAAGCATGGATGTACTCACATACATAGTCAGGATGGTCCTATTCAGGGTAGGGGTTAGACTAGATGGCTTCTACAGGTCCCTTCCAACAAAAAGCTATCCTATGAGTATGATCTTGCACATCCAGAATTCCCAGAGATCCTCCAGCAAACAGATGAATGAAGAATCCTCCCAAACCTCTTTCCTAACAAAAGCAAAAAATATAAAGGCAGCAATAATCCCAAAGGCAAAGAGAAAGTAAAGAAACTGAAGAAGGTGAACCTACAAGAATATGTATTTTCCGAACCAATCTACCTATGAATGATTCTGCCAAAAATCTTAGACAAAAATGAGCTTCAGCTTATTGCAGCACAATGGCAAGAAACCAGTCCTGCGAAGCTGTGCTGCTCATTGTAGTCCTGGATCATTGCTTATCTATTCTAATAGGCAAGAAATACAATGGCTAAATTATAATTATGTACTGTACACAGCAGTGTTAGCAAAATAACATGATGTTTGGTACATTTCCCATCATCTTCTTAGGAGGTACAGCGAGCTGCAGGTTTGTAACAATCTTCTGTTTCCTCACCTCATTAATCTCCCGAAGCGGAGAGAGAGCAATACAAGCAGAGGGAGCCCAGAAATGTATGTACATTACTGAATTAACCAGGCATGTAATTAGTGCTCAGGTGCTTAGTCAAGGAAGAAACATGCAGGATTATTTAGATTTGGATTTAACACCCCAAAGTTTGAATAGTGGAGGTGGGTTCTATGAGTTTTTCAATCAGCAGCTCCAGCTGTGCTGGAGAAATGGGGATTTGTGCCCTTGTTTCTGCCTCTGGCATTGTGTTGCTTCTCAGCCTTCATCTTATTTATGGGAATACATGAAAGTAAAGCATGCAGCATGTCACAGTCCACCCTAGGAACAGGGACACACCTCTGTCCACCCAGGGACATGGGCAACGCTGCTCACCCCAATAAGGGAGTCTGGCATGACTCAATAATACTTGAATCCTTCTCTGCTGACTGGCAATAAGAAATGCAGTGTGGGTGAGGCTGGGGTTTATTTTCTCAGGTTCTAGATGGCTTCTGCTTTACCAAGGTAAATTATCTCTGTTGTGGTACCTTCTGATTGACACCTCCTGAAAATCTCCTGCTTTAAGTGCATTTAGTGTCCATGGGGACCTGAAGGCAGATGAGTTCTGCTCGTCCCACAAGGCACCCATATATTTTCCAAAGAGTGCCCTGGGATGCTGGGTGTGTGATCCAGCTTGACAATGAGCTTGCCCTGCTGAGAAGTGCATTTTGGGCTCAGCAGCATCTCAACCTGAACTGCATTGATTAGAACTGGCCAAAGTGTGCATCCCAAACCACAGAAACCACCAAAAGCAGGGAATCATAGGACAGTTTGGGTTGGAAGGGCCTTTTAAAGCTTTTCTCATTCCACAACCTTCTTCCATGGGCAGGGACAGCAGACCAGGCTGCTCCAAGCCCCAATCTCCAACCTGGCCTTGGACACTTCCAGGGATCCAGGGGCAGGTTTTCTGGGCATCCTGTGTCAGGGCCTCACCACCCTCATTGTGAAAAGCCTCTTCCTTTTATCTCATCTAAATCAACCCTCCTGCTGTTTAAAACCATCACACCTTGTCCTGTTGCAACACGCTCTGCTAAAAATTTTGTTCCCATCTTCCTTGTAAGCACCATTTAAGTACTGAAGCATCACAACAAGGTTTCCCTGGAGCTTCTCTGGTGCAGCTGAGCACCCCCAGCTCTGCCAGCCTGGCTCCAGAGCAGAGGGGCTCCAGCCCTGCAGCATCTCCGTGCCTCCTCTGCACTGGCTGCAGCAGCTGCACGTCCTTGTGCTGCTGGAGCCCAGGGCTGGAGGCAGCTCTGCAGGTGGCTCTCACCTGAGCACAGGGCACAGGGGCAGAATCCCCTCCCTTGACCTCCTGCCCACAGCTGAGTGACCAACTATGCCCCATAACTCATTTCCAAGCCTCTCCTAGCCCAGCTTTCACATCTTCCAGACCACCTCCTCAATCCATCTTTGGGTCCCCACATTTTGGCACCATCCCACTGCAGGCAGAGGGCTCTGCGTGCATTTTCATGCTGGCCTGGACAAAGCACAGTGAGAAGCTGAATTGCAAATGGTAGCCTTGAGTTACATTTATGTAAACACCAGCGAAAAGCAGAGATAAGGGAATGAGGCACATTCCTGCACATCAGCTCGCTGGGGTTATTTGCTGCTTGTAGCTGGTGAATGAGAGAGGGCTCGCTGGAACAGCAGCACAATGATAAAATTGTGATGAAAATACTTTCTGTACCTCTTTTCATTGAAATCTTGCCCCTTGGCAGGAAGCAGATTGGTAGCATCAGCCAGCAGGAGCAGAAAGTGGGTCTTAGCATGCTGTAAGCTCATCATGGCAAACCCAGCCCGTGATGTGCTTGGTGAACAGCCCTCATGTGCTTAATTTTGAAAGTTCAGAGAAAGGTTTGGCTAGAGTACTAAAGGAAATGTACATGTGTGAAATGCAGAATTTGTAGGATCAGGTTTTTGTTCTGCAAAAGGCATCCAGCATTGTCAGGAAAACAAGGTAGAATCCATTAAAAAAGAGTAGCTGAAATAGTTCTCCCACAAAATCTGTATTTTCCTAGCAGGGTGCACAGAAAACTTCTGGGGTTGCTCTAACTCCATAGCTGGGAATTCATATTACATATTTGGGAAAAAAATTGTGGTAATGCCAAATCTCAAAGCAAATTTTTTATTTATGCAGACCTTATCCAGTGTAGGATTTGTAATGGCTTCAATATGTTTCAAATGATCTTAGCTCACACATGTACATACACACACTCCCCACAATGACCTGATTAAAAAAATTTTAAAGCAGCTAGATTGAATAAGGCCCAAATAAATGATGATTTTATGTGAATTTGGCTAAACTTCCACAATCCATAATTTCAGTTACAATCACAGAATATCTACTTTCCTTCACCTGCTTCACATTAGAAGTGTTTCTGCTGAAGTAAGGTTTAATTTTAATTCCAATTTTATTCTTATTCTTATTTTTTATTTCTTATGTAGGCACGAGGCAGTGGGGGACTCACAGGGTGTAATTCCAGGGCAGAGCCCTTGCCTCGTGCTTATGCTCTCAAATCTTTCTCCTCTGCTGGTAAAACAAGCAGGATTAGCACACGATAAGACCAGTGGAGATAATAATTACACTGGCTATGAGCAAACTCCAGAACCACGGAATAAATCCCCAAACAATTATTAAAATGGCTCAATGCATTACACAAATTGGAAAAGACTGGGACATTTTTGGGAGGGGCGAAGGGAGCTAAGACACATTATTTAAGTGTTCTTGTAAGCCTTCTAAGATATTAATGTTGCAAAGCTTCTTATGAATATTTAAGAACATAAAATGGAGATACACTTCAGCCCAGCATTACCACAGAAGCCTGTAATACAGTTGAGTCCACTTAAGAAGGCAATATCTGACATCCATGACAGATTTAAACATGATAAGGCAAAGGTCATGTTTATAGCTGAAAAGTCCATGCAAACTAGTTAAATATTACAGCAGTTAGCTCTGTTATAGTTATTTTTATGTATTGATATATGCAGTTATATAATTTCCTTAAAGATTCAGCGTTGCCTCCAGGTGTCTATACTTTTGGAAACACTTTAAAAAATACTTATTATTAAATAATTTAATGTTTTATGGAGAAAGAACAAGTACCTTGTGTAAAAAGGAAAAGATCTTTATTTCTTGCTCTTTTAGGAGCTGCCTGGGAGATATTCCCTAATGTTGGTACCACTAGAACTGGTTTCAGCAGAACTTTTCATAAGAAAAGGTTTTTATTTGAGTGAAGGAATAGGTGTCAATATTTTTCTTCAGAGAGGCTATAATACTCTTAACACCTAAGACAAAATTTTTTACCTCACTTTACATTTTTTCCTTGGTTCTGAAAGAAAATATTTTCTTGGAATCACAGACTCATAGAATACATAGAGTTCTTAATCATAGATTAAGAAGTTATATTAATTTATCAAGTTTAGATTTTGATTAATTTTTTTTCTCTTTCGGTTGGTATCTACCCTTAGAGAAATAAAATATTCTTTCTAACTGACTGTGATATTCACAGTGTTTGTCCAAAATGACTAAATCATTGTATCTATTTAAAATAGTCATCAGGATATTCCTGTTTCACAGACTGATGAAAACAATCGTGGTTATGGAAATTTTTATATTCCCTTCAGCAAAAATGATTCTATCTGTCCAAGGAAAATTGGACGACTTTTGGTTTTGGTTTTTTTTTTTAAATGAGAAATTAACTCCAAAACAAAATCAAAGGATCAAAATCAGAAGTGGCCTCTGAAAAAGAGAAAAAAATATCCATAAAGCTGTTGCATTTTACAGGAAACATGACTGTAAGAGAGCTTTATAAACAGCAGATGGCTCCCATATAGAAGAGGCTGAGCAATCTGAGCAAACAATAATCAACATGAAGAAGCAAAGCTGAGTTTGACACACGGGGAAATTTAAGACACTGAAATTAAAAGATATATTGGAACATACTGTAAAGAAAGATAGAAATGTCTCTGTTTTGGTCGTTTGGGTCTTGGTAGCTTCTCAGGTTGGCAAGAATATTTTAGTGGTGAAAATCTTTTTGGTGGAAGGCTAAACCTGCTGCCCACACAGGTCATGAGATCTCAGGGCCCAGCAACTTTTAATTCCCCACCACTTGTGCATGTACAGATCATACAGAGATGGTTACTAAGCAGTCATGCTTTAGGACAGCCCTGGTGCTATTTTTGGGATATAAACTATTGTCACCATGGATAATCTCTTGGCTACTCCAGTCATGAACATTCCTGTCCCTCTGAGGTTTCAATTTCTCCCTGGAGAATATGTGCCTTGGATAATATGACAGAATCCTGGAATGGTTTGGGTTGGAAGGGACATTAAAGCTCATCCCATTCCACCCCCTGCCATGGCAGGGACACCTTCCACTGTCCCAGGCTGCTCCAATTCCCATCCAGCCTGGCCCTGGGCACTGCCAGGGATCCAGGGGCAGCCACAGCTGCTCTGGGCACCCTGTGCCAGGGCCTGCCCACCCTCCCAGCCAAGAATTTACTCCTATCATCCAATCTAAATCTCCCCTCTTCTCACACAAATCTGTTCCCCCAGTCCTGTTACTATCTCTCTCTGTAAGACACCAATATCAGAAGTAGTTTCCTAAAGTATTAAATACTTTAGTAAGAAGAGAGTATTAAAATGGGCAGTTTCCATCAGATTTTTTCCTGAGAAAAAAATAGAATGTGCAGAAAAAAACCCCTTAGTTTTATCTCAGTTGTTGTCCCCTGGACAGATCCATTCAGCTACTGGCTAGAAGTAGCTTAACAGCTTATATTTATTGACATTTTCCAGTGTTTTTCTAAGGACCCAAGGTGACAGCAGGGATATAACATGCACTGCTGTCATACCAAGCCAGTTTCAGAATGCTCTTTTATTTTTCAGAATGCTCTGTTTGCCACATATTAGCTGCAAGATTTCCAGCACATGTATTTTTACAGCACTGATTAAAACGACACATAGACAAAGAAATAAAAAATAATTAAGGAAGGCAAGGATGGGTAGAGAGGAGGAAGGGCAGAGTGGAGAGGGGAGTGGGGACAGAGAGGTTGGTTTCTCCCCTTTCCAGGCTCACCTCCTACAGGGATGTGTAATGAACCAGCTCCACAGAAGTGTCCCAATCGGGCTCCTATTTTTTCCAGGGTTTGCTGAGGACTGTGTGTGATCCTTTACTTCACACTCAGATGCACGGGTCTATTAGAGCAGCCTCTGTGCTGCTGGATGAAGGATTTATTTTACCAACATAGCAATAAAAGTAGTGTTTTGCAACCAGTAAAGCACTAAGGAAACCCACTCCTTTGGTCTGGCAAGTAGTTGTGCTCCCTGAAGACATAACCTGCTCCTCAGGTGACCACGTTAAAGTGGATAGAGTCCCTCCTGTGACTTGGTCTTTTCCAGCTTTATTATCTACCCAAAAGCTGGAAATGATAGTGACTGAAACAGATGTATGAGAATTGTTCCCTTCTTTTAAGCTCTGATTCAGTTCAGTAGGAGCAGAGTTAATTTTGTAGGACTGAAATAAATGAGATGGAAGGTCACAGAGCTAAATGTTTTCCACAGCCTCCTACCCTGCATTGCTCCATTTCACTGTGTGTCTAGGATTTTAGTTTCCTGTTTTACCTCCTATTTTGACTTCTTAAGTTTGTGCCACTAGGGATCAATAGGAATGTGTATTTTGTAGCTGCTGTCTTGGAGGAATAATACAATTTGCCTCAAAACCTGGAGTGCATTCCAGCCATAGACTACAGGGATAGCACAACTGAAGTAAAATTCTTGTGTCCATTCTTCTCTTTTATTAAGACATTCTGTAAGGTAGAAAAACTCCCTATTCAACATTTCTCCTTAAGGATGCCAGGGATTATCAGGTGTTTGTATCCTCTGATTCCAGTGGTTTAAGTGCATCTTGTGAATACTGGGGTAGAAATGCATGAAAATTATAATATTTCTCTACCCAGTCACAGACATAATTCTAGGGGAGAAGATGGAATTAAACCAAAATAGAGTTATAGAACCATTTGGGTTGGAATGAGCATTAAATACCATATATTTCCAACCTCCCTGTCATGGGCAGGAATATATCATTGCCATATGCAACTATAGTTTCTAAGGACCAACATTTCTTCATGTTTCTACAGGAGAGGAGCCTCTTGGCTCAGTCCTTGTAGCAGGAGGCTGCTACATAAACACAGGTGAGGCAGGAGGTGCAAAACCTCTCTTTACAAAGCCAGACGCCATCCACTAAACAATCAGAGCCCAGCCTATGCTTGGTGTTTAAATTCTTTGATGTACATGGTTTCCTTCTGGTTTTGGTGGTTTCATAGTTTTCATTAAGGGGCAAACAAGATCTAAAGAGCAAGACTCAAGGAATACTTTTGGATAAAGCATTTTTTTATATGCCACTGTATTTTGCATTCCCACAGGTTACTGCTGTCAGGAGCTAGGTTAGAGAAAAGGAGTAAATCTCACAACTACACGCTCATCGTAGCTGTTTCTTGACCTCTTAATCAGGCACAGACAGTAATTATTTCTTGTGGTGACCAGGCAACTCCTTGGCTGCTCTGATGGCCTTTTAAAACGAGGTTAGTTAATCTTTCCCCCGTCACTGTGTACTGAAACCTGTTGACAGGGGAATTAGGGAACTGAAAATCTGCGTGTTTACAAAGGATTAGCATTAAAAACCTCCTCTGAGGACTGAAGCATCTTCTGCCTAGCAGACAAGCTGAGCAGTATGGGATCTAGGGACCATTACTTTTCAGTGAGAGAAGAAAACATCTCTGGAGTGCAACCTTACAGCTACTTAATCATGAAGTCCTTTACTGTCCTTTGTTCACACTACACTGAGACATTGAAAGTCTGGGGCTTGGAGCTCAACTGTCTCATTCCAAGCTTTCCCAGTTGCAAATTAGTTGTGGTTTACTTTCCAAGTTGATTATCCTCACCACGTCGCCTCGGTGTCTGATAGAAGCCCTGCTGAACTAAATGGGAACCTTTCCATGGACTTTAATAGTTTTTGGATGAGGCCTTAGCTATCTCTGTAGCTATTAAGAGAGGCACAAGTTGTGGAATGAAGTGCAGGTGTTTTTGCTGCTGGGAGGAAGACCTTGTACTGTATTTAATGTTCTTTAATTAATTGAGTCCCGAGGTGTAGAGTGGGCTTATGTTCCCAGAAAATGCATTAGGGTAACACAGCACCTTCCATTTGCAGCAATCCAAGTGCAACATTAAAGTTTTATGTTTGCTGAACGAGGTCCAGGAATGCACGTGCAGGAGAGCTTCACCTTCCCCTGGAATGCAGCTCCTCCTTCGGAGCGAGACGGAGAAACATTTCACCAGGGTAGAAAAAGAGTGAAGCAAAAAGCTCCTGTGACAGCATCACATTTCTGATGTGAGCTGTCTGCAAAGGAGCAATGCCATAAATGTAGCCAGGGTTTTCCCAGTGTCTTGGCCTTGCTGGGGTGTTGTGAGGGCTTTGTGCAGCCACAGTGCCCCGTGGTCAATCATTGCACTTCCAATCTTCATATTATACTGGAAAACTCATTCCAGGTGCCCACATTCCTGAACCTAAACAGTCAGGGCCAGCCTTGGCAGCCTGGGATGTCTTCCCAGTCAATGGAAAGAGATAGGTGCTTTCTGAAGAGTGATTTGGTTTGATTGGATAAATCTGCCCCTGAAGTTGCCTTTTTCTCTTTGCTGCCTGGAAGAGAGCCCAGCTGACTGGTCTGAGATGTCATTTAGGTGTGGGAGTGAGATTAATCCCACCTTCAGCTAATGAAGTCTTGTTGGAAGCCTGCCTCAAGCTTCTTTGATGCCTCCAGTTCTGCAGTGGCCTGCCAAAGTGAGGAAGGATTCATGGAATACTCTTGAAACTGAGAGTGAGAGGAGAGGCTTGGCTCTGGAAATCTGTAGAAAAGAGAAAATTCACAGGCTTAAATAGGAAGAACCAATTTCTGCATTGTGAAAAATCTTTCACAGACTGGGAATAACAACAGAAGAAGATGACCTTGAGTGACTCAAAGGCTGTGGGGAAAGGAATGATGTGCACTCCCAGAAGGAGATGAGAGCTGGAGCAAGGAGAGTAGAGAAAACCTGGGCACAGGATGGGGGTGGCTCTCAGATGGCTGAGACAGCAGCTGGAAAACAGTACCGACCAAACTGCTGTGGCTCAGCCCTGTGCAGGAGGAATTTGGGGCCTGGAGGAGCAGATGGAGGGCAACAGAGATTTTGGGGGCATTTGGCCATGGGCAAAACAGATATTACTGAGATAAACTGTAATAAAGAGAGCTTTATCTGAGCTTTTTTTTTTTTTCCTTCGTTAGAAGGAGTCCAGCCCCCATAGAGCATTTTTGCAAATGTTAATGGCTGCTTTGTTGGGGAAGAGCACCCCATTATTTGGGTTGTGCTAAGATAGGTTAGACGACCTCTTAATCAGATTAGAAAAATATATTTCCTTGTACAGAACAATCCAGCCACCCCTGCTCAGTGATATTTATTGCAAAGTCAGAAAGTCATTAGGTGGCAGAGTTCAGATTTCCAAGTGCATGTTTGGTATAGACGAGTCAATATGTTTTTGTTTTTTTTCTTAATTTAACTTCTTGATTGACTTATTATGTACATTGGCACTTTTAAGAGCTTCAAATAAAACACAGTGAGAGTTCAGAACAAATGTAAATGGCCTAAAAGAAAAGGAAAAAAAATCCTATAATCTTTTTTAATGGCTATAAAACGTGGGAAGGATATATCATAAGCTCCCCGCATGGGGTCCTTGTCTGCGTTCAATCCAGTATTGTAATTTAGACATGACTTTTTATTTAATTTCTGACTGAGAAAGGGAAATTAGAAAACAACATTATCTCAGCTGCTCCGTTATAATGAACAATATTTCACAGTGCCAGTATAAGTTACCTTAAGAACTTATTTTACGAGACAAACATTGGCTGAATTCCACAAACAACTGGGTTTTTCTGGTGTCTTTTGTCTGCTGAAGAACCCAAACTTAAGTAAGGTTTTTAGTTGTAAATAAAGCCATCATTATGGGGATGTGTGTTACTGGGTGTAGCATGGACCTCTGCAGTGATGGAAGTGATGGTGGAAGGCTCTGGGAATTAATTCCTGCTGAAGTGCAAAACAGAGGCTGCTTTGTCTCATGTTAAATATTGTTTTCTGATTTTTTTTCTTCTGGATCTTGTGCCTTTATTTGTCTCCAGAGGTGTTTGACATGATAGGTATGACAGAGATCCATGGAAACACCTTTAGGCTTGGTTTTTTGAGAAGTGTAGACTGAAAAAAAAAATTAAAATTCAGGATTCAGCATTGAAAAAGATGGAGAGAAGCACACAGAGAGCAGGGCAAGGTGGAAATACGACTGCTTTGAGCAGTCTCAGTCCAAGGCCAGAACAAACCTTCTCCTGAAAAACTCCTCCAAATATTTCCAAGAACATGAGCCCCAGGGTAGGAAGCTGCCTTGGATGAGCAACTTTTTTGTTTTCAGGCAATGCAAACCAGCCTTCTCTGTGTTTTTTCACTGCTGTGTGAATGTAGACCATTGGTATAAAATACTGACTTTGGTTGTTTTTCCTACAGGGAAATCCCAGATCGGGATTATGCAGCTGAATGTTTATTTAGCTGTAAATAACACATTCTCCTGTTAATCTCTATCTGTTTTATCAATTTTTAAATCATGGAGATTTATCCAGTTTGTAATTAACCCTTTTGTATGGCAAAAGGCAGGATTGTCTATTTTCCCCCAGCCACTAAATACATAATGTTCTGATAAATATTTAAGCAGTAATGAGGGACGTAATGCACAGTAATCCATTAGTGCTGCATTCTGGGGGAGCAGCATGGTGCTAAAATGGATGCTGTAAGTGCTAAAATCCCAGATTGAGCAGAGGGAATGCTGACCACTCTGGGATTTGGCTTTGAACTATGCTACAGGTTGGAAAATCCCATTTGAATGTGCAGACACACTTTCTTTGCCTGCTAAGAAAAGCTTCCTTAAAAAAACCCCCACAAATAACGCAAAAAACGTCCCAAACAATAATAACAAAACCAGCATCTCTGTGAATGGTGCAGCCAAATATTTTCCAGTCAGAAGACCACCAAATGGCAAGAGTGGGAAATCAGAGCCTGGTGAGGTAAAGGTGGTGTTAGAGGTGTGACCACAACTTATGGCCACAGCTTGATCCTCTGGCATCAAAAAACAGGCTGGAAGAAGGTCTATGAGAACCTCATCTCTTTGAGTAGTCCTTTCTTCTTCCCCCCCAACTTTTCTTTTTTCCTTACTCATTAAATCGCACTGTCAAATTGCAATTAACGTCTATGGCAGTTGCTTTTCACAGCAAGCTCTTGATTCTTGATTCCCAAGGGCAGGGAAAGGTGAGGTTGGATACCAGGACCTTTGTGCTCCTGGCAGCCACTGCAGCTGAGATCAGTGCTCACTTCCAAGCAGAATCCCAGCAATATTCTCTTCCCTCATCTCTGTGCACTGAGCAATGGCAAGTGGCTCTGAAGAGATGTTCTGCTGGGGCACATGGCAGAGCAGGATGGGGACTTAGTGTCTTAGCAGAAACTGATGGGAGTTGGTAGAAGCCAGCAATGTTTCCTTGAGGTCATGGAAAAGGAAGTTTTCAGGAGTATCTGTGTATTTGCACCTGGACCAATAAACATTTTTTTTAATTGTTATTCATTTTACACCTCAATAAAGCTTAATTATAAGTAAGCAGTAAGAAAAGCAGGAGACATGTTCCAATAATATTGCACTTCCCTGAATCATTCCTGTGGGGCTCCAGCAATTTCGTTACCATGAAGCAAAATAAAACAAATTAAGAAAACTATTCAAAATTCATTTAAAAACATCATCCAAGGAGCATCATAATAAAAGCACAATAAGAGAGACAAGCTCACTTGGCTAATTTCCTTCATGTGCTGTGCATGTTTATAGTGTGTCTCTTAGTATGTTTTAATTAGCATCACAATCATCAACTGGTAACTAACAGCATGTATGGCTCAGGTTGGGGGATGCAGGCCACTTATTTGGAGCAGAGGAGGGGCTGAGGATTTCATATTTTCTCTGTGGGTCAGCAGAGCCTGCTGGCAAAGCAGGGCTGTAAAGCCCTAAGTCTTGGCCAAAGAGAATGCACTTGAGGAGAGGAGCAAATTTCAGACACTGGACCTTCCATCCCTTGGGGCTTCCCATTCTTGGTCTCAACTTTTTCCCTTCTGGTCTATGCAGGACTGATGGGGCAGACAACTGTATTGATCACATTGCTAGCTGCCAGCCTGAAAAACACACTATTTTTTTTTCTTGTGGATGTATCCTATTTGTGAATTTAGTCTCCACTTGGATGCATCATTAAGAATCTTCCCTGCCCTTGTTTCATTACAAGAAGCAAGTTGCTCAGTTTGCCTTTGGTGTGTCTACCCTTTTCTGAAGCTCATCTTGAAACATTTTATTCTGAAAATAATTGTATCTCTTGCTGCTTTTGTTTTATTTTATTTTAATTTTGTTTAAAGTGATGTTTTTACTTCCATTTGAGCCCCAGTTGGTGATGTAGGAGCCATGTCAGGTACCTGAGGCTGTGGCTGAACACAGTGACCTCTTCAAGACCAGGCTGGAGCAGTGGAAGGTGATGGAATAAACTGAGGTTTAAGGTCCTTTTCAACCCAACCATTTCTAGGATTCTATGGTTCCATGGCATGCACTGACCCAGAATTGAGTTGAACCTTTCTTCACATCTTCCAGACCAGAGGTAACCTGCTTCTCCTGATTCTGGGGTGGATTTTTTCAGGAACTCTGTGCAGCTGTGAGCTAGAAACTGCCTCCAAAAGGGATGAAGAAGATGCAGCCATGATGAACAAATCATGCTTAATGACCTTGAAAGGTTTTAGGATGCCATGCACTCTACATCTGGGCACTATTCTCATATCTGGAAAAGCATCACTTCACCAGGCCACTGCACAAAAGCACATTCAAGTGTTTCTTCCTTGACAGCCCCATTTAATAGGATTTTCCTCTCCTTATCTGCTTCAGGTACTGTCTCTGCAGTAGCTGACATTGCTGTGCAACAGGGACTTGCAGTGTCTTGCAGTGATCCTGTTGGTCTTGTGATGTGCAGTCTGAAATGATGGTCTTTGCATCTGGTAAAAGCAGATTAGTACAGAAGGAAAAAGTTTGGCCATATTTTCATCTGAGAATATTTTTATCTGAATGCTTTGCCCAGCCACTCTCTGTTATTATTAAGATATCTTGTGCAATTCACTTTTTTCCTTAAAAAAAGTCACTTCCCCTTAAGAATATGTTGTGAGCGCTGCACTTGTGTGCAGTGTGATAGTTCATAACAGAATCAAGAGGAGCATGAATTATTGTCAGAGCTACATTAGTAATGTGTAATCTGCAGCATTGGTTAATTTGTTTTGATATTAAAATTTTAATAGGAAATATAATTTGATTGCATTTTAAAAATAAAAACTGATTTTCTGTATTGCAGGAAAATATTATGAATAATAAGCAAAAAAGGGGCTAATATAACTAGGCATTTCTATTAACAAAATGAATATGTTTCATACGCTCTCTGTGTACTAATTCAAGTCATCAGATGCCAGTTTGAGCTGATTTAACATAAACTACAGCCTTGTTCCTTTGCTCTGCGTTTTACAATGTTGGTAGCACTACCTTGGGGATGGAATCAAAGTTTTGCAGTATCAGCTCCTTGCACATCAGTTATTGGCACTCGATTATTAACAGAATTAACACCTTGTGCACTCTCAATGCACCAGTGGGGTCTGGTTTGTATTTACAGATGTTTTCCAGCTGGACTGAGAATAACTAAAGAACCCAACCATGACAACAATGAGCTCTCAACCTCTTAATTCAGTGTGGGTGGCTCACGCTGGTGGCCACGTGCAGATGGGAGTGTTATTAGGATTATGGCAGGGGAATGGCAGATCAGGGCTCACCCTGGGTGCTCTGACATGATGTGTAAACGTTAAGAGCAGCCACACTGGGTCAAATGAGTCATAGAATTGTTTGGTTTGGAAAAGCACTCTGAGACCAGTGAGTCCAACCATTTCCCCAGCACTGCCAAGGCCACCACTGTCCCATGTCCCCAGGTGCCACATCCACACAGATTTTAAATCCCTATAGGGATTAGGACTACAACACTGCCCTATGCCAGAGTTGGACAGCATTTTTCATGAAGAAATTTTCCCTGATATCCAATTTAAACCTTCTCATGCCCAGCCTGAGGCCGTTCCCTCTCCTCCTGTCCCTGTTCCCTGGGATAAGATCCCAAATCCCCCCGGCTGTCCCCTCCTGTCAGGGAGCTGTGCAGAGCCACAAGGTCCCCCTGAGCCTCCTTTTCTCCAGGCTGAGCCCCTTTCCAGCTCCCTCAGCCTCTCCTGGGGCTCCAGCCCCTTCCCCAGCTCTGTCCCTGCCCTGGACACGCTCCAGCCCCTCGGGGTCTCTCTTGTCCTGAGGGTTCCAGAGCTGTCCCCAGCACTGAAGGGTCTGCCTTCCAGCAAAAGATCGATTTTAGCCTCTTTTCAGCAATGCTCTCCTAATGGGGAAGAGGCTGAGGATGAAGAGAGCATCCTTTGGCAGGTGCCTCCCAGCCTCTAATCACTGCCCAAGGTTGTTTTCCAAATTTAGCAACTTCCAGTGCATTCCTCTACCATGCTAGAGCTGAGGTTCCAGAGGACAAACTGTTGCTGTGGTGTTTTTTCACCTTTAATAAGCTGCTTTGCTCCCTCTTGGCTCTGTCCTTATGCTGTGTGACCTTGTTTACAGTGGTTAAAGACCTCGGGGCACTGTTACTAAACAATGTGAGCTCAGAGTAATGGAAGGGTGAAAGCTGTCCCATAGTGGGCAGCTGAAGGTACATGATCTATTCAGCTTATCAGAAAGATATAGAGGAGAATTGATGAGAGAGTGTATTTCCTTCCTGGATCTTTCAGTGGGTACCAAAAGACCCCTTAGTCAACTGGGAAAAGACATAACAAGAGCCAGGGATTGGAGTCTAAAGCTGTAAGATTGTAAATTGGAAACAAAACACACATTTTTCTCAGGGAGGATAATTAATCATGGATAATAATCATCGGGGGAAAAGAAGATTTCTGCCTTCCTGATGACTAAAAAAAAAAAGTCTGTCTTTCTTCCTCAAAAATAATCTTTGAGTCAAGCACATGATTTGAAATCAGACACATTTGAATGGCTGACATGGAAAGACAGGATATTTTTTTATACTAGATATCCAAAAGACCCTTCAGATTTCAGAAATGTCAGCACCATGCAGGAGCATTGCATCCAGGATCTTTGCCTAGGTAATTATATTTCGCCCTCCTTGACAGTTCTCCTGTTTCATCCACATTTCAGCTGCACCCTGTCCTTGACTGGAGAGAGACCCCAGTCCAGGATGGATCCTATTGATCACAGATTTCCTGGTTCTGGTTGAAACAAGGAGATGCTTGGCTGCTCCCAGTTAACTGCTCACTGGGTTTCACTCCAGAGGCAGCACTGGGTGAAGTTTGAGTGATTCATCATCTTTGTAAGGGAGGCAAGGTGATAATTTTGAATGTAGGAAAGGGAGAAGATTATTAGTGGAGCAGACACAGAATGAACATCAGATGAAGATTCTGTACCTTCCGTATTTCTTTATTATAATTATAATTATAATTTTATAATTATAATTATTATTATTACTATTAATGTTACTATTAATAACCAGCAACAGTGTAAGACCTCTCATGTCATTAGCAGCAGGAAAAAAGACCCCTTGATGTTACAGAGAGAGGAAAAATTTAGTTAGAGCAAGATGAAGCCCTTGATCAACAAATTTAGAAGTTTTTCAGGTCAATATTTCTCTCAGCTTCAGTTCTTCTGCTTTGTTACTTGACTGCAGGAATTTCCAATTGACATGGACTTGTTCCTACATCTCTGTAATATCTTTGAGTACCTACATAACTTTGAGCACACAGTTGCCAGAGTGAGGAATAAAGAGATTCACCTTTGACAGGGGATTTTATTTAGCCTGAGAAGTGCCAACTCCAATGGAAGAACTAGGGATAATTAACTCCTTATTCAGGTGTCTTTGGTAAGAGCTTCATTTTGTCTGAGATGAATTCTAGCCTGTAACTACTTACCTTGTGTTCTCACCCTTTGTTGTCTGAAAATGAGAAAAATGCTTTTGTCCATCTCTGCAATGAACATTGCCTTTGCTTTTGCCAGCCATGGCAAATTACCTTGTCTGAATATTATTTTTTTCCCTCCTTCTTTTTTTTTTTTTTCCCTCCATTGTGGCTTGGCACAGATCATCTTCCAGTTCTCCCTCACAAGGAGAAAAGGGTTTGGCACCTCTACTCATCCTGGATAAAGGAGCTCATAAACACCACTAGCACTGCAGAATGGACAGCTGGGGGGGATGGATATTTTATTAAGCAGCTTAATTCCTGTATTGATAGTTAGAATTTCTATAGTTAACAGATATCCTTTAAATTTTGTGAAGTGTGAGACTAATCCTGTCAAATCAAAAGCAATAAATATGAGCGTATAAATTTAACGGAGAAGAAAGAATTATATCTTTGTTTATCTTTGTGGTATAGAAATAAATGGATCCTGTGCAACAATCCTGCATAAAACATGAAAGAAGTCTCCAGCCCATGAGATTTCTCCAGAGGAGTCAATGAGAATGGGTTGTCCTTGGTGGCAATCTGATTGCTTTGTCTCTGGTAAGGACAGTGGGGGAGGCAATAATGGCAATAATGGACAGGTTAGGGGCTGGAGTAAGTTTTCCTTATCACAGGTGTCTGAGATGCCTTGAAAGAGGCAGTTGATGTGGAATACTATATAGGTGTATGCATTTCTGAGAGGCATAAGGAATAGGAAATAGATATCGACTATTTATCTTCTCAGAAGAACCTGTGTGTTCACTGGGAAGAGGCAGTAATGAATTAGGGGTGGTTTCTCACATCTCCCCACCAGCCTTGGGCAAGTGGAGAACAGCCTGTGCCTGGCACATTGCTTCCAGCCCTTTAGATTGTCCTAATGAATAGTGATGGACCATTATTGTAACAAAAACTAAAACTATCCAGCAGCACCCCACCATCTTCCTTTGCCATTTCATGCAATTCATCTGTTATTACACCTTTTTCTTTTGGCCTTTTTTCTTATTAACACCTTCATTTTCACCACCTGTGAATTAAAAATCACCTGTTTCTTCTCTAACTGCCAGATTTTTAAGCTCTGATTTATCTGTCTGAAAACCATGTTGTGTTTCACCTTTTATGTACACCAACCTTGCAATAAAGTTTGTGACACCAGAGCTCACAGTGCCTTTATCTCCAGCTATATCAGCTCCGTGGCTGTAAAATCTCCATTACCTTTCCTTTCCAGTCTCTCAGCTCTGCTGAGCCACCAAAGGAAAATGAAGTGTAGCTTTTTGTTTTGAGAAGCCTGGGGGAAGAGGGGAAGGGAGAATACCTGGGCTTAGGCTGGAGAAGAGAAGGCTCTGGGAGATCTTAGAGGTTGTTCCAGGGCCTGAAGGAAGGATCCAGGAGAGCTGCACAGGGACTGGGGACAAGGCATGCAGGGACAGGACACAGGCAATGGCTCCCGGTGCCAGAGGGCAGGGCTGGGTGGGATATTGGGGAGGAATTGCTGGTGGGAGGGTGGGCAGGGCCTGGCACAGGGTGCCCAGAGCAGCTGTGGCTGCCCCTGGATCCCTGGCAGTGCCCAGGGCCAGGCTGGATGGGAATTGGAGCAGCCTGGGGCAGTGGAAGGTGTCCCTGCCCATGGCAGGGGATGGAACAGATGAGCTATAATGTCCTTTCCAACACAATTCTATGATTCAGCTGCCACAGACCTGCTTTTACAGCAATGTCACTTTTTCAGGAGCGGCTGGAAACACTGTCTTTTTCAAATTATGTTTGTTTTCTTTAATTTGATTGACTTTTTCCAAGTGAGCACCCAGCACAGCCTTGTTTTCACTCACAGCTGCTGGACACCACTGGCATATTTTGTAATAGAGCATTTCTTCCAGCCAGATATAAGACCTGCCTTTCATTTCACAGCCTGTACCCATAATTTTCAGGGATATTGTCAAGAGTTTTTTTAGTATATCACACCCAAAGGGGAAGGTGAAATGAGGCAGGATTTTTGGGCCACTTTGCTCTACCTCAGCTTTCCCAACAACACCTGGATTTGCTTTGTCCTTCCAAGTGATGTTCCACACACCAGAAGATAGTTTCCTTCATGCTTTATGGTGAGGGTGAACTAAAGGGACAAAGGTGCTGTAGTAGTATTTGTTGTCTAAATACAATGAAGATAACATGCAAAATTTTTCAGAAGATGTATGAAAAGGTTAAAAAACTGGCAATGGTCACTGAACTGGTGAATTGCTGATGTATTTGGCTGTGAGAAATGGAGTGAGGAGGAAAAGGTGATAAATCTGATAATGCCTGGGTTGTCCTCAGAACACAGCCTGGCAGCAGAACCCATGGCAGCAATAGTTCAGAAGTACCTAAAGGTGATCTGCACTTGGCATCATGGCTTGTTTGTCACATTTTATAACGGTGCCTGCTTGAGTTTATCGTTGTCTGCTCATGCATTTTAAGCACACCAAGGCATTCTGTGCAAGCCATGGGAATATTCCTGAAGGACAGAGGCCCAAATTCTTCCCTGTCACTCTGAGTTTTGTAAATCATCCATTAGCTTGCAGTCTGGGCTAAACTGATTTTCCTCCAACAAAAGTGTCAAGCCAGCTCGAGGTCTCTGCATTGGCTCCCCGGTGATGCTTCAGAAAGTCATTCTGATTTGCCTGTGTGGACAGACTGTAAAGATTAATTTGGATCTAAAGACTGAGTTCAGACAAACACCTGGGTCTGAGTCTGAAAGAACTCCACTTTTCATGAGCTAGACCAGACCCAGGCCTGTTCAGAGCAGGATCATGACAAAGTGTAGGTTGGAAGCTGAATGCCTGAATTATTAAATTTGAGCTCATCCCTGTTGTGGATTGTTCAGCAGTGCCATGCAGAACTTGATGGATTCAATTGCAAATCTGGCCTGTGCTCATGTACATTTGACTCTGTCAGCTTCAAACAAAGCTGCAAATCCAGTGGAATGAAAATAATTCAGAGTGAGACATCAGCTAGGCTGCTGGGTTTCTCCAGTCAAACTAGAGGGTTTCCCTCATTGAAGATAAAAGCTTCTAGACACCAACAAGTTCCAAGGGAAACCACGAGAGAAACAGATAGGAGCAGGTAGGCTGAGCTGTAGAGAGAAACAAGTCTGTGCTGAAACTCTGCACCAAATATTGGAGAGTGCCTTCTGCAGGAATCTATAGCTCCTCCCAAAGTGGCCACCTGACATCCCAGAAGGAAAAGCTGCTGCTGCTGACTCAGGCAGGACAACCAGAGGGCGAAAGGTGCTGCAGAAGGAAAATGCACCTCAGATCTCTTCAAAGCAGGTTGTGAATCGAGATCTGGAGCATCAGCCTGTCCCAGGGCTCACTGGGTGACTGCCAGCACCTCACTTTACACTGCATCACACCCCTCGGGGGATTATTTCACTTTTAGATCCTCCTGAGGCTAAGACTCTGGCAATGCTTTAGCAAAAAAAATATTTTTAGATTTTCCCAAACCACACAATTTTTGCAAGGGCAAGCATTTCACAGCACTCAGCCCCCCAAAAGGTGAGAAAGAACAGCAGCAAGTTCACATAGATCATCTCTGTACAATTTCAGCTCAGGGCTTTTTTCCTTTAATACCTGTCTCACAGATCCTCCTTCTCTGTGACATCCCTTAGTAGAAATCACAGCATTTTTGCATCTCTCATGAGATGAAACAACACAGTAGATGATCCCTTTCCTTTGTTCCTCCTGCAGGAATCACTCTGAAATTCCCTGGCCTGTGTTATAATGGAGGTCAGAGCAGAGCAAAATATCCCCTCCTGGTCTTAAGATCTATGAATAAAATTTTTCCTTGGAGACTCCAGCCAGGTTACAGTGGGAAGAGCCTCAGTCACACCTGGGTTATGGACTTGGGCTGGGTGTAGGTTGTATCAAGCCATCACATGCAGATGGATGGATTGATGCATCTCCCTCTGTCCAGCTGCACCTCCATCCCAGTCCCACAGGGCACTCAGTAGCACTGTGGTATCACAGCAGTAAAGCCACTCTGAGCTGGCATGGCATCTCACATGTTTGCTCTTGCTCACTGATTTAGTATTCAGAATTTAGAATTTATTGAGGATTCTTCCTTTGTCACATCATCTATCAGAAACAGACACCACCGAGATGGAAGGGGGGAAAAAAAATTAAAAACCTGTTTATTGCTCAACTTGCTCTAGGCATGTTTTAGTTTATTGTTCAGCTTGGTTCATTTCAGTGTTTCAATTTGAACGGTTCGCTTAGTTGCTGTGGCTAAAAAAAAATAAATTAAGAAAACCATAAGAAAACCTATTTAAAAAAAAAGGGAGAAGAAGGAGAAGAGGCAGCAGCAAAAGTTGAGATTTGTAGGGCCCCTCAGCACCTCCCAATGTCAGAGGAGTCAGCGGATAATTTAAGGGCGCAATCCCGCGTCGCCAGAAGAGACGTGCTCCCAATTCCCTATTCCGCACGTGTTCGCCCCTGGAGCTGCTGCTGGCACCCCTGGGGAGGAGAGACCCGCATTGCAGATTCCCTGCCCAGCCCCACGGGCTCTGCTGCTCTGTGCCTGCCTCGCTGCTCTGGCCAGGACGCGGAAGGTGTGCGCGAAATCCCTCTCGACTCACGCCACAACCAGTGGGGCTGGTGCCCGTGGGGACTGAAAGCTGGTCACATCTCCCGTGGTCACCCAACAGCAGGTCTCATTTTGGCCCCACAGATGGCTGAGAGCAGCATCGTTGTGTGCTGCCTCCCTCCAAAAGCAGCAGCTCTTATTTCAGCAGCCGTAATTACGGCTCTGCTGATCCTCCAGACCTCAGATATCTCTGCCTCCAGCGGGGTAGGGGCTTTCCAAAGAAAACAGGATCCAGCTTCTCCACACAGCTGCTTTTAGCATTTGAAGAAACCTTCTCCAGCAGCAAGAGTAGTAATCTCAATGGGAGATAAGTCAATTACAGCAAATTGAGCTATTTAATTTCTGGCTGCAAATGGCTTTCAGTTACACAAGTAGACACATTAATCTAATAACTAATGATCATATATTTTACTAATCATACAACGCTGCGTGAGGTATTATATCTAATTATATTTAAGATTAAGACATCTTTATATGTGTATTTTTGCTGGTTGCCAGGCTGGTGCAGATGGATGAAAACAGAAAAAGCAGGAATAATTCCAATCCCCTCCCTGTAAGAAACAGGAGGTCCCATTGAAAGATGGAAAGTTGCAATTCAGAGAGGATTGGCTGAGGTTGCCTCCAGGATAGAATAGAAGAGAATAGGAAAGAAATACTACAATAAAATATTCTATAATATTGCCTTTTTTCCTTGGAAGCAAGTTTTGAATCCAGAGATTTTATGCTAGTGGCTTGGCAGCAAAAAAATAGAATTGTTGGGGTTGGAAAAGCCCTCTCAGATCATCGAGTCCAAACATTCCCCAGCACTGCCCCATGTCCCCGGGGGCCACATCCACACAGCTTAGAAATCTCTCCAGGGATTGAGACACCATCAATGCCCTGGACAGTTGTGCCAGGCTGGGTAACACTTTTACTGAAAACATTTTCCCTAATGTCCAACCTAAACCTCCCCTGGTGCTATTTGAGGCCATTTCCTCTTGTCCTGTCCCTTCTTACCAATGAGAAGAGACCAATCCTAATTAAATTAAACAGCTCATATTGTTCTCACCCTCCTAATCTGGCCTGGGAGCCTCCAGGCCTGCAAAGCTGATGAGAGACAACCAGGAGATGTTTCCCCAAAGCTGTAATTGCAGAAAACCTGACTGCCTCCAGCTCCTGGGCTATTCAAAGAGCTCATTTAGAGCCCTCAAGAACACACAATGCAACCCAGAAAACCTGCAGTGCCCAGGATCTTCTCAAGGGCTTTGGAAACACAGAATAACAGGAGTGTTAGGGCTGGAGATCACCTCTAAGATTGTTCTGCTGCCCACAGCTCTGGCTGGGTGCTCCTTTATTCACCTGGAGTGGGCCATTTCCTGTGTCTGGTGCTTCCAGGATGGAGCAAAAGCACATGGCCACAGGGAAGTGCTAAACGATGCTATTCCCCCCAAGGAATGTCCTTCTCCAGGATGGTGTAGCTCTTTTTTTCTGTGATCTGGAAAGCAAAGGCTGACACCAGCAAGATGCCCTACACTTAAGACTGGGTTTTTTCTTATTCCAGGCTCAAGAGAGCCCCCAGGAAGCCAAGAAATAGTTATTAAAATTATGGTCTTTAATAATAGTTATTAAAATAATAGTTACTAAAACAATATTAAAATGAGGGTCTCTAATAATAATTATTGAAACAGGGTCTTCAGTGCAAGCTTAGAGCTTGTCCTGAAGACTATTACTCTGGGCTAAGATGGCTCCTTGAGCTGGCCTGGGCTGTTGGGTCAATATGATAATATCTTAAATGCAGTTATGCAATCACTGATTATTCTCTTTGGTAAATACTTTTATTTCTGCGGGTATTTTTTGCATCAGTCTAGCAGCAATCCATCATGTGTGAAGGTCTCGTGGCAGCTGCTGTTGAAATCAATATGTGTTAGGATGCCAGAAAACTGAGCTCATTTTTCTCCTCTTTGACATCGTAACTAAAGATCATAAAAAGAGATAATGATAATGACGCAAGGCAATGATTAGAGATACTGTGCTGAAGGAAAGAATGGAATCAGGCAAGCAGGAAAAGAAAGGGTGGTAAAGTAACAGAAGAAGTCCTTTCTCTTTCCCAGGGGAATAGCTGAGTTAATTGCAAGGGAGGCTTGTATGGAAATAACAATTAACAATCCCTCCCCCTTGCTCTGTCACTCTCACACAGACCCCTTGCATTGCAGCAAAGCCAGGGCCAGGGTCCTCAGGCCTCATTCTGGGCAAACAGCTCTAAATTCAGCTAGTCCAGTGGAACACCAGTTTACCAGGAGGGAAAATCCCCTCCCTGATTGCCAGTGGTTGTTCTGGAGCAAGATCAACTACCAGGTCTCACAAAGCTGTGGCACAGCCCAGGTTCTGTGAGACAGGGCTGGGTCTTGGTGCCATAGTCAGCTGTGACTTACTCTGCAGAGTGTTTGCATGGGAAAACAACACTCTTGACTCAAGCAGATCCACCATACTGCACAGGGACCAACCAACCATCAGATAAAATATATAATATATATATAATAAATAGAATAGAATAGAATAGAATAGAATAGAATAGAATAGAATAGAATAGAATAGAATAGAATAGAATAGAATAGAATAGAATAGAATAGAATAGAATAGAATAGAATAGAATAGAATAGAATAGAATAGAATAGAATAGAATAGAATAGAATAGAATAGAATAGAAATTTTAATATTATAATACAATGTTATGTTATGCTATGTTATGTTATGTTATGCTATGCTATGTTATATCATTTTATATTAATAATAGATAATAGATAATAGATAGTGGATTATACATATAATATATATATAATATATAGCATGCTGGACACAGCATATTATAGTGCACCTTAAGTATGTAATCCCCCCAAAATATCCCTATGGCATACATGCCATTATAGGCATGCATCTCTACATATTTAACTCGAGAAATCCTGGAATTGTTTGGGTTGGAAGGCACCTTAAAGACCATCTAGTTCCACCCTCAGGGACACATTCAGTAGGGCAGGTTGCCCCAAGCCCCATCCAGCCTGGCTCTGGGCACTGCCAGGGATCCAGGGGCAGCCACAGCTGCTCTGGGCACCCTGTGCCAGGGCCTGCCCACCCTCACAGATAGAAATTCCTTCCCAATATCCCATCTAAATCTGGCAGTGGCAGCCGTTCCCCCTTGCTTTGTTCTGCACATACCCTTGTAAAACACACACATGCTCACATATGTTCTGTATTCTACATCTAAGGAGCAAATTAGCATAAAAACATGAGAATGTGTTCCCATACGCCATCTACTCATACGTAAGAATAATCTCTCATTCATGAGAACATTTTTTCGTACATAATCTTATTTTATTCTGTATTAATATGGAGTGCGTGGTTATACTTGCACATCTCCAAAATACACCGCAAACATTCAGCACAAGGTAAAAGCTGAAAAAAAAACCAAAAAAACCAAAAAAACCCAACCAACCAACCAACCAACCAACCAAAAAAAAACAAAAAACAAAAAAACCAAAAATCTGTGCATTTGTTACGCAGCAAGTGTGTGACAAGACCCATGCACAACCCTGCCACTGAAATCAAGCGCAAGCCCCGAAAGCTCAAAACCCTTTACAGCACCAACAGAGCAGCCTCAAGCCCCCAGATCCGGGGCCAGAAAATCGAGCTCGGTGCCAGCATGAGCACGCCTCTCCTGCTCTGATTGCCTTCCCTGCAAGCAGAACCCCACCCCGGGAGGCAGGAGCCGTGTTCGGATGTCAGAGGGAGACGGATCCCCCCCGCTCCGGCGCCTTGGGCAGCTGCTCTCTGTCGTTCAGTTCCACTAATCACACCGCAGCGCTGACATCCCTCCCAATATTTAACTTTCCTGGGACCTCTGGTAGTTTATTAACATTTCCAGGCTACAGGTACCGGTGTTTTCTGCCTTCAATTACTTGGCCACTTTTAGCTGCGGGAAAATTCCCTGCCCCAGGCGAAGCGTTGGCTGCGGTGATAGGAATAATCATTTGCGGGTGATATTTCAGCAATGCGCAGAGGGAAGTGGAGGACGATCTGTGACAAACAAAATGGATAGTATCAAAAATCAATTCCACTCCTGCTATAGGAATGAGCAATGGAAAGGAAAAAAAGAGGCAATTCTACAGCTTTTACAGGGGAAAGGGAAGAAAGGATTCTGCTTAGAGGAAATACTCGCTTCGCTGTGGAGCAACAAAACGCTGGAAAAAAATTTAAGTTTTGATGTGCATTCATATGTGTCTATGAATATTTCCATTGGGTTTGGTGCTGGGAAACCCAGTCAGTGCCAGATCTCAGGCCTGAGCCTGCTTCCTTGGCTTCAGCCAGATTCTTCACCAAGACAGGAGACCCTTGTTTGTATCTGTGCACACAAATGTAATGCACACACAAGTTTGCATCCCTGTAAATGTGTATAGATGAATTTTTTCCCCCTAGAGTTATAGTACCTCAGTGGAACAGGGTCTGTGATCTTTTTAAATTCTTGTAGGTCTTCAAGAAGTCTTCACTTAAAGCCATGGTCAAAGGAGCACAGCAGTGACCTCACACCTATTGAAAGTGAATGAGGCTTTTTTGTTTTTTGAGATACCTGGTTTGGCTATAAAAACACTTGACATGTGTGAACATGGGTGAGTCTGGGTTTTCAGGGTTAAAACTCTCACTAAATTACTTGTAAAACCTTGAGGGTTTAACCTGAAAAAGTGATGTTGTGATGAACCAACATGTTGATTACATTTGTGAACCACTCAGGACAAGAGAGACCCCGAGGGGCTGGAGCGTGTCCAGGGCAGGAACGGAGCTGGGGAAGGGGCTGGAGCCCCAGGAGAGGCTGAGGGAGCTGGAAAGGGGCTCAGCCTGGAGAAAAGGAGGCTCAGGGGGACCTTGTGGCTCTGCACAGCTCCCTGACAGGAGGGGACAGCCGGGGGGATTTGGGATCTTATCCCAGGGAACAGGGACAGGAGGAGAGGGAATGGCCCTAAGTTGCACTAGGAGAGGTTTAAATTTAAAATTTAAATTTTTTAATTGGGAAATTTTCTTCACTGAAGGCATTGTCCAGCCCTTTTCAGGGCAGTGGTAGAGTCCCCAACCCTGCAGGGATTTCAAAGCTGTCTGGTTGTAGCCCCTGGGGACATGGGATAGTAGTGACCTTGGCAGTGATGGGGGAATGGTTGGATTTGATGATTTTAAAGTACTCTTCCAGCCTAAATGAGTCTGTGATTCATTATTGCTGCAGAGTTTATCTGAAGGCACACGAATGAGTGAGAAAAAACACACATCATTTTCACTACTGGCAAATCAGAAAATTTGCTCTGTGAATTATGGCCCTGGTGCCTCCCAAAATGCCCACAATGACCAGAACCATCTTACCTTGGCCAGGATGTCCTTTCAGATATTCACAGCTCTGATAATTAGAAAGCTTCTTGTAATTTCCAGCCTAAATTTATTCATGGCTAGTTTAGATCCATTTGCACTTCAATAGCCCAATCCCAGAGGAAGGAGGAGGTTGCAGGGCCTTAGATGGAGGTGATAGGTTTGACCCAGAGAGGAACCTGGTTCCTGCAGCCTCTGTCAAAGTCCCTGGTGACTGGATTGAGCAATGGCCATTTGGAGTCTTCGAGTGGGGCTGAAATATTAAGAGTATCAAGCCTGCAGGTGGGGAATTCAGAGATGATAATCACTTCTTATTACAAATTAAATATTTGGTGGTGCCAAAATGTTATTTGCTTAGAGCTAAGAAAACGTCCCTTCCTTTCTCTCAATATCTTCTATTCTTGAAGAAGCTGGAAGACAGGAAAATAAAACACCTTTGTTTATTTTTCCTTGATTTTTTTTTTAAATTATAACTTTAAGCACTCTCTACATTGCTAAGACAAGAGGATAAGACAAAATGACCAAGTAATTTATTAGATACCTGTACTAAGTTTAGATTTTAAACACTGATTTTGCAATGTTTCCCCTTTTTTTCCCAGCTAGGTCTCTAGAAGAAAGTTGTGGCACAGCACACCTTGAAAATCAGACTGAGCACCCTGCCCTCTATAGATGGTAGGAAAACATGATCTTGCCTGAGCACTTATAGAAACAGACAGAAAGGGTCCATGCAGGGTCTACCACTTGGCATGAACAGAAATAAATTGCATCTTGAAGTGCCAAGCAGACTGCAGGGTATCTGCCCTCTCTTAAATAAATAGATTTTTTTTAAAAGGATGGGAAGTGGAAATGAAAATACCACTCTGAGCTTTTTTAGTCCATGGAAAGATCCTCTCTGGAAATAGTCCTTCTCATTCCTTCTGGTATCATGGAAAGAGGTGTGCAGGGTGGGGAAGCTGCAAATTCTGGTTTAGGCAGGATGGGGCCCTGCAGCATCTGCCCCTCCACAGTCACACAATGTTACTCTGGATTCCCTCTGCTTTTATCACCTTCCCCACAATTGTCCAGCCTAGAAATCATAAAATCACTGAGTGGATTGGGTCGGGAGGGTTCTAAACCTCATCCCATTCCACCCCCTGCCATGTGCAGGGACACCTTCCACTGTCCCAGGCTGCTCCAATTCCCATCCAGCCTGGCCCTGGGCACTGCCAGGGATCCAGGGGCAGCCACAGCTGCTCTGGGCACCCTGTGCCAGGGCCCCACCAACCTCACCATTAAAATTTTTTCTTAGCATTCAATCTAAACCTAATCTCTTTCAGTTTAAAGCCATTCCCCGTTGTTCTGCCACTACAGGTCCTTGTCAAAAGCATCTCCCCACTGCTCCAGCACTCTCTTCTGGTTTTTTTTGGATACTCTCTGGGGAGATGCTGCTTCCCTCTGGGACCATGCAAGGTCCAGCAGGTTTCCCAGGGTGATGGGACACAGAGCCCTGGTGGAGCTCACCAGTGAGGATTTATTGTGCCAGAACCCAGCCCTGCACAGGGATCTCATCAGTCAAAAAGAGCCACCACTTAACCTGCTGCTACCTGAAATTCATAGCTGTTTAAACAGGCACAAGTAGACACCACAGAGTTTTTTAATAAGGAGCCATTGCTGTTAGTACCCAAATTCCAATAATGATTTGAGAATAATTAGTGCCTTTCCAGGTCTTGAAGAGGGTTGATCACCTTCACCCACTTTTGGTTTTATTTACAGCCTTCCCCTTTGTCATCTTGACACTTGCCCAACATGAAAGTTGGGGAAGTCTGGGGAGGGAGGGCTGAAAGGAAGCAATATCTGATCATGTAAACAATTAGACCTTTATCCATCCTGCCCAAAGAGGTCCTTTATCTGATGACAACCTCTGCAGAACGGAAGAGGAATAGGTACCTCCCTCTGGGACCATCCTAACTATTCAATCAATTCTCCTCAATTACTAACAAATCTAAATGTGATTTATCTGCCCAGGAATCATTCCAATATCAGGCAAGGATCTATCAATAAAACCCCCAAAGGCAATCTTTTTTTCAGAGCTGTCAATAGAACCTCTGAAGCACAAAGAGAGGGAGCCAACAATTGAGATATTTTGCTTTTTTTTCCTCCTGAGCACTTAATTAAGTCGACAAGAAGCTGTCAAGGATAATTTTCAAAGCACACGGCCTCAGCATCTGACATTTGATAATATTACACTCCATGTTGATTGAAATTGATTTTTTCTCCTCTTTTTTTCCTTTTTTTTTGTTGTTGTTTTGTTTTGTTGGTGGTGGAAAGCTGCAAAAAAAAGGGGGCATTTGACAACTTTCTTGCCCATAGATCCAAGGACAGCAGGCCAGTTTGTTAAGGTCAGTCATGACAAACAGTATGATGGGTTTTTAAAACCAGCTGAGTTTAACAATAGTAGGGCACGGGTGTGTTATTTCAGTGTCAATAAAGCAAGCTGCTCAGCAGTTAGCAAATATCTCAGCAAGATCAGAGGCGCCAGGATTAGAAGCAATAGTAAATTTATAGGGTCGGATTCTGATCTCAGTTAATGCCATTGTAAATCCAGGGCGAATTTCATTGACTTCAATAGTTTTTGATCCAGAACAGCCCAGATGTGGTCATTTTCTGAACTTGTTACCTGAGCTGCCAATTGCACCGTTGCTTTGGATTTATTTGTGTTTATTTTCCACCCTGATGGGAGTTGGGCACTTCCCTTCCCGTTGCCCCTCCCCCTGTAAAAGTCACTACTGTAAATCTCTCTAGATTATTATCTTCTTAAATTCCTAAGCTACTTTGTAAACCTATACATGCAGTAGCTGCCATTCCCATGCCTTTGAAACAAGTGAAACTCTGCAGACAAAGAGCAGAATCTGGCCCCTGTCCTTGCTCAAACAGGGAAAAAAAAAAGTACAGATGGCAAAAATCAGGTTCCAGGCTTTTCTTGCTCTTTGGATCTCTAATCAGTGATCAGTATTTACTATTTGCTGCTTAGCACCCCACGCAGAAAGCAAACCAGACTCTCAGCAAATTGATTTGAACAATAATATTTTATTAAAGTTCTGTATTTAGTTGCTCTTGCAGCTGCAGCTGAGCAATTATGGCATTTCAAGAATAATTTATTGGTTATTGGAATCCAAGATATTATTTCTTTTGTCTCAACTACAGAAAAAGACCCTGGAGTAAGGCAGTTGTGTGAGAGGCTGGGAAACAGGAGGATGCTCTCCTTGGCCTCTGGGCAGAACAGAAGTGACCTGCCAAATTTTTTTGGCTCAAGAGGGGATGGCTTGTAAAGGAGTGGGGCTCAGAATGTGCAAGTCCTAATCCTAGAATCTTTTAGGTTGGAAAAGCATCTAAGGCACCAAATATTCCTCACCACTTCCAGGGCCACCATTGACCCGTGTCCCCAAGTGCCACATCCACATGGCTTTTAAACTCCTCTGGGGATGGGGACTCCACCACTGCCCTGGGCAGCTGTGCCAGGGCTGGACAGCCCTTTATGAGCAGTTTTTCTTAATTACCCCTATTCCTGCACATACTGCTTGGCTTCAGTTCATGCCCAGCCAGAGGAAAACTCACACCCCCTGCTCCAGCACCAGGGCTCAACAGGAATGGGAACAGCTCAAGAAATGTTCTCTTGGTCCCACACTGAAAAAGGGCTCCAAGATGAGGTCAGATCCTCTCCCTGTTTTATTTATTTCTATTTCTTGCACAGCACAGGATGGAGATGCATCAACATCAAGTTGTACCCCATTTCAGGAGACTCAGTTCTGGACAGTTTGAGCAGTGTTGATAGGGTCAGTCTCATCAGAAACCAGATCTAAAGGGCCAAGTCTGTCTTAAACAGATAAATCATTTCTCAGGAGTATGTAATTTAGACACCAGGCAGCTTCCACTTGTCAGAGAGCATCAGAGAGCAAGTGAGCTAAATTAATTAATTGAATTGCCCAAGGTCATTGAGGAAATCTGCAGAAGAGGTCAGCCACGGCCACAAACACCAAACCACCATCCCCATCGCCACAGGTGTGGTCTCAGCAGGAGTGTGGGATGAGAAGGGTTAATCCAGATGGAAGAGAGGCATAATTATCCCAGGTAAGAATTAACTTGTGAGGAATTGGGAGCAAGGCACCACCTGACTCAAGCAGGGTGATCTAAATCTGTCTGTCCCACGCTGATCCCCGGGCGGCTCTCCCGCCAATGGCGCACCAGAATTAACTGAAAGTATTTTACAGTAGGTACATTTCACCCCTCCGAGGGATGCTGTAAATGCTGGTCTCACAGACACCACTCCTGCAGTACCCTGAGATAAGGAGGGAGGGCTTAAATCCAAATCAGTGCCAGCACTGCCTCTGGAAAGCTCTCACAACAATTAAAGCAGAATTATAACAGGTTCCCGGGAGTGACCGCAGTTTGGATTGAAGGGTGAGGGATCCTGGTCTCTCCACCTTGTTTCAGGCAAATGAAGCCTGGGTTTTATGACTTTTGGGACCTTGTGGCTAGGAAATTAAAAAGTTAGCAGAGCCACTGCTGGGCGCTGGAATGTGACTGTAAGCCAAATTGTTAATCCAGTCTGAGGGTGTTCTGGGCCAGGGGCAGCTGCCCCACTCCCAGCTACTTCCTAGGGGTGCTCTGGGGAGCAGCCTGAGCCTGCACCAGCCCTGACTGCCTGCTTGGCCAGGCCAGGTAGCAGTGTGGATGAAGGTGTTTGTGCTAGAGAATGGCCCAGGTGGGCTGATTTTGGCAGTGCAGGTATGGCCTTTATGGTCTGTCTTCCTGACTTCTTGGTCTAAGAGAGAATTTGGGACCTCAGCTATAGCAGAGCAAGTGCTATCAAGAAGAAAAAGTGGAGGTGGAAATGTTCACCAGGACAAACTAGCAGTGATGCTGCTCTTTGGAATGGCCTCTAAAGAACAGGTCCAGCCCTGTCCTCCAGCCTGCTCCCTCCTGTACCCTCGTGCTTCCAGGGTCCAGGCTGGTCCCATGGCTGATCCTGCCAGAGATGCTGGCTCAGGTTTCTCTCCCAAAGGTCCAGGGTTAAGATGACACTGTGGCCATTTCTGGGCCACTCTGCATCTCCATCCTGCCCTGTGTCATGGTTTGCTTGCTTGCCCACAGAGCTAAATCACTGCTCTTGTGCTTGCCATGGTCCTGGAGCACATTTGCAGGATTTCCTGGGAGGACTCAGAGGCATAAAAATAGTCACAACCTGAGCAAACTTCTGATCCATGAGTATGTTTTCTCCTTGCTTAGGCTGCACAAACCCATGAGCACCAAGATTTATTCCTGGTATTTGGTTTCTGTTGCTCTGTTGTATTTCCAGGAGCCTTGGGATAATGGAAAAACTTGTTTCCTTATGAAGCAGATGCATGCAAGCATGGGCTGGAGTTTGCTGATCTGGGCAATCATGAAGGAGGTGCATAACTCACACATCATCCTCCTCTGGCTTCATCTGCTCCCCCCTTACCATCCAAGGGGATGGTCCCTGCCCATGGTCTCCCTCAAAACTTGTAGGAACCAGCCAGGCTGGGCTTGCTGGGATGAACCCAAGCTGCTTTGAGCTTTGTGACTGTCATCAGAGCCACAGTGTGACCTGCTGTCCTTAAGGACAGGGGTGGGCTTGGCAGGACTCAGTGGTCTTTGAAGGCTTTTCCCACCCAAGTGATTCTATAATTCCATTATTTTATCCCTTCTCCTGTGGTCAGCTGGTATTCAGTCTCCTGTATCAGAGGGGTGGAAGGTTTGCACACCTGAAAACTCAGCAGTTTTTCCCCAAATATGTGAATTGGTCTTATAAGAGATATTATTTTCACAAACCTACCTCCACCTCAGGGTCTGAAATCACAGTACACAGCTACTTGTACAATATACTAGAGGAGTATTTGCTCTGGGCTCAGTCCCCACCCTGTGACCTGAGGCAGTGCAGACAGGATGGGCTGAGTCCTCCTTACCTTGACCCTGAAATGGTCAATCAACAGCTCACTTGGACCCTGAAGACAGCATTCTACCAAAATTCTGGCCAAAAAAATCTTGCCCTGTTGAGACTCCATCTCTGCCTGGGTTTGCCTCACCCTGGGGCACAGCAGGGAGATCCCTTGGAGGGTCAGCAGCACCCCTGGGTGATAAATGTAGCAGCACCAGGCTCACCAGAGCTCAGCTTGACCATGGTGTGATCTGGGCTTTGGCAGAATCACTTCAGGGTTTTCCTTGGGGAATAACAAAGGGAACTGAAGTGGTCTTGGTACACTGAGGTCTTGGGGTGATGAGGACAAGCAGTGTCCAAGCAAACTGGGTTGGAGTGGAGCAAGACCTGGGGATGCTGGCCCCGGGATGCTGGTTTCACCTTCGATGCCTTTGCCTCTGGCAAGTCACTTAACAGTGAGTTTCCCTCTGTGTAAAATGGGCAGAATAATCACTTCCTACCTTGCAGGGGAGACATGAGGATTAATTAATTAATTAATTAATTGTATTGGAAGTAATTAAGTTTCTTATTTCACAATGAATTGGTCTTTTCTTTCCAATCTTTCTTTTTTTTTTTTTTTTTCTTTTTTTAACTATCATGTTGCTAGGAGGACCTTGAGTTTCACCATGGCCAGGACAACTTCAGGTCCTTGCTGGAATGACAGAACTGACAGATTCTTATTGGGTTTGCAGGTTACAACCACCAAGCCATGGCACTCCTGAGCGTGGTTTAAAAACCCAGTAGTGCCCTTTTTCCCATTTGAAAGACCTTGGGGCTGGTCCCTGTTCCCCACTGGCAGCTCTGAGCTGCAGCATCTCACGGATCCAGGGGAGCTGGCAGAGATTCCCTGTGGCATTCAGGGACATGGGGACACCACAGGAGCAGGTGCTCTGGCAGAACAGGGAGAAGTGACACACAACCCTTCCACAGATTGTTTGGTTTTGCTTTTCTTTCCCCAAACCAGCCAAGTCTCTCAAACTGCAATTAAGCCTTTTGAAAATCTCCAATCCTTGAGAAGCATTATGCAGGGCTCTTAAACCACAGGTTCTGAGGTGAATTTGGTATCAGAACTCATATATTCAGATTATCCTTAATTAACCATTTAAGATGCAGAGTTCAGCATCCCTTGTTATGTCATCTTTTTCAGAAAAGTTGCAAGAAACAAGACACATGAGGAGCCCAGCACTGCCTGCTCTCAACAGACATCTGATGAAGGGATAAGTATGGCTAATTCCCCTGGGCATTATTTGTACACAGTGCAAAGGTGTGGGTGAATTATTGCTGTCCCTGACTGTCTCATGATTTTTTTTCCCCCCTTCTCAC
Source organism: Luscinia megarhynchos (assembly GCA_034336665.1). NCBI lineage: Eukaryota > Metazoa > Chordata > Aves > Passeriformes > Muscicapidae > Luscinia > Luscinia megarhynchos. The sequence continues at coordinate 1,241,694 of CM067592.1, read as the reverse complement.
ATGATCTTTTTTTCCTTACCCAGTGTTTTGACATCTGAGAAATTCATATTGGCAGGTTGATCTATATTGTCTAATACAACATGGAGTGTAATTAATCACAAATCCTGCTGAGTTATTTTTTTCAGCAACTTCAGACACAGTGAAATGGCAGAGATCTGTTTCAAGCTGATGATGATTACATGACTAATTTCCACTAAAAACTTGCCATACAGACTACAACCACTAAAAAAATAAGATTTGCATTCAGGCTTTAAATTATGCTTCAGTGTTTACTACTGCAGAACCAGCTCAACTCAGAGACTTGGGAAGTTTTGCAGTTAAGAATTGAGAAAATGATGCACAAGGAGGGTTTTTCATCAAGAACTGAGAAGCTCTTGAGGAGAAGCAGAGAGAAGCAGAGACTTAAAATTGAAATGTTCTAGAATGGTTTTAAAAGTTAAAACTCAAGGAAAGCTGACAGGAAAGGACAATCATAAATTTCAGGATGATGCATACTCTGGTAGGAAAGATGATAGCATCTCTTTATGTTGAAATAAAGGGTAGGCCAGAACCTGCAAAAACTCAAGAATCAAATTAAATAAAATCTCTTTTAAACATTGCACTTTAAAATGGGCTACTGGATAAATGTGGGATGGGGCAGAGTGACAAAACAACTGTGAAGCTTTGGCCATCAGTGCTGTTCCATTTTGGAGAGGAGACCTGCATAAAATTTGGGGAGTCTTGTCAGTATGAAGAAGAGGAGAGTGAAGAAGAAGGCTAAAGAGTGCTAAGAGGCAGGGGAGTGACTTAGAGATGTTATTTCAGAGACTAACAATAAGCCTCCACCTCAGATTACAGTACACAGAAGAAAAATTCACACTGAAAGCAGCAATAGCTCAAATGAAATTACAAGGATTTGGAAAATCCACCAAAAGAAAACAGGAAACAAAATATCTAGCACCTTCAATCTAAAATTACAACAGAGCAAAACCAACCAACCAGACAAACAAAAAAAAATCAAACAAAAAACCAAACCAAACCAAAATCAAACAAAAAACCAAAAAACAAACAAACAAACAAACAAACAAAACCAACAAACAACGAAAAAAAAGGAAGATTTTGAGGAAAAAATTGCTGAAGTGGCAAACACTGGCAATAAATCAGAGGTAGGAGCCTGAAGGTTTGTAGGGCAATTACAATACAAGAACAATTGCACTGTCAGACTAAAGTTTCCTCTACCATAATGCCCTGTCTCCAACAGCAGCTGTACAGATATTTAGGAAGGTATAGCACAACATTTAGTTTCACAGGACCCTTTGTCAGCCTTCAGGGATTTGAGGCTTGGTAACTTCCTGTAGAACTCACCAGGGACTTAAGGTTTATGACACAATAGTGAAATTTAGAGAAGATTTGGCCTCAGCAGGGAAACTAAGTGAGATTTTCACATCTCTATTCAGCACAAAGAAGCCTGGAGTGTGCTGCACTTGTAAAGTCTGTTTCTTGGGGTTCAGCAGGACATAATCCAGAAACTGGAGTTTCAGTAGGGGAAATCTAAAGTGGCTTGGTGCAGGGAACACAGTGGTTATTAGGCTGGGATGCTGCTCTTCTCTGAGCTGAAGAGGAGCTTGAGCATGACCTTGGCCACACTTTCCTGTGCTGTGTCCTTGCTGGATGTCACTGTGACTCCTGCACACACACACTCTTCTCCAGGGTGTCTGCAGAGTGACACAGCCCATAAGTCTCAAGTCTGCACTAAGTAAGGTGTTAGATGTAGAGATGGTCATCAGGGCACTCATGGTAAATACAGGATCACAGAGAAGGCTCAACCCATCCTCCATAAAGGGAAGACAAGCTTTTAAATCTGTTAGGGCTCTCTGAAGATCTTGCTAAGCATATGGAAAAGGCAATCTGATGTTACATAGGCAATCTTTCTAAGACATTCCATCCTGAAAAATCAAGAGGAGCTAGAAGGCTAGGACCTTTAATCAAGTAACAACTAGATGGGGTAAAACCCCTACAAAATAGAACATGGGAGTAACTTGCACAAGTTACCAATGGAATCCCATGTGTGTGTGTACAGTAATATCCATTCAGTTCAACATATTCATAAATAACCCAGGAAGGAGTGTGGATAGTGAGATGACAAAGCCCAGTGATATTACTGAATTATTCAGGATGGTAAAAGCCAGAGCTGACTGATGAGACTTGCTGAGATCTGCAACCCCAAGTGACAAGAGAATAAAATTGAAGTTCAACATTGCTAAATGCAAAGCGATGCACGCACATGTACTCTGACTTGTCTATTACCTTCAAAAAAGAGAATTTGATGTCAAGAAAGGTAATTCTGAGAAACTGTTAGCTCATTGCTTGATTACAGGCAGAAAAGCAAACTGTCTGCTGATGCTTACTAAGACTGAGTGAAGAACAAGGCAGGAATGTTATGCAGCTGTATGAACTAATGTTACATCTGCATGTTCCCTTTCAGGACCTCCTGAAGGAAAGCCTAGGAACAAGAGTGGCAGGATTGTCCAAGAGAAGAATGGCCTCACACAAGGTCCAGGAAAGTCCACAAAAAAGGTGATTGTGGAGACAGAGGTGTACAAAGCCAAAGGAGGTATATTGTTCCTACTGTACATGGTGAACTTCACAGCTTGTCAAAAACAGATGAGGTGGAAGCTAAGAGTTGATGTGATTTCAGGACTCAATAAAACCAATTAATGGAAGAGAAATCCATGAAGGCCTTTGATGCAGATTTATCACTCCAGAAAGCCCTTATGCTGGAAATTTAGAGAACACATTTGAGGTAAAGTGATTTGTTCTTGCCATATTCTTACATTTGTCTCTAGGCTTGAGCCAGGAGCAATGGTCAGACAGAGAGCACTCTGTCATGGGGACTTTTGGGTTGATGCAGCTGTTGTTTTTTTTGTTTTTTTTTTTGCTACAGAAAAATCCCTAAATTCTACAGCATCTCAAAGAGCATCTCAGAGGCCCTGTGCTCTGTGCAGACACCTGGAGCAGATCTCACCCTCCCTAGCCAGGGGAAGTTTCCCAGGCTGTCTGCATGCTGGGGCAACCATCAGAGTTACACTTCCTCATCTCAGGGTCATTTGCTCAGGAATCAGGGTGAAGAACACTTGTTTTTTAAATGAAGTGTGGGTTCTCCTGCCTGGTTCTGAGCCAGGACCATTCCACAGCTGAGGACTGTCCGAGCACAGAGGGTGACTGACCATTATCCCCAGCCCAGGGAAGAATGGACAGACAGGAGGGCCTGACTTCTGTCACCCTCTTCTATGAATATCCTGAACAATTCCCACGTCATGGGGGCACTTGGGACACTCAGGAGCTTTTGGAAACCTGAGCCCTGCTCCCTCCAGCGAGGAGCAGGATTCCATCTCTTTGCTGGCAGAAATACAGCTGCTCTGGCTGCTGCATTTAAATCTCACCACCCTCCCTGCTCTGCCTTAAACCGCCAGCTTTAGAGGTCCCCACTCATCAAAGTCTTGTCAGGCAACGAGAGGGGGAACAAGGAGGGCTTAATTGATCAGCTTCGAAAGTAGCCTTGAGAACTTGATTCAGATATTGACTTCCAACGAGCTGGTTTAACTCCAGCTTCCAGAGCCAGCAATGGCTGAACATCAAAACTATTAACCTCTGGCCTTACCAGTTGGTGAGACATCACAGCAGCAGTAATTAGGAAGTCAATCGGAATCACATGTCTCACTTACACTGGCATGTCAATCAATAGTGCCAGTGACAGATTCATTAGGCCAGGCCTTGCAGCACAAGCCAGTAACAACCTCATAAAATACGCTTTTGAGGCAAGGCAAAGAAAAATCTGCTTGGAGGACTTGACTAGATGACAATATGTATTGATTAGGGCTCAAGCAATTTATGAAGTGCTACTTGCTCTGCAACCTTTCTGTCTCGGTGTTAAATTTTCCCAAGTAGTTGCTAAATAAAACAAAATATTACATTTTTTAAAGCCTTCTTCTGACAGGGCATTTTTTTTATTTTAGTTACAACTTACAAATAATCTAGCAAGGTAAAACTTCTCTAGTTACTTAATGGTGAAAGGTACCTCTGGCCATCAGGTTTTGATAGAAGATATCCATCTAGATGAGAAAAAAAAAATCATCTGAAATATGATTAGGAAACTCTCCTACCTTCCAGAGGAAAATTTCATTTTAACATTTCTTTCTTTAAAGCGTTTAATGGCCATTCTTTCTGTCAAGTCACAGGAAAAGTAGATATTTCTGATTTTAAAACCAAAATAAAAGCTGGATTTGTGGACTACAAGCAGATCTCTACTGCTTGTTGCAAACACTGTTTTTAAAAGACAGAAACAGTGTAATTGGAAACTTTATGAAATGCTCCTTGCAGGGCTGTTGTTTTCATTAGATTTTTGCATTTTAATTTGCTTGTGTCTGTTTTTTGTCAGGATTTCCCCAAGGTTCAGAAGGACTCGCTGCCCTCTGTTCTCTCTGCCACTGGGGGTGGGATTTATTTCCTCTTGCCCTGCACAGTGAGGGAGCATCAGGCTTCAGGGAAGGTGTCAGTGCAGTGTCCCTGCAGTGACAGCTCTCCCTGCTGAATTTCAGGACTTGCATTTCTTGACCCTCCCTCCAAGTCAATATCAGAGCCAGTGCATCTTTATCTCACTAGTCCAAGATGCCAAAAAATGCATCTGCAAGGCTGGTGAGACAACTTACATGAGTATTGAAGAAATAAAGGATTTTTCAGAGTCCCTCTCAGCATATCATGAATTGCTTGCATTTGGCTGTAACTGGCAGGGCACCTGAAAAAAAGTGTGGAGCCAGTCTCAGTGAAGATCCAATTAAAATTTATTTTTGTAAATTTTGGTTCTAAAAGGTTTTCTCTGGGTTCTTCTGCTACAGGAATGTGCTCAACTCCTTACTCAGCATTAGCAAGACTCACTCCTTGCTAGGTATAATTTTAGTAACACTTTGTGGTATCAAAGATTGTCCAAAAATGGCAAAATGGTCACTGGGTTTCAGCAGCCCCAGGAAAGGGGGTCAGGAAGACACAGGTGAGAGATTCTGGCTGACTGTGAACTGAATATTTACAGTTTTTTGTCTTGTCTTCCCTTCCTTTTTTCTCTTCCCTAATGCATCTTAGTTTTCCAGCAGATATTTCATTGTCACCAGGATCATCCTAGTGATAACTTCAATAACCCATGGCTTTGTACAGGAAAGCTCTTAGAAAATCCAAAATCCAAGAATCACAGAATGGTTTGGGTTGGAAGGGATATTAAAGCCCATCTCATTCCATCCCCAGCCATGGTCAGGGACACCTTCCACTTGACCAGGCTGGTCAGAGCTCCATCCAGCCTGGCCTGGAGCACTTTCAAGTTCTTTCAACACTTTAACATCATCTTCAGTTTTAACTAAGTGTTAAAGACACACTGCAAGTGTTTGATTGGTCAGAGTTCAAGCACTTCTGATTGTAGGGAAGGTTTCTCCTTTTTTTCCTGGTATCTTTGTCTCTAAGGTAGCAAGGAAATATTTTTCAGACTGGAAAAGCTGATCCCCTGTGCTAACACCATGTGCAGAGAAGGCACTCTTATTTTCACATCATATTAATAAAACCACCAAAGAACCCTCCATGAAGGAAAGACCTCACTGTGGAAGGACAATGACTGAGGGCCTGACAATTTGTTAATAACAATAGTTTTCTTGTTAATTATTTTGGAAACTTTATTAATACTCAGAGTTGCACCAATAATTTATAAAGATTTATTTCCTTATCAAAATCAGACCTTTTCTTGTCCAAGAACAGATTGTAGCTTTTTCAAATCGATCAATTACTTTAAATTACTTGCCAGATAACTTCTGGAAATAAGTCTGGCTTTGGGTCTGGTTCACAAGCAGTTCACTGTTGCGCACTACACATGAAAGCTGAACTGTGGGATGGGACAGGTAATTCACCCCGGGAGTTTGGTTTTCCAGTTTGGAGCATGAAACATTTTATCTTGTTTCCATTGCCAAATGTCTGTGGGTAACACATTAAATTGTCCTCTCTCCAATTCTCTCCAACACTCCTGCCAGTAAACTCCTCATTCTACCAGCAACCCTGCCAGTAAATTAAAATTCACTAGAATAACCAAGAGAAAAGGCCATAAACAGGATCTAAGTGGAAACAACTTGATTTTAAATTCAGAATGAATACACATGACCATATTTTTCCATTGCTTTTCATGTTATACCAATTAATTCCTAAAAGTTTCGACCATCTTTCCTAAAATAATCCCAGGTGGTTCAATAAAATCCAGTGGAAAAGGAAGAGTGAACTGGGCATGAGGTGTTGAGTGCTGAGAATCCTTTAAATTATTTCTAACATGGAAAGTTTTGGAAAGGAGGAGTATTCACTCCATGTACAGATTGGAAGAAGGTCTCTTTGCATATGGTTTCCTCTATAATAGCAGTTTGTTTCCCATAGTAAAGCAAAAGATTTAATGAAAAAGTAATAAAGGTTTACATTGGCAAACAGTTAAACCAGCTGTGTTTTTGCGAAAAACAATAAAATCCGTTTGTTTCCTCCAGTAGGTTGACTTTTTGAGACTTTCCAAAGACCCTTTGGTTTTATCCCTTGGTAAAGCTGTTTTAAAGGGTCTAATGAGAAGGCCTACTCCAGCTCATTACAAACTTGGTGTGGGGGAGAGGCAGTTTTCCCTTTCCTGCAGGTTCCCCAAGGGTGAAGGTGGGGAAACCTTTGGCCAGCCCCATGCCCCTCCCTGTCCCCCTGAGACACAAATCACCAGGACTGAGATGATAGCAGGACAAGGATATGAAGTTGTTCATCCTCTCTGCCAACTCACCAGACCCTGCTTGAAGAAATCCTGCTGTTGCCACAGCTCAGAGCAGCTCGTATGAACAAGCTGTGGTGGCCACTGCCATTTTAATTGTCTGGTCTTGGAGTGTGATTTCTCACACTGTTGGGTTTTTCTGGGATATTTTTTTTCTCTTATCTTATATTTACATGTATCTATGAACACAAACAACAGGATGGGAATGCTGGAGCAGCTGTCTCCATCACCATCATCAGCCTCATTTTACAGAACCAAGCAAAGCAGAAGGAACAGCTTCAGCAACAGCACAGCAGACCAAGTTCTCTTTGTTACAAAGTCTTTTAACAACTTTCCAGCTAACAGCATAATATTAAAAGCTGAAAAGAATTTGCTCAGGCTAATTGATAAAGCCACATGTACATCTTGCTTTGAACAATGCTTGCTTGCAATAGCTTAAAACAATGTTAAAGCTTCATTATTAACTTTACATATTTCTACTCTCTTGCTTAATATATTTTCCTGAGGCCTATCTTTGTACAGCTGACAGCCCTTTTGTTTCTTGTCCTTGCATCTTCAGCATTCTTGCATTTCTCCATCCTGAGATTTGCTTTCACACAGCTTTCTGAGAGTTTTATACTTTTTATACCTGAAGAAATCCTGCTGTTGCCACAGCTCGGAGCTGCTGGTATGGACAAGCTGTGGTGGCCACTGCCATTTTAATTGTCTGATCTCAGAGACCTGCTGGCTGGTGTCAGGTAATGGGTTTTATCCAAGCCTGGCAAGTCCCTGAATCACTTCAGCTTGGTATTTGATTTGTTCTCGTTTTATCAACACACAGATCTGGAAGAGGAAACTATTGAATTAATATCACATTAAAATTCAATCAGTGCAGAACTCAGTTGAAATCTCTGAATCAGCACAATAGGTGGTGAGATCAAATTATGAGGTATTAGAAGGAACTGGTTGTTGCAAATTTAATGGGAGAAAAGTTTTACTGTGCTGTAGGTGCAATGCACTGGCACAGCACATGTGTCCATATGACTTTGGTGGTAATTCTCTTCTTATTCAAGGCAACTTTAAGGCAGTAGAACAAGCAGAAAACATATCATGGATGTTCATGTCCTTATGAGGTAGAAAACCTTTTGCATTTTACAATTTTGATTTATCAAAGGCTTTAGGTGTTGACTCTTGGAGCATCAATTGTTTCCTTAACATCATTTCATGAGTGAAGATGCAATGAAGATGCAATAAAGATACAATGAAGGACAGTCCTTCCTTCCTGCTGGGTAGATGTACCTGTGTCCCTCCATCCCAAATCCCCACATCCCTGCATCCCTGAATTCAGCTGGATGTGGCACCCAGTGCTGTGGTTTGTTTGTCAATGTGATCAGTCAAGGCTGGATTTGGTGATTTTGGAGATCTTTTTCAGCCTAAATGATTCTGTGATTCTGTGACCCCTGTACCATCCCAGCTTTGGCTGTTCCATCCCTGGAAATGTCCAAGGCCAGGTTGGATGGGGCTTGGAGCATCTGGGACAGTGGAAGGTGTCCCTGCCCATGGCAGGGGGTGGAAGGAATTTCAAGGTCCCTTCCAGCCCAAACCATTCCATGATTCTATGATGCCTCTGCCCTAAAAGTGTGGCCATGAGCTGCAGACTCATGAAGATTAAATTTCTAAAATATGTGATTAAGAGAAAGAAGGAAATCTGTGTTTGGAGGAAAGGGATCATTACAGTCTCATAAACAGAGGTGTTAAATTCACAATTCTGCTATGGTGCCTATCAACAATAAATTTTTAAAATAAAAAGGAATCTAGAGGAACTACAAAGCTTCTGCTAAGCAATTTCTGGTGTCCCAACCAGCTTGGTTTTCTAGTAAATAGGATTTTAAACACTTCATCTAAAATTTTCAGCAGCCCACCTGAAAAGCCAAAATCAGAGCACACCCAAAACTCAGATTTTTTCCTTCCTCACTAACTTTTTTCTACCAACTACTGTCTCCCATGACTTTTGGGAGGCTGGATACTCCAAGGGTGTTAAAGACTTTTCTGAGATGTTTTACCTCAACAACTTATGAAGGCAAGTCATCCATTTCGGGGTTGAAGACTTATTTTTAGAGATCAACTGTGTTTTCAAATGGGAAATGTTCTTGGATTTTTCTAGTGGAAAGTTTCCTTTTTCATGGCAGGGTGGACTTGGACTGGGTGATCATTCAGATCTATTCCAACCCAAATTATTCTATGATTCAGCTATTCTATGGTTCTGATTTTATCTGATGCAATGACTGCTGGTAAAGTTTTCAACACTTCCTTTTTTTTTTTTTTTTTTTTTTTTAGGGAAAGCATGGTTGATTTGTGTTTCATTTGTGGAATAGGTTAAAACAGAAAAAAATAGCTGGGAAATCTAAAAGAAAACAATTTTTTAAAAACAAATTAAATTTTTAAATTTCCCTAATTACTGGTGCTTTAAAAGGTTTAAAAACAAGGTAGGAATTGTTTCATTATAGCATAGCCATTTTAAGTAGCCCCCCAAATAATTTATAAAATTAGCTTTTCAATTCCACAAAAAATAAGCAAGAAATAATTTGCAGCTAATGCTGGGCAGCCCCTTTTTTCCTTTTCAGGTATGCATTCTCAAAATACTACTTCTTCCCTAGATCTTAGGAAAAAAAAAAGGGAAAAAATTAAAAAAAAAAAGGAAGATTTTTTCTATTTTTTTCAGAAAAGTTATTATCCTTTCAGATAGCACTGGTCTGCTTGGATCAGAAGAAAGAGTAATTTCTCTCTCCCAGGTCTAGAAAATATTTTTATCTTTTTAAGACTCTGTAGACCTAAGGTCACTGTCTCACCCTGAGTGTTGGTCTCTTTTCACAGATAACAAGGGACAGTATGAGAGGAAATGACTTCATGATGTGCCAGGGGAGGTTTACATGAGATACTAAGAAAAATTTCTTCATGAAAAGGGTTGTCCAGCCCTGTCAGGGGCAAGGAGTGATGGAGTCACGATTCCTGAAGGGATTTAGCACATGTGTGGATGTGGCCCCTGAGCACTGGGGTCAGTGTTGGCCTTGGCAGGGCTGGGAAGAGTGGCTGGGCTTGATGCTCTTGCAGGGCTCTTCCAGCCTCAAAGATCCTGTCATTCTGTGGACATTATTCCCATTCCTCTTGTGGTTGTGTAAGCATGGGAGGCAGCTGGACCCTTGAGGAGCTTGTGCTGCACCAAGTTCCCAGGCAGGTGGGGGTTTCCTTCTCAGCACATGCAAGAGGCTTCAAGAACAGCTCCACATCTGTCACTTGGCTTTGTTCTGTACTCCCTAAATATGAAAATTTTGATTTGAAGCTTCTCAAGAGCGAGAGGGTGCTCTGGCTCCAACACCAACTGTCTTATCCAGTTAGGTTTCATGTTTTAGTGATCTTCAATCAGAAAAAATCCAAGACAAAAGCCAGTAAAAAGCAAAATTTTCTAAGAGAGACAGAATGACTTGAGGCTGAAAATTTATTTCCATGTCAGGAGGACGTGGTGGTGAAAATCCCAGACTCCAGACTTCCCTTGGATGTTCCATCACTTCTTTGTTTTCCCTTTGTGGGAAAGGGGTCCAGGGGGCATTGGTGCATTGTCACCAGTCCTGGGCTCTGCAGGGAGAGGTAACAAACACAAGGATCCCATTTCCAATTCTCCTGCTAAAGAAGGAATGAGTAAAGGAAGCTCCTCTTAGGCTCCTACCAGAAGTGACAGGTTTGTGCTCTTATTCCCTCAGTTTCCAGCTCACCAGCATTCCCTGGTAAAAATATTATAAGGGTCTTAGTTTTGTTTTTGCAGGTTTTGGCATCATGTCATAACCAAAACTAACCTGCTTTTCCTGGGTCCACCTCCTTATCCTCCTTTCTGTATTTTGTTGACATTTTGACACTGTTACTGCTTCGAGGCTCATGCAAACACCAAGAACAAGCTTGATTGGAAGGTTCTTCCCTAGAGAATAATGCTAGGAACGACAGGAGCAATTTCTATGTACACAGGGGAGATTTCTTGTGGCTTGTTGAGAAGACAGAAAGCAGGAAGACTGTCACTTAAAAACAGAAAAGCAACCTCAAGTAGCAAACCAATAGCCATGTGGTTTCACCTCCTGTTGCAACTATTTTTATCACCACTTTATGCTCCATTGACCAATGGATTTTTTTTTCCCAGCTTTGCACTTTTATATATATTATCCATACGCACAGGACTATTATTTTTATCTTCATCATTACATAGTGCTGCTTTTTGTGCCATTTAGACATGAACCTCATTTGAACCCTAAAGCCCCATTTGTGGCACACAAAAATACTGTCATTTACATTCTGTGCCAAAGTATTATATAAAAAGCATCAAACAGGAGGAGAGGCAGGAAGCTGGGAGTAAAGATATATAGTCAGCAAAGTATATAACTTCTGGCATATTACTGCTTAATCCTAACATAATTATTCTCATCCTTTTATTTGATTAACTTCTAATAGTTCCTCTTGGTGTTAAAGGTCCCAGTCTGATCATTTGATTTTAGTGTCTGCTATAATTACCGATAATGTTCTTTGCAAGACAATTTAATGATAACCGCATAATGGCCTATATGAAGAAAGCTGCAGGGTTTCAATGCTTTTGAGTAATATAAAATACATTAGACTAACACAAGCTATCAACATGACAGGGAATGTTTGATTTACACCAAGGACTACGTTATAGAGTTGTGGATTTTTTTTTTTTTGCCCTTCTTCCTTTTTTTTTTTTTATTTTGCAACCGTTTTCAATAAATGACAGAACAGTTGGACAATCTGCAACTTGCTGAGAGCAATAGAATGTAGCACAAAGTTAGAAGTGACATGGAGCCAGGCCCAGAGAGCTGTGCTGAAGCATCCAGACAGGCTGGAGTGGCAGCAGGGCTTGCTTTGTCCTCACCTGGAGATGTTGCAGGGCAGACTTCTCAGGGTCTTTTAAAACCAAACTTAGCCAAAGTTTCTAGCCTCACATATCTTTCCTGGAAAAATGTGTGGTTTTCATATCCAGGAGGCTTTTTCACTGTATTTAAGGTCACTGAACAACGTGCAACTTGCCCCCATATTTATTGACAGGTCCTTGCCTCCTTTTCCCAGACCTGACATAAAAAGAAATTTAATTTCAGCCCAGTCAGCCTGCCATTTGCATTCATGTTTTGTTTCACACTGCCACATTTTCACAGCTAAATACTAAGTTAAGTGGTTCAAGCTTAGCAAACACTCCTTCTCACGAAATTAAACAATCGCTCACAGTTTTGGCAAAATGCAGAATAATTCGTGGTGTGCACATAGGAGAGAAAATTTCCTGTCAAAAAAAGGTTAGCGGTGGACATATTACATTTGCTGCTCTTTTTTATTCCAGGATAATGGCATTTGGACAAAAGTAGGCCTGTCCTGTTTATAGTGCTTTATGCCCCATTAGTATTATTGCAAGTCTCTGGACTCACATGTTAAAGCACTTAATCAAAGGCAATGGGTTGAAAATCATGTCCCAGCATTTCTCATATTTGATTCGTTCCTCCCAGATAGAAAGAAGTAAAAAACACATTACTACCATCAAAACAGCACATGCATTATCTGCTAAGCAGTTGAGAAGCTATCATTGGGTTTTATCCCTTTGGGTACTAGGACAGGCAGGAATTTTCCCCATTCATCCATTCAGAGATCTGAGACTGCTATTTTTCATTTTTCTCCTTCTGACAGACAATCCTTTCAGTTTTTTTCATAGATCTCTATTTTAAAGACATCTTCATGTCACTTATTTTAATTGCAGGCTGCAGGCATTGGGTCTAAAAAAGAGAAAGAAAAAAAAAAAGAAAAAGAAAGGAAAGCTTTAGAAAGACAATATTTGAAGTAGAGATATTTTTACAAAGATCCTCCAAGGATTTTCTCTGAGACAAACCTAATAATGGGAGAGGAACGTATCTTAAGGGGAGAATTAATTTATACATTTAATTACTTGGGATCCACTCCACTTCTTGACGATGCATTTTGATTCTCCGCGAGAGCCCTGGCTATGACAGCTCATCAGCTTGATGGGGACCAAGGGAGCCAAGAAATGGGGTGTCAGGGGTGAGTCCTGCCCAGGACTGCTGCAGTACTGATCCAGGTGCATCTGTCTGCAGCCCAGGGAGGTGCTGATGGGTTTATCCCTCCCTTTCTCTGATGCTGAACTGGGGAATTTCCAGCCTGCAGTGACGCCAAGGCAGCCTGAGCACAAAGGAGGAACCAGCATGGGATGGGTTGAGTGAGGTGGGTGGGTGCCTGAACCATGCAGGCTGAAAAACTCCACCAGACCCCAGGGAAATGGGTGGCAACTGGCATTTCTGATGCCATTTCTACTATTCTAAAACAAAGAGGGTTTTTTAATTTGGACACTGCTAAAGCAAGACTGCTGAAACCTGAGATGCTCTGCATAGCAGAGTGAGCTCCGTGTTTTTTAGGGCTTGTAACTTTTGACTTCAGGAGAAGTAAAGGTGATTTGCAATAGGGAAAGAAAGTAGATTCTACCAAGGGAAAAGAAGAAAGAAATAATTCAGAATAATCCACAAAGCCTACAGATGTTCCCAGGTTCATAACTCTCACTGAACAAAAATTTTTAGGTTTCAAGGGCTGAAATAACTTAGCCTCATAAAATCACAGAATGGTTTGGATTGGAAAGGACATTAAAGCTCATCCAGTCCCACCCCTGCCATGGGCAGGACACCTTCCACTGTCCCAGGCTGCTCCAATTCCCATCCAGCCTGGCCCTGGGCACTGCCAGGGATCCAGGGGCAGCCACAGCTGCTCTGGGCACCCTGTGCCAGGCCCTGCCCACCCTCCCACCAGCAATTCCTCCCCAATATCCCACCCAGCCCTGCCCTCTGGCACTGGGAGCCATTGCCTGTGTCCTGTCCCTGCATGCCTTGTCCCCAGTCCCTGTGCAGCTCTCCTGGAGCCCCTGCAGGCCCTGGCAGGGGCTCTGAGCTCTCCCTGGAGCTTCTCTGGTGCAGCTGAGCACCTCCAGGCTTAATTAGATAATACTTAATTATGTACTGTCCTTTCTGGACAGCCCCATCCCCACAGTTTGCTTTTGCAGAAAGATTTCTTTCATGAAGAACAAAATCACTGTGCAGGAGCTTGAAAAGTGTTGTGCTTCCTGTACAGCTCCAAGCACATATAGATTTGTAAATAAAATGCAAATAACTAAAGCTCATCAGCGAAAGCTCCATGGTTGATTTGTACAGGCACATCACCTTTTTTCCCCCTTTGTTTTCACTTATGAGATAAACAAAATGAAGACAGAAAAATCAGACATTTCCATTTTCCTCCTCAGTGAGCTCTTTTGTGGTTCACTCTCCAGTCCTTCAGGCTCCAGGATCTTTTTCAATACCAATGAAACTCAAAGCACAGAGATAATTTATTGATAATAAAATATTAATATAAATCAATACATTATATTTATGATATTGATAATTTGTTTAGGATATTTTATAGTTACAGGCTTTTTTTGCTTCCTTCTGCCAATATCTAAAGGACTTCAATGGCCAACTAAAAGAAAAATTATTTTTCTGGAGATTTGGGGAGGCATTGGCACATGGGGAGGTTGCTGTGGCTGCCTCATCCCTGGACCTGTTCAAGGCCAGATTGGACAGGGCTTGGAGCAAGCTGGGAAAATGGAAGGTAGGGGTGTTGTGGGTTGAAAGTGGGTGGTCTTCAAGGCCCCCTCCAACCCAATCCATTCTGATGCAAACCTCCCCTGTACCCTTTTCACGTGGTGAGCAGGTGGAGTTCCTGGGCCACTTGTCTGAGGAGGTGGAATAAGTTTTCTAGAAGAAATGGGAATCCCTGATGTCAGAGTCCAGATGATGTCAACATTCTCCCCCGTTACCTTGAAGGAGAAACTTCTGGGCCCAGAGGTGTGGTGTGCATTTGGTGCATCCTCTGCACAAGAGCCATGAGCTGTTTCCTCTGACGTGTGCTAGGCTCACCCCTTGGCTGGCACTGGCATATCCTTCGAGATTCCCCCTTTCCTGAAATACCAGTGGTGTTGTCAGTGTCTCTTGGCTTCCCTGGTAAGGACAGTCCTAATTTAGGGCCGGCTAACAAAGAAGCAAAAGCTGCATTTAGAGCAGAAGCTCAGTCCTTTGTGAGTGCAGCACAGCCACAGCCTTACATTTGCTCTTTACTCTCTCTCCCCTTCTAACAGAGCCTAATGCCTTATTTACTTTTTTGACCTCTGCTGCACATTGAGCTGTCAGTAGCAATGCCTAAATCTTGTCCCAGTGAGTTACAACTAATTCAGAACCCATCAGCATGTGCAAGTAGTTTAAACTGTTTTCCTTCTAGGGTGCATTACCTACACACTGCCCCTGCTGCTCACCTGCCACTGAACTGCCCAGCTGTAATTTGGTGGAGACTTCCAGCAAATCTCTTTCATCTCCACAGCCCTTGGGATGCCTGAGTGGTCAGCACAGGAATCCAGGAAGAAGACAAAGAAGGAAGAGGTTATTAATGCCAGCAGAGAGGAGTTTTCTCCTCTTAATGGTGCTCTGACACAACTTTCTGGCACAGACAGCAGCCTGGTCTAGTGGAAGTGTGCCTGTCCATAGCAAGGGGGTGGAAAGAGATGACCTTTAATCAAATCATTCTGTGATTCTGTGACTATGATAGCTGTGACTAAGATAGCTGTGACTATGATAGCTGTAAAATTATTGCCAGACCAGCATCAGACCAGGTTTGTTGCTTTTCAGGATGGTCATTAGGGCTCCTACAGGAATGTGGCTTTGCCTTCTTACTTCTCTTGATGCCTTTGTACCTCTCGGTTCTCACCAGAAATGCATTTTAATTTCCAGTCACTCTTTGCAGTGTGTTGGGTCCTAAAACCCACTCGTGATCCAGTTTTTCTTTGGATCTAGCAGTCACAGCTTCCACTGCAAGCAGATTGCTGTAGAGGGTGATTTAGTCCGCGGAAGAGGATGTCAAAGATGAAGGGAAGAAATGCTTTCCATGGAGGTTTATTTTCTTCACTGGCTGGAGGAAAAATCTAAATAACCACATACTCTGACTTAGAGATGTTTGAGATTCACAGAATCACAAACTGGTTTTGGTTGGAAGAGACCTTCAAGATCATGTTATTCCAGCTCCTCTGCCAAGGGCAGGGACACTTTCTACTAGACCAGGTAGCTTAAAGATGAAAATTCTCTTTTTTGTTGATAACAGAGGACCACCTTCCTACAATTATTTTTTGTTCTTTATGTCTGCAACTGCCCCTTACCCCTTCTAAGATTTTTTATCTTGGTTAATGTCAAGTCAAATCTTGAGAAATTTGTTCACTGGAAGGTCTTAAGGACCAGTCAGCCTGAGGAGCATGGCTGCAAGCAGGCCTTGAGCAAAGGAACTTGTTGGATCTAGTAAAAGATTAATTTAAAGGAGAAACCAAACAGAACATTAAGGCTACTTGAAAGGTTGCTACAAGGAGCTGTTGGTAATGAAGTATGGCAGAAAGAAGTTGGCTCTGGAGAGGTTTTGGTAATAGTACACAAATATTTCCCTTGGACAATGCTGAAGCCTCGGGCAGTAGTGCCCAACCTGTTGGATGTATCCCACTGGGACACATCTCTGGCAGGTCGAGCTGCCAAAAAAGCAACTTCACATTCCCAAGGCCTCAGCTGAGGATACACAAGTCTCTCTTCTCCTGTGGTGGCAAAGCACCCTCTGGAGATGCAGAGACAACTGAGCAACCTTCTGCACAGCCTGGGTGGTTATGCAGACAGGAGATCATTAAGAGATTCCCTACACATATCCTAATTAAAAACTCTGCAATGCAAATAGGAAGATAAAGGGATTTCTGACAATAAGCAGGATGAAGTGCCACTCATGCACTAATTAAATATGATGGCGGTTAATCAGCATGGAGTGTCTTCCAACAATTTGCTAATGATAATGGTGGATTGACCTTGAAGGCTCTTGGAAATGTTTTCCAGAAGTCCTTTCAAATGTGTCAATAACATTGCTGAAAGTAGGTGACACTCAATAAAAATGATTTTTTTTTCTTTACAGTATTCATAACAGGGTTCATCAGGTCTTCAGTTCCCAGGTGCGTTTGAAGGTTCAACTCCATCCAGAAAATTGGCTTCTTTGTTCCTCCTGGGAGGATGATTCCTGCTTTGGTTTACCTCTTTTGCTCTTTGCACATGTTGAAAGGTGGATGATGATTTGCCTGTTGCACATCACAAGATGATCTTCAAAAAGCTCCAGTACTGCCTGAAAGGGAACTGGACATCAGGATGATCCCAGAACCTGCAGCACAGGCAGAGGTGAGGGTCCACTGCAAGTTCCTTAATGTAAAATGATGCACAAAGGGGTCTAAGAGATGTCACAGTGGGAATTTGGCATGAAACTTCCTTGATTTACAAATACAAAAAGAGATAAAACATTTGAGTGCTCAGCTTAAAATCTATATGGAGTAAATGACAGTGCCAGTATTTATATTGCAGCTTCATCAATCAATATCTTTAACAATAGGCAATTAATCAATACCTTTAACAACCCTGTGAGAGGATGACATCTCTGGTAAATCTGAATGTTATGCTATAGATCCATGCCTTAAATACTCATCCCTGTGTCACAACTGAAGTATTTGACTGAATCCTGGAAGGTGCTGAGCACCTGCAGTTTTTATGAGGTGACTGCATTCTCCAAAATCTCTGTTTTTCTTCTGGTAAGTAGAAACGTGTATTTTTCATATTGGCAAATAAAATCCAAGCAGATTTTGTTGACCTCTTCCTGATGAGTAAACTGGTGGCACTGGACTTCAGAGAGAACCTCTAATGAATCCACTCTGCCTCTTTGTAGAGAGAGTGTCTATTAAGTTTATTTCACAGATGGATGTGTAGATGTTTTCCCACTGGAATCTGTTTCAGCATCCTTAAGGAGGATGGGCAGCCACCCCCAGGCTGTTTTCAGCAGTACTCACAGCTAATTCAGAAAACAACCCACAGCAACCACTGGCAACAGCATCCCTGATTAATCCAAGTTCTTTATCAAGATGCTCTGTACTGTGCGAATATCTTCCTGAACAGTCTTGTACACAACATAAGCCCATTAAAATGATGGTCTGATTCTCTAAAGGTTTGGCTATATGGCTTCCCATAAAAAGTTTCATAAACCACCCACAATCAGCCGCCTTAATCCTCAATTCCTAAAAGCATATTGTGCACAGAGTGACACACTGAAAAATGAGAGGAGTTCTCTGGGCACAGCACCAGAACTCGACTGCTAATTGTGGAAATAAATAACAACGGCTCCTAGAGGCCCAGTGTTTGGGTTGTTTGGTTGGTTGTTTGTTTATCCTCCCTACCAGCAAGATTTCTCCATGGGTGGAATATAGAAATATGAAATGAAACAAACAAACAAACCAACTCAGTCTCTCCTACGTAAGTTTGATTAAATGCAATATGTTGTGGGTGGATTTTGGTGGTTTTTCTACACTAGGAGGGTCATCAGGAAATGGAAAAATCAGGCAGTTTAGGAACTGAAATTGTCTCTTACACAGCCATCCAACAGCAGCCAGCAGCTTTATTTTTCTGCTAAATATGACACCCAACAGTGACTGAACATTGCAAATGATGCATGGCTGGAAAGGAGATGTTCTACAAATCAGGTTCTGCAAATCCTCCTCCATTCATTGCCTAGACTCTCTTTTAGCTCCAGCTGGCTGCTGAATGGTCATCCTGTGGTTGCTCCTGTACTTACTTTATGAGGGTTTTCTAAGACTTCTGGCTTTTTTATAAGTATCAGGAACAGCAGCCATAGAACAGACTGGTTTGGGTGGAAAGTGACTTCTAAAGGTGATTTACTCCAACTTGCCTCCCATGGACAGTTTTCACTAGACCAAGGGTGGGGTTTGCTCAAAACCCCATCCAACCTGACCTTGGACACTTCCAGGGATGGGATTTCTACCACATCTCCAGGAAACCTGTGCCAGCCCCTCATCATCATCATCATCACAGGAAAGAATTCCTTCCTAATATTTAATTTAAACCTGCCCTCTGTCAATTTGGAGCCATTTTCTCTTGCCCAAAGTCCCTCCCAGCCCTCATGGAGCCTTTTTGGCACTGTCAGGATCTCTGAGGTTTCCCTGGACCCTTCTTTTCTGCAGCCTGACCAACCCAACTCTTCCAGCCTGGCTCCATAACAGACATGCCCCAGCTCTCCAACATCCCAACTTTTTCTGAGGATGAGGACTAGCAAGGCGTGCTGCAACTAATTCTTGATGGAGCTTATTTTGCATCTTGGTTCCATGGGGTCATTTTTGGGGGAAAACCATAACCATACCCCCATGCCCTGCACTGCATAGGGATAATATGGCAGAAACAGAGTTTAGCTGAAGGAATGTGTTTTACTTCTGTCCATAAATTGGGGTCTCAAAGATGTTAACTGAGAAGGAAAAATTTTGATTTTGGATGTCAAATTTTGGTGCTGCTAATAAAAACCAACGTCCCCAGCAGCAAAAATGAGATTAAAAAGCAGCAGATGCCTTGGGAGAGGGCAATGATTTTCCATACACCAAATTAATATTGAACATGGACATTTTATTTAATATCTGGGGTATCAGCCATCAGGAATTTTTTCCTCAATTTCACATTTATCTGATGTATTAAGCAGAAGGTCTGACATTGTACAAAAGGCAGGTCCAGCTGGCAGTTCCTTAGAGTCCTGCTAGTTAGACTTTTGAACTTCATTTCTGAGTACATCCAAGCAAACTTTGCCATTAAAAGATCAGCCCAAACCCCATTACAACCTTTGAGTTACCAGGTTTTACCAGGAAAGAGAAATAATAATAAAAAAAAAAAAAAACCACTCAAGTTTTCTATTTAAACACATTCCTTGTGGAGCACAAACATCAGTGTAAAGCCGGTCCTCAGAACAATATATATTGTTTTAATCTTAGTTCCAAGTACTAGAACCTTGTTCTGCATGGAAGAGAATACCATGAATAGGCCAGGTTACATTAGTGAGTGGGTCCCATCTGTCTCCTGCTACAACTCAATTTGATTTCATTCATTCTCTTTTGTCTCTTTCACTTTGGAGCAGACTTTTGAGAATCTCACAACAGGCACCAGGGCAACTGCTTAGTGTTCAAAATTGCTATTAAGAATCCACAGAGGTATCTCACAAACAATAGGACTGGCCACTTTCTCCAGGTATCGTTTCATCAGGCTCTTTAGAACCCCAAATAGAAGGAAAAGGCATTTCAAACCGTTATTTAGTGAGGTTAAAATATCTGTACAGCTTGCATCTGGCCAGTGTCAATGGGATTGTAAGGGTTTCTTTTAGCTTTTACTTGTTCTTTCCTTGAGACAATAGTAAGAGGGTATAGATATAGAGGGAGCTATTCTGTCTTTGTTTAAATTTTAAATAGGCCATAGAAATGCTATTCAGTAGAATTTGATTAAAAATGGACTGAATAAAAACTCTTTGCATTTTTACTCATGTATACGAGCACTGCACACCACTTAATGGAGGCATTATTTATGTAATACTCAGTCTTGTAATATGCATATTCAGAAATGTAGATTGAAAATCAGTTTTCCACTGACTCGATTCTGAAGTTCAACCATCAGGTCTCCTTTTTATGGTGACACCAAGTAACTCCAGCTCCATTGCCCTTTATGTTACCACCAGCAAGTATCACAGAAAATTGAAATTTAATGTAGAGAGCAGGAATTGGGAAGATCAAGAAGAAATTGTGCTCCCACTGAATCCCATCAGCTCAGCAAAGTGGCTTAGAAATCCCTGGAAGGGATAGTAGGGAATGCAATAATGATTTTTTTAGGATGGTTCACAGGATACATGGGAAGGTGGGAGGTGCATCACTCCTTGCCAGGGTTTGAGGCTACTTTACTTACATCTAGATTTCACCCTGGAAGATGAGGTTGTGCACCCCAGGGAGGAAGAGACGAGTTTGTGTTTTCTCAAGTTCTCTGGCCGGGTTTTTATCCTGTGTAATTTGCTGCTCTCCTTATCTCTCTTTGCAGGACATCTCTTCGATTGACCTTCTTGGTCTCTTGCTTAAAAATACAATGAGTAGAAAACTCTAACAGGTGAAAAATTCCAGCTGCTACCAGACATGAGTGCAGGGAATACAGCAAGAAGGGGATTGGTGTAAAATATTGGATGATGAATGAATGGCACTTGTGTTCACGTGCTGGACACAGTATCTGGAAAAAGTGGTTTGTTTTCCATTAACCATGTTTGTTCTTCAACTTAAAAGCTGTACATAGACCTGCAATGATCTCTGGGCTCCCTGGAACTGAAGAAGGAAAGAAGGAACAACCAGCTCAAAAATTATGTGAAACCAAGTGGGAGATTGTCCCATGATTGCTCAGAAACCTGTGGGGTAACATACATTTAAGTGGATATCACTGACTCATTAGCCCCAGCCAACAGCAAGTTCCAAGTTTAAGCTACCCACAGATCTCCATGGTGTACACTTAATTTTAAAACAATTAAAACAGCTGGATGGGAAGTTGAACAGCAGTAGAGGGCATAGAAGCTGCAAGATCATTGTTTATTTTTTAGGGAACTATCAGTGCTGTCAGAGGGAAGTTCTTCCTGCAACAGACTGGCTGACAAAAATGAGAACATATGGGAAACCAGTATTTTATGGTCTAACAGCTTTCCTATGTGGGTGAGGCCCCATCCTCTACAGTCCAGGAATAATGAATACCCAGGGAGGTTTGCCTTGCTCCGTGGACTAGAGGAGTGGATTTCCTGGATGGAAGGTGGTCCACATGGCTTGTAGCCCTCTCCCCATCCATAACACCTTCATTGCCTGAGATGAGCTTTGCACTGCAGAAAAGGCAGCAGCCCCCAGCCCACACTGCCCTGAGCTGGCATCACCCTGGTGCAGCTCCCTGTCCAGACTCAAGGGCTCAGGTGCACACCTGACCTGGCAGCCTTGCAAATGCTGTGTACAATCTGCTCTTTTATGTGCACTCTGATGAGGAGCAGCTGAGGGAGCTGGAAAGGGGCTCAGCCTGGAGAAAAGGAGGCTCAGGGGGACCTTGTGGCTCTGCACAGCTCCCTGACAGGAGGGGACAGCCGGGGGGATTTGGGATCTTATCCCAGGGAACAGGGACAGGAGGAGAGGGAACGGCCTCAGGCTGGGCCAGGGGAGGATATTTGCAAAAATTCCTTCATGGAAAGGGTTGTC
The DNA here is from genome assembly GCA_034336665.1 of Luscinia megarhynchos. Lineage (NCBI taxonomy): Eukaryota > Metazoa > Chordata > Aves > Passeriformes > Muscicapidae > Luscinia > Luscinia megarhynchos. The sequence goes on along the minus strand of CM067592.1, from coordinate 1,219,687 downwards.
CAGCCATGGCATAGGCTGCCCAAAGAAGTGGTAGAGTCTCCATCCACGCAGGGATTCAAAAACCATGGGGATGTGTGGGACATGGGTCAGTGGTGGCCTTGGCAGTGCTGGTGAAACGTTTGGACTTGATGGTCTTAGAGGGCTTTTCCAACCTCAAAGATCCTGTGATTTGATCTGATTTATCCTTTGTTGTATGAATGTAAGGCTAGACCTGTGAAGTGTCCCTCCTGCCCTTGTCACCGAGGTGAAAACATGAAGGCAAAAACTCCCCTGCTCTTTACAATAGGAACAATATCACCCATTCTTCTTGAAAATTCAAACCTCTTTTATGCAGCCCCTTAGAGTTTGGGAAAAGTGGTTTCCAACAGGAAAGTGAGCTTGAGCTCACTTTGATTTAGCCAGCTGGTCTCATCTGGGCTGCAGAATTCCAGGTTTGTGACAGGAATGTCACGAGTCCCCTCCTTTGCTGAGTTTTCAAAGCTCTTCTCAGCCATAGCTATTGATTGTTGGAGAAAGTAAGGCACGGGTTGATGTGATTTTTCCCAAGCCTGTAGTAGGGCAGAGGAGGCTACAGCACAGCTTTTGAGGCCAAAACCACAGTTTTGGCTTGCAAAGCATCATCTCCCCTGAATATTTTGCTGCCTCAAATTTCCCTGCTATATGTTTATAGCTTTACAGGTGAACCTGCCCTGGGCTTTATTTCCTTCTTTCAGATTTAATCTTTTTTTATTAAGACTGTTTAGCACTGATCTTTGTATCAACCCTGTAATACCCTGCTGACACACAAAAATGTCAACACATCAAGTTAAAGTGCTGGAGCCACCACTTTCCAGTGGCTTTTTGAAATGTTAACAAGCCACACTTATCATTTGCCACTCGACTCACTTGTGCAATAAGCAAAAAGCCAAGCAAACTGTATTTTTTTTTCCTGCATAAAGCAGTAATTTGTGTGGCAGAGTCAGACCAACTCAGGCTGCACGGGGAATGAAGATCAAAGGGGAAATTCACCTGCCTGTCTTGTTTGCTATTGATCTGAATAGTAGCCACTTTATCAGTAGCACTTTGCCATCACCCCTCAGAGATCAGAGACTCCTATATCTTCCCAGCTCTTTTATTTATAGAACCATTTAATAAAAACATTTTCTTTCCCTGGTCTCCTCTTTTTGTGTGTGTGTGTGTGTGTGTGTGTGTTCTGTTTTGTTTGACCAGCAGAAACAAAGGGTTGCCCTCAGTGTCAAGGAAAAAGAAGGGTATATGGCCCCAATTCAGCAAAGCATGTAAATACGTGCTTGGCTTTTAACAGGACAACAAATACGTGCCCTTCCTCTTAGAGGCATGTAAATATCTGTGGGGTTTTGAAATGCAGCTGCATGACACAGAAGCAAATGCCACCAGGGGAAGGAACTGGTCAGCTGAATATTCATTTTCCATCTTTGCTTCCTCTTCTTTCCTCTAGTTCATTACTGGTAATTACTGGGTTGACTGGGGCAGAGAAAACCACCTCCTGATTGAAAGGGAAGGAACTGTGAACCCTAAATGCCTGTTTGCATTACCCTTTAAATGGTAAAAGGGACGAGGCAGACTGTAAAAACAGAGAGGGGAAAATGAAATCCCAAACCACGCAGCTAAGAAATGAATAAATGACTCTCCTCTTCACGCTGCCAGTGTTACACAACCTGCCTGCATTGGATTGAGACCTACGTGATCCTCTTCTAATTGAAATCACTTTACCTTGACCTCCAACAGTAAACTGAAAGCTTGTTGCTCTTGCTGCCAGCAAAGCATGAGCAGTAAGTTGTAGGAAATCCCAGCTGGGGACATGAGCTGCATTCACATGGCATTAATCTCGCACTGAGTGGCACTAAGTCAGGAGGCACCAGCCAGTCTGTAAAACAGCCACCGTGCCCTGTGTCCACCCAGGTGATGCCTGCCCAGCTGCTGCCTTGTCTCTTCTGCTTGAAGTCACACAAATACAGCAAGCAAGGCCAGAAGGAGCCCCAGAAAGTCATTCAGTGTACGACCTTGACCTTGGGTGAGAAGAGCTGGACCTAAGCCGTGCCTGTGAGTGTGTTATACCAGTGTTGGAGGTGCATTAGTTCCCTGGGAAAGCTGCTCTTCTCAGTGAGGCCTTTAATTCCTCTGAGAGTCTGGGGGTGGAACAGGCATCTCATCAGCTCAGCCAGGTTTGCATGTGTGGGTCTGAATAAGGCTCACAGCGTTTTTTGGAGGATTTTTCATGATATTGTGACACCAGAGATGGCAAAAGGCTGACCTACAGGAAAGAGCAGGGACAGTGTGGGTTATCTTAGCATGTGCAGCCCATAATTCACCCCCTCTACGGACAATAGGTTATTTTATTTACAGCACTGCCAGCTCAGGTTCCCTCTCAAGGAGTGTTCTTTTTCCAAAGGCATTTAAAAATAAAAGGCCTGGGTTTCCCCACATTGTGTCTTTAACTACAGTAGCACGTGAGAACTTCTCCTTCTCCTTCTCCTTCTCCTTCTCCTTCTCCTTCTCCTTCTCCTTCTCCTTCTCCTTCTCCTTCTCCTTCTCCTTCTCCTTCTCCTTCTCCTTCTCCTTCTCCTTCTCCTTCTCCTTCTCCTTCTCCCTTCTCCTTCTCCCTTCTCCTTCTCCTTCTCCTTCTCCTTCTCCTTCTCCTTCTCCTTCTCCTTCTCCTTCTCCTTCTCCTTCTCCTTCTCCTTCTCCTTCTCCTTCCTCCTTCTCCTTCTCCTTCTCCTTCTCCCTTCCTTTCCCTTTCCCTTTCCCTTTCCCTTTCCCTTTCCCTTTCCCTTTCCCTTTCCCTTTCCCTTTCCCTTTCCCTTTCCCTTTCCCTTTCCTTTCCCTTTCCCTTTCCCTTTCCCTTTCCCTTTCCCTTTCCCTTTCCCTTTCCCTTTCCCTCTTTCTTTCCTCTTCCTTTTCCCCTGTCCTTTCACTTCCCATTGGAAACATTGCAGAAAACTACATCAAGGATGAATGAAATCCTTTGACATTTTTAATACTTGGGTTTGTATTTTTCTAGCTGAGTTGTGCACCAAATTTGACAGAGATTTAAAGAAGGATTTGTTCCAACTGAGAAGCCACAGGAGGAAGAGGGATTTACCATGCCCTGATGAAGTTCAGTCCTTCTTTACTAACTGGGATTATCTTCAAGCATTTGTTTTAGGAGGCAAGAATAACTTAATTTATAACTGGCACAGGTTGCCCAGAGATGTGGTACCTACCCCATCCCTGGAAAAATTCAAGGTCAGGCTGGAAGAGCTCTGAACAACCTGATTGAGTTGAAGATGTCCCTGCTCATTGCAGGAGGATTGGAAATAGATGACCTTTAGAGGTCCTTCCCAATCCAAACTATTCAATGAGTTTGTGATTCCATTATTTCCCTGCAGAAGGGAAAAAATTTCAAGGCACTGTGTTGGTCTTCAAGGTTTATACTCCAGGTGAAGAAGTAGAAATTGTGGAGAAAACAGTTCACAAAATGGATAAGTCAGGGTTGAAGTTTCTCAGAAGATTAAGTTAAGAGCTGGGGCCCATAAAACTCCCAGTGGGTTTCTGTGATGCCCTAGAGTGGGCGTAGGCTTATTGGAACAGACAAACCTTTTTAGTTTCCTCTGTCCTAATTACTTTATAGAGTATTACCATACTAATACACAAGCATCAGATCTGCCTTTTTTTAAAATCTAAACTTGTGAAAACAGTGCAGCATTAGGAGTGTGGTAATAAACGAAAAACGTTAACATGCAATTCCCTTATGCTTTTGAAAAATTACTTCATAAATGCAAAGTAAAATATTTTCCTTTTTATTACCTGACAATTACATATTAAGAATTTCTTTTTATGTTTAAAAACATATGCAATACGGGCAGGCAGGCTCCAAAATGTAATTGCCTTCTTTCTATAAGAATCAGATGTCATTTTCTCCAAACTAAACTCTGAAAAGAGATAGGAGAAGCAAATTGTTGTATGCATTAAATTTTGAAACATCTGATAGCATTCCTCAATTAAACTATTTAAATGAAAAAAGATTGCTTTACAGCTCTATCATATCCACTGAATAAAACCTCTGTTGAGGCAAATTGGCAGTGGCAGGTACCAAATGCATTGGCCTTAATGAGACTGGACAACCTAATAGAGGTCATTGGTAATTGTTATTATATACAATATTGCACTGTCAAAAAAAACCCCTTAAGCTACACACATTGCTCAAGACATCTGAGTTTCATTGCTGCAAAGGCAGGCTTTTATCTTTCTATGTGAAGCAATATGATTGTTGTTTTTTCATCATGAATTACAGGCTGCTCTTTAAAGGTGCTGTAGCGAAGGGAAGCAGCACTGGTCACCATTGTCAGATTGTGAAACACTTCATGGAGGAGATAAGAAGCCCCCCTGGAACATTTTTCCAGCATTTTCAGTGGGAGCTGGGTTAGGATTATGATTACATATCCTTGCTCAAGCACTGTGGGTCCACTAGGACTAGAAAGAGTCCTGTTAACTGAGCTGTCCTGGGATCGAGCTTAGCTGGGATTTTTTTGGTGCTCAGCTGCTGCAGAACCTGAAGGACCAAAAGTTGTCTGTGTGACAATGAAGATTCTCTGCTGCTTGATAAAATTTACAGCTCTTGTTGACTCCTGGACCTGCTCTGAAAATACCAAAATAAGGCCTTGAGAAGAGGGGTCACACTACACTGCAGCTTTTCTTTTTTCCTGGAAACATTCTCAATGGCAATTGGGCCAAACTGAATAACTCTCAGCATTGTGGATCCCGCCCTTTTGAATTTACAGAAAATAATACCATGATGTTCCTAAAGGATTCTGGAAGCTGTGGATCCACAGCTGGACCCCTAGAATTGTCAGAGGCCAGCTTGGACTGGGCTTGGAGCAACCTGGGATAGGGGAAAATGTCCCAGTCCATGGCAGGGGGATTGGATTAGATGATCATTCCAAGGCTTCATAAATTGCTCCATGTGATTGAACAGAGTGTTCTGCTAGATTTTGGAGGAACAGAGAGGTAAGCATCTTTTTGGGGGGTCTCTAAAACAAAAATGACAATACAGTTCAATGACAAACTGGTTTTTTCCCCCCTGTATGTGGTGCTCCTTGAAAAAAACGACACACACACACAAAAACCCAAAACCAAACCAAAAACCTACACAAAAAAGCAACAAAAAAAGCAACAAAAAAAGAAACAAAAACCCCTCCAAACAAAAGAACAAAAACCCAAAAAGCCACAAAAAAAAAGCAAAAACCATAAGAAACAAACTTGTTGACCACTGGGAATGTCTTGCAGCAAATTTTTTATACAAGCCCCACTGTACTACCCTTTAAATGATATACAAAATAGCTAGTCTCTGCTGAGTATTTTACAAAGTACACAGTGTGTGTCCATTTAACCTAATAAAATATTAAATAACATTAAAGCTATGATATTTAGTTCTCCATTTTCATCTTAGATAGCCTTGTAGGCCAGGACAAAGCAAGCAGAAGGAATTGGCCCTTCCTGATTCGGGGATGTTTCGAGCTCAGCTCTGCACACAAGGGCAGGGATGCTCCACCAGAGTGAAATCACAATTCCAACCCTGCTGCCCTCTGTCAGTGATGGGATATCTGGGCCAAATATCTCAGTCCTACATGACTGTGCTGGGCTCCTGCAATCCTCCAGCTCCCACACACACCCATGCTGGAATCCATGAGGTACAAAAAGGGTTGAAATTACACCACGGTTCTCAATCTTCTGAGGCTTTAATTCTCCTAAGATAAATTTTTACTGTGTGCTTTACTCTTATTTTAGAGACTCCAGCTCCTTAGCTGAATGTTGTAAACCATTAAGGTCAGCACTACAATATTTTAATGTTGCTATTTAACAGAAGCAAGATTTTTATGGCAGTGAAAACTGCTGCAGGGGAAAGAAAATGCTATGCAGACACCTAGCAGACAATTGCAAGTAAAAATCAAACAAAACTTTGGGCAAGAGAAATGTCTTTATGCAATTAATGTGTTAGCTCATACTGTCAGACTGATTGAAATAAATCACTTTTTTCCTTTCAGTGTGGGGGATTTCAAGGGAAGGACAGTACAAAGGTCCTTTCTGTAGCTGAAAGAAACTGCATTATCTTACTTTTTTTTTCCCCCCATACCATGCATGCAGCTGATGCACAAAACGGTGTAATTACAATCTGACATGGAAGTGATTGTCTGAGCCTGAAAATCAGTAATGTTAACCTTCTCAAAATAAATTTCAATTTGATCCTGTGAATTTTACATTGAAATGAGTTTTTTCTTTAAAACCCTGGAGAAAACAACCCTGTATGTGTGCATTAACAAACAGCTTTGCAAATCTAGGCTAAAGTGAATATTCAATTTCAGGAGGTCAAATTGAGATTCAGTCTCAACCTAAGCCACATGAGCCAAAGTGAACACTTTCCAGACCTGGCAGAGATTTTACCTGTTACTAAGCTGGCCATTTGCCTCCCCTCTTCAGTCTCAGAGATATTTACATCCAAAGCTATATCCATTTGCAGTTGGTTAAATATCATCTCTGCAGTGAATATTCTGAGGAAGGTGGCTTTGCCTTCAAGACTAAAAGAGATTTTCTGTGTGATTTCAGGGTATCAAAAAGCAGATTTAAGACATCTCTTACCTTCCTACTGAAACTTCCACCCCTGTAGTTAAAAGCCCAAGTGAAGAAGAAAGAGAATTTTGAGGAGATGCCAAATTGTGTAGGACAAATATCAATCATACATCCCAAACCTCAACAAATCCTCCCCGCCATGTGCTAACCACAAGTCCCAGACAGAATTTCCCTCTAATATTGTTCTGGAGATCTGGGGTCTGCAGACTCCTCTCCAAACTACCTTTGGTGATTTTCTGTGCTCTCTGCATGTTAGGGCAGACAGTCTTCGACTCAGAGAGAGGTTTCCTGCTTTTAAGGACTTCTACTGCATTTAAGACTTGTAAATAAACAATCTGTGCTCGAGGCTTGGTTTCCTTTTTTATACACACACAACCTGAGAAGGGAAACCCTTCAAAGGCTTTCTCTCTTTAGACAGAAAAGTACTTGTGTGATGTGAACATGATCCTGGCACAGCTGCCCAGGGCAGTGGTGGAATCCCCATCCCTGGAGGAGATTAAAAACCTGTGGATGTGGCACTTGGGGACGTGGGCTAGTGGTGGCATTGGCAGTGTTGGGTAAATGGTTGGACTCTGTCTTAAAGGCCTTTTCCAACCTAAATAATTGTATGGAATTCTAATTCTGTGAAAGGCAAGTCCTCACCTTTTTTTATCATTGAATCTTGTTTTGGCATCAATAATCAGAGTTTCTGGGGTTTCTTGATCAGCATTTGGTGATCCTGTGGGAAAGTTCAGCTGAGAGTATTGCAAATTCTTCTGTTTTCTTCTGAGGAGAATAAAAATTCTTCAACTTCTTCACAGCAGAGCTGCAAGAAGCAGCTTTATTAAAAATGCTGTGTTTTCCTAGAAGAAAAAAAAAACCAAAAAACCAACTTAGGAATTCGTGAATTCGTCACTACTTTCCTTCATTTTCCCCAGGTCACAAAGAACAAATCCCATTCTGCAGCAGGGTCATTAGCTGTATAATGATGGGTCATAGACCAGCACCACATTAATACCATGACTATGAGTGCACCTGATACCAGACCACAATAACCACATGCTGCTACCAGGATCCACAGAGTGGCTTTGAACTCTGACTTGTGCTGTAGCAGGATCCTGAAACTCTTCTTCCTGTGACATCTGGCAGATACATTCAAAGAACAAAGAAATTTGCTCTTCCTATTCAACTCAGTCATTAATAATTTTTCTTTTTAACATGCATTAAGAGAGAAAGAACTGGAAGATTCTGAATTTTTAAAGAACTACCTGAATAATCTGTAATACAAATGCTGTGAAAACAGAAGTAGTTCTGCATGGGATGGTGACACACACCCCTGATGTGCCACTGGAGGAGATCTGGTCTTATGGGGAAGCCTGAAGCTACAGATTTTTGTGCAGAACATACATGGCTGAATAAGGAGGATGCCTTGGGCACTAGAGGGAATATTGAAGGAGACTGGAATTTTTCACTTGAAAGGAAAGGGTTACAATCACAGAATATCCTGAGTGAGAAGAGACTCATAAGGATCAAAAAGGGCTAACCAGGTAATTTTCTTTAAGGTGGATTTCTAGAGCCCTAACTTTGAATACCCCTGAATGAAAATTTTGGCTCAAGTAACATGGTGGAGCTTACAAAATAAATCTATGTTTTTATTGCTGGCTGTTTGTTGTTTGTTGTTGTTGTTGTTTGGCGTTTTTTTAATTGTTGATAGCAGAACTATACATTGCAAATAATTTAAATAGAACCATCATGAGTTGGTAACTTTTCACACACCCTTTGCCCTGTGCAGGACAAGGGAAGTTCATGTCCACAGATCTGACCTCATATGGCCTTAGACCTTCAGCAGTTTTGCTCTAGAGAACATGAAATGCAGAGACCCTGAATGTGTTGTAGTATTGATGGGTCCCTGTCTCCTCACATCTGTCTCTTCCCCAGCAGGGAAGACAAGGGCATTTTTGGGGGCTAATGTCTGAAAACCCCCAATGGGTCAGGCTACAGCTCCATGACCTCTTTGATGAACAACCACCAGGGCAGGGCTTACAGGCTCTTCTAAGAGCACAAAAACCACTCCTCTTTGGTGAACAGCCACCAGGGCAGGGCTTACAGACTTTTCCAACAGCACAAAGACCATTCCTGTTTGGTGAACAACCACCAGGGCAGGGCTTAGAGGCTCTTCAAGAGCTCAAAGACCACTCCTCTTTGGTGAACAGCCACCAGGGCAGGGCTTACAGACTTTTCCAAGAGCACAAAAACCACTCCTCTTTGGTGAATAACCACCAGGGTAGGGCTTACAGACTTTTCCAACAGCACAAAGACCATTCCTGTTTGGTGAACAAGCACCAGGGCAGGGCTTACAGGCTCTTCAAGACCACAAAGACCATTCCTGTTTGGTGAACAAACACCAGGGCAGGGCTTACAGGCTCTTCAAGAGCACAAAGACCACTCCTCTTTGGTGAACAGCCACCAGGGCAGGGCTTACAGATTTTCCAAGGGCACAAAGACCACTCCCATGGAGTTTCTCCTGGACATGAGGTCCAACAAGGTCACCGTCCACCTCTTTCCAAAAGGATGAATTGCAGAGCAAAGACTAGCACTGGTCTTTGTGTGTGGAGGGGTGGAGGTCAGCAGGAGCATGGCTCTGTATGTGGCATGGCCAGCAGTCCCCTGCACAAGGGAGGACACAGCAGGAGGGTGACACAAGGTGGGAGCTGGACCCACCACTTGTGCCACTCACAGTACACATGCTTCAAAGTGCTCTACATGCAATAATGAAAGCCCCACAAATGGACACTGCTGCAGTCCCCAAACCCCGACCATCAGCTGAGCTTTCAACCTGGCCTAAATGAATTTGCCCAATTGGCACCTCTGGCATCACGTGGAAGCGAATTCTGCAAAGCTCGGTCTCTTTTATAGGGAGGCACTATTGATTTTGGTTTTTTTATCTTCTTACTTTGTTTCTTCCAGCTCTCCCCTCCCTGCACCCACCTTCAGCAGGGTTGAACACTTTGATTTAAGAGAGGCTGCTCAGTGCAAGAGACCCTCTTGGTGGCGAATTAGAGGATGCCTTGCCCCGCGCAGCGCAGCAGTCAGACCGCGGAGACGCGCAAATCCATCACCCTCACACGTGGCGTTTACAGTACAATTGTATCCTTCAAGCTGGTAGCTGGGGCTGCTGGCAGCCTACAACGCCAGCCCAATGCCAGTTAATAGGTGGATCTGGCCCCTAAGAAGCCAAATCCATCAGTGCCACCGAGGGAGCGGCGCGAGCCGTGCCTCGGCCCCGCCGCGTTTTGGAGTGCTGTGACTGGGTGGAATCACTGGGGTTTGAAGGGCAGTGGCTAACTTTGTGCTGGCTTGCAGAGAGCTTCACACATTTTTCTTTTTGTCTACAGAACAAAACAGGGCTCTTACTGAAGAAATAATTTGTAGTTTCTCTTAAAGTCTCCTCCAGCTACAGGAAAGTCACTTCTGGCTGGGAAGCAGCATCTGCTTCTCTAACATCTTTCCTATCCTGCAGCAAAAGGCAATGACTTTTAAGCAGAAAAATAAGGTTGTCTTTGGTGATTCCCCTAACTCTGGTAGTTTAAGATCAGTTCTGAAGGCTCACAGTGACATCTTCTACCCACTCCATTTCTTTCTTCAGCACAACCCTTCTCTCCTCTGGAGTAGCTTGGTGGCTGCGGGTGGTCAAATCACTTCTGGCATCTGTCAGTTTGGGGAAAGGCTCTTTGCTTTTGTGGCTTCAGATGACAGCATTGATAATATCAAAGTGCTCAGGCTCTGCATGTGGGGTGTTTGACTCAAACAACAGGGAATTTCCAAGGGTCAGTGTATAACCAAGATGTAGGAACCCATAGAGGTCTGAAAATGTGGAAGCTGAAGATACAAGGGCAGAGGACTTTAAAAAAATGTGTGTCATTTCACAGTGTATGTAAAATGTAACAGTAAAATGTAATAGTAAAACATGTATCATCATATTATAGAATTTCAAATTCCCTTCCAAAAGAAATGTGGACTGTCGAACCCTTTGTTATAGTAAATCCCAAGAGGCTTCTATGAGATCAAACAAACAAACAAACAAAAAAAGTTAAGCAATTCCCACCAACTGCCTTTTTAAAGTCTTCTCTTGCTGAAGCTGCCAGAGGAACAAAGTTTCATCTTCCAGGACTGAAAAAATGAACCTTTGTTGCTTGGAAATAAGTCAAATCTATAGCTGGAGTAGACATAGTTGACAAAAAATAATTTTACTGAAAGGTCCAAAATTATTCATGATGTCAGAAAAAAACTGCACCACACATACAGACAAAATAAAAAATAGCCCAAACAATCTATTTGGAAAAGCTATTTCATTTTTCATTTTTCATTTTAAAACCACATTTTTAGTCTCTTAAGAAAACCCTGAAGATTTCATAGACATTAAATATCTTCTGAAATAAACAACTCATTTTGGGTTGACTCAAATACTCTATCTTGACTTGATCTAAAACTTTCATTGCCTTACCTTTAATCAAAACAATTAGGAAAAAATTTCCTTGGGTTTGACATGAACAGCAGTTTCTTATATTTGTACCAGCCAACAACCCCAAGCCCATTATTTGTTCAAATTTTGTGAAGCAGACAGGGAAGATGCAAGATGGACAGTGAGTCACAGTCTCTAGTTTTAACAAGTTGCAGGCTGGGGTTGAAATCTTACCACCTGGGAAGCTTGTGGGAAATTTACCACCAGCACTGCAGGAGCCAGAACATCACCACAGCCTGTTATCTTTCCCTTTGATGTACAAAAAGCTGTTTGCACCATTCAAAGCAGTTGGTTTTCCCTGCAGGCTACCCAGTGAGATGGATCCTCCACTGAAGTGCAGGAGACCTTCAGCATCTCCCATCCACTTTTTCTTCTCTGTGGCTTAGTGAAGGCTCACCTCTGGAGATTCCAAACTAGACTTTAAGCTAATCCAACATTTAGGTGTTTCCTTTGAGTCACATAGCTGAGAAACAGCACTGGTATTGCCACAGCTGAAGCTGCAGCAGGGAACCATAGAACCACAGGATGGTTTGGATTGGAAAGGTCCTTAAAGCTTTTCTTGTTTCTCCCAGGGACACCTTCCACTCTCCCAGGTTGCTCCAAGCCCTGTCCAACCTGGCCTTGGACACTGCCAGGGATTCAGGAGCAGACACAGCTCCTCTGGGCACCCTGTGACAGAGGCTCACCACCCTCACAATGAAAAAGAAGTGTTTTCACAAGAAAAAGAAGCGTTTTATAAATCAGTGCATGTGAACTCCTTGTTTTGTTCTTGTGGAGTTAATATTACAACAGACACCATTTAAACCTAATTGTATTTGTTCTGAAATGGAATATCTTCTTCTGCAGAATTAGTGATACTTTTAATTCCTTTAACAACAAAGGGGACCATTCTACCTGTCCTCCCTGACAACCTCATGGGGTGCAGCCTGCCCACCCAACTCACCTACTGTTTCAGTTCCAAGCATGCTGGGGAGCAGCAAAGGTCTTGGTTTTCTGTACCAAGGAAGTAGGAGAGGATGAAAGTCTCTAGAGGTAAAATCTGGTTGGGACTCAGTCACAACCTCCACATGTGGACCCCAGGTATGTCCCATGGCCACCTGCAAAGAATTGAATAGATATGCCAGCCAATATGGGGAAATATCTCCTAGACACCAAAAATGGTGTGGCTTTAGTAGGAATGACCTTTTTTGGGGGCTGGTTGATCTCTCACTATGCTCAATATATCAGGACATGTTGCTGCAGACTGTTCATAAATACTTTCACATGGACATGCCACGGATCTTTCCCTTTTCCCACCATCACCCTTGCTCTTCAGAGATCCCTGTTTGAGCCCTGAGCCTGGCTGGAGCTCTGGAGCATTGTAAAGATAAAGCACAGTGATTTTCTTAAACAAAATATAAAGGCACAGGAGTGACAGAAGAATTTGCCCCAACAGCTGAAAACTTTCATACAACCATCCTTCCTGAGAGCTGTATGGATGGAGGACTTGGCCACCATCAAACCCTTACAAGTCACGAGGTTTCAGGTACTGGAGGATGCCAGGGAACAGCTGGATGGAGCAGGAGATCAAGCCAGGAGTTTCCCAGATCAGCCCTTCCACTCTAGCTCTGCACTGCTGTAGCTAATACAGGTTTTGCCAGTTATTTCACCAGGGACAAGCATAGATCTTTTTGTTGGCTGACACTGCTGGCAGTAGTTATAAATTGTCTTCTGAAATAGCTGGAGAGGTGTAAGGTCTCAGACACGAGCCAGCTGATGCTATTCCTTCAGCTCAGACCCAGGACCTGCCCTTGGGAGCACTCCCAGGCTGCTCCAGCACCACAGGAAGTGGGTTTGCTCCAACTCCCACCTCAAGTGTCAGCTTTTTCAGTGCCAAAATCAGTTTCAAATTCTCCACCACCTCTCAGGGATCAAGCAGCACTTAATAATTAATACTCTGAATGCTTTCAAATCACCTGGAGAAAGAGCCAACACAAAATCAAACTGCTATGGTCAATGTCACTGTTTGGGCTGTGAAGGATGAGTCCTGCCTGATTGCAGGTTTTCCAGAGCAGATTAAACTTGACATGCCTCTTTTTTTTCTCTATGAACAAGTCTCGTCTGTGCAGAGCAAAGCTTAAAATTCATTATTTACTTTGCATGATGTTGACATCACAACAGAGCCCTGCACACTCTGTCTCAATTGATGAGGAGAAGAAGAATCTCCTGCTTTGAATGATGAAGAAAATCTTCTGTAACCATATGCATTTCCCCCAGTCCATAAGGTTGCTACTTCAGGGACAGCCACACTCACCTCATGCTAGTGTGTGGGATGCTCTGAATTTATTTATTTTTAATTTGTACTAAAGAAATAGATGCTGTTCTCCCAGTTTGTCTCCCTCTCCATCCTGTGAGATAAAGTTATCAGGAATAATCAGATCATGGAGTGGGGGCTGGAGAGGAAATTGTACATTAATACTAATGTATCTGGCATTGCAGGAGACACGAAGCCTGCTGTTCCCTCATTGGCCTGGGAATGTTTAACAAGCTCACTACATACCTTTGCTTTGCTTTGCAAAAGAAGAAAACCCTGCACAGCTCCCCGAGCATCTGACAAGAATGCACAGACATAATAATTTCTTTGACCTCAGCCACATGAGTTTCTGAAAAGAACAAAACAGCATCATTTCATGGCATTTACAGTTTAAACCTTTCCTATTCAAGTTTCTAACAAAAAAAGCCAACAGCCCATTCTGGTCATGATTAAAATTCATAGGCTTGCTGCAGAGAACAGATGCAGAAGCAATTTTAGGCCAGTCATATCCCAGCTCTGCAAAATTAATTTGACAGGTTTGCATTAAAGCACTGATCAATATCCACTTTAGAGCAGCAGAGGCTAACTGAGAAAAAATAAGTGACCGGAGTGCTACCAGACGAGAAAAAATGAATCTTTGAGACTTTTTTCCCTCTAAGCTTGCACCTACATCAGAAGTCCTGACCTCAATCCATTGATCGGTTGCAGTTAACATGACAAAAGGCCTGGCGGATATACCAGAGCTATACCTACCAGGGAACAATCAACCCTGATACACTAAATGTTTGACAGAGTGACTAGACTGCTGAATTAGTATTTGCTTTCTGAGGTCTGGCAGGCAACCTTTCCGTCCTGCAGTTTCCTAGATGCTTACAAAAGGGATTATATATAGACATGGTTTATAGAACTTCTCTTAAACTTTCTTAAAGAAGCGCCTCTTAGTGTTTTAAGCCGAGACCAAGATAATAAAACTCCACAGCCTTGTGCCATTCCAGTTACGTCTCCAATGGGGGAAAGGTGTATTTCTATTTTCAACTTAATAAGGACAAACTGCTTCATTAAAGTGCTGGAGAAGTTGGTTTGGTTTTTTTTTTTTCATCTATGGGAGAGGGAGGAAACAACTCGAGGCACCAAACCTGGCCCTAGCCTTGCTTAGGAGTGGGAATGACACAATCCATACTGGGGAGAAATGGCTGGAAATCTCTGCTGCCCTGGGCTGTGTGGGTTGAGTCCAGCAAAGGAGAGAATGTGCATGACCCCACACACATCATGGACACACCACACCACAGCAGCTATGGTGGTCCTGGCAGGTGTCTCTAGTGGAAGGAAGGTGTGGCACTACAGGCACAGCTTTTAACCAGATGGACTTTTTGTCTCACTAGCTATCCTGCAGCCACAAGGAGTGTTTATGGCTCACCAGGCAGGGTTCTACCTTACTGCAAATGCTCCTCCTGGATTCTGGCTGTCCCTGGATGACACAGTCTGACTGCATCCCTGCACTGCTCCCTGAGCAGACTGTGGGGATTTGCCAGAGGAGAGGAGGAGGAGGAGGTGGTTTGGGGGCTTGAAAAGAGAAGTTAAGGTGATTTCCCACCTGCCACTCGTAGCCTGGGTTTGTGCAGCATCCCTGGGTGCTGTGTGCAAGGATGGATGTGGTGATCCATCCCCACCTGGGCTGTGGTGAGGTCTCTGCAGGGCTGCCTCCTCCTCACACCTGCAATCATCTCCCACTGTGGGGAATCCCAGTTCACTGTGGGGACTGCAGAACTGCAAACTTCACCCCGCAGATCATACCCCCAGCTGAAAAATCTCCTCATAGATCTACCCTTCTCTGCCATTTTCCCCACAATTTGATGCACGCCATGGTGTACAGCCTTATGCCAGCTACAGGATCTTCCCTTACAGTAAGAGCTGTTGTGAAGACCCTTGGTTTACTTGCAGTATCCAGAAAATTACTCTTCTTTTTTATTTCTATTCCTGTTAATTTTAGAGTTCTCAACTTAAGCAACACAATTACATGTTAAAAACTTGACTACAGTTAGACATTAATTACCCTTGATCACATGCTAATTACCTGACATCACTCTACAGCAACATGTGAATCTTACAGACAATGTTTTGCCAGGAAAAATAAGACGTAAAAAATGTTTGTTAACCTGTTGTTAAAGTTGGTGCCCAGTAGCAGGCACTGGAGCAGGACATTTGCTCATTTCTATGGATGTTTAACATACTGCAGTCCCAAGAAGGGTCAAAATATCATTGAAATCTGCTGTGTACTCCTACACAGTACAGTTAAGGAACAGAACAGCCCATCCCACATCTGAAACACCTGCTTTAGCCTTGGGAAATAGAAGTTTAGTTCCCAGCATTAAAGCAGACCTCACTCAAGCCACCAAGGACCAGATTTCTTAAATCTGAGGTGCCTAATTACCTCTGAGTTCAATGGAAAACTAAGCAAGTCTTTTAAATACCATTTAAAATCTGTCCTCAAGCTACTTGGTTCCTTTTCTGTCAAATGACAGTCATCACTTTCCCTAAATTCCCAAGGAGTAACACGAATAAATGTATCAGCCAGCTCCCCCACTCCAGTGATGGAGGGCATGAGCAGCCCACAGAGGGACAGCCAAGCCCCACTGCACCTAAAATATGCTGAAAATGCCAGAGTACCATTTGCCAGAGTACTAAACATTTGTACACACAGGTGCTGCAGGCATGTAGACACCAGGTGATACATCAAATTTGCTTCCCCCATGCCTTGAGGATTCTGGTGGGAAAGAAGCTCAACGTGCCTTGGCAGTTTTCTCTGGTTCCCTGAACCCCCCTGCCCTGGGCTGATCCCCCAGCGTGGGCAGCAGGGCTGGGTGGGATATTGGGGAGGAATTGCTGGTGGGAGGGTGGGCAGGCCCTGGCACAGGGTGCCCAGAGCAGCTGTGGCTGCCCCTGGATCCCTGGAAATATCCAAGGCCAGGATGGATGGGGCTTGGAGCAGCCTGGGACAGTGGAAGTTGACCTTTCCAAAACAGTCCTGCAATTTTACAAGGTTAAATTATTCTTGCCCTTCAACCTAAAAATTGATCCTAGAAGCATCTATAGACTTTGTAGATTATTCTGAATAATTTCTTCCTTTTTTTCTCTGCATGGCATTGGTTTTTTTTTTTATTTCATTGCAAATCATAATTGCTTCTCCTGAAGTCAGAAGTTACAAGCCCTAAAAAACCTGGACTTCACTCTTCTTCTGCAGAACATTTTGGCAGGTTTCACACCTTCTGCTTTAGCAATACTAAATTTAAAAAAAAACCAAAAAAACAAAAAACCAAAAAATACAACTCATGATGTTAGAATAATAGAAATGGTGTCCATGGCAAGAGGGAGGAACACGACAAGGTCCCTTCCAACCCAAACCATTCTGTGACTCCATGGTTCTATGCCCAAGCATTTCCTCAGCCTTGCGAAGAATCAAATTTATGGACCCTGAATGAACAAGGAAAAAATTCTACTATTCTGAGCATCAAAATCAGCCCTTCAACTCCGTCACCTCTTTTAAAGGTATGCAAAGATTTTGTATCTATGTGAAACAAAAGTACCTGTTGGCAGATGCAGCTGTCTGACCTGAATATGCAGGTTAGGATGGTGCAGAACAAACTGTTGCACAGCCAGTGCCAAAGCAGGACACATTATTTGCTGCCAAACCAGATTTCTGCGAATCTTTCACCCCAGACCCCGAGTTAGACACATAACCATGAAAATGTTGTACCTGTAATGCAGCATAGCATGTCTGTGACAAACACTGAGGAACATGCAGGCTGGCAAACACAGCCTGATTGCCACCACACCCTCAGGCAGGTGCTGAGCACCTTGGCACTCCCTCTACTAAGGATAAAAAGCCTCAGATATTACCAGAATTTTACTATTTTTTTTTTACTCTTTCTTTTTTTTTTTTTTCTTAAGGATCTGTATTACAATGCACTGTATATCCCTAAATGTATATTGCAGCACATCAATAAAATGGACCAAATTTCCACCTCATTTGGAGCCATGCCTTTTCTTTATCTCTCTGCAATAAGTTAACCTCTTAAATATTACAACACGCTGCTCCTTATGTCTCTTAAATATTAAACAAGGGCTGCACAAAATAGATTCAAGAACACAGAGTAATCAATAGCAATGATCACGAGGGCAGGAAAATGGAACCGTTTAAGGGTTTTTAATCTGGTGAATAAACCTGGCACTTTCATTCAGAGAAAACAATGCAGCCAAAATCCAGCTGAATCACATGCTCTCTGAAACCAGATTCCCTCTTTTCTCCACCTTGGCACAGCTGGATTTTAAAAAGGAGTAAGAAGTCATCCAGGAAAAATACCCACCAGAAAAATATCCCTGACCACAAAATATTTCATGCAGTCAATAGTTAAGTCTGTGCTTCAGAAATGCACTGAGGGATGTCTTCCATAAACCCCTGACATATATACATTCTTCAAATCAGATGAGGGCTTCATTTTTTTTTTTTTTCAGAGCCCACTTTTATGATATGAACAATTGCCCTTCTCATAACTGAGATGCATTAATGTGGTTTATATGTATATATAAAGATGAGGTCTTTACAGTTGATTCTGAGACCAATTTTCAAGTGGAATATGTTTAGATACAGACATATCTGCAATATGAATGTCTTCCAAGGAACAGGACATTCAGACTCAGTTCAGACTGTGAACACCTCTTCGAAATGATCTGCAGGACAACAACATAAATTGTGTGTGCACTATTAATAATAGAAAATCCATGACATCCTTTTACTAATTACCTGGGTTTAGTGCACTGCATGTAATGGTATTTGTTTTACTTTTTTAAATGTAGTCACTCTTCTCTGAACAGTTCTTCTGAGTTTTACTCTCGTGGTGGTAAAAGAGAAGTGAAATGATAGCGTGTCAATAAAGAGGTCATTACATTAATGCATGCACCTATTAACTCCCACCCAGGGAAGAAAGGAGCCAAGTGGCATTGGAGGAGTCTGGGATCCATCACAAGTATAAAAACCTCCTTTGAAAATCACTTCTGCAGACACAGATTGGAGCATGTCTCACATCTGCCTCTCCTGGTGTCACTGAGACAGGAGTTCCTTCAGCTTGGACCTGCACACGTCTGGATCTCTGTGATCCAGAGAGCAGAACAGATCACCAGGGCAAACCTCCTGTCCTACATTTATGCCACCCCCAGAGTCCCACGAGCCCTCCATAAGACACCAACCCCCTCCCAGAAATTCCCATTTTCACCAAGCAACAAATTATAATAATCAGCCACATTGCCTGGTCTGCAACTTACCATAATGTTGTGCATGGTGATAATAAATTTTACTGCACTAACTATTATTTCTTCACTTATTTTGTAACTGTGACCGTGCTGATAAATGGATTGGACAGTTAGTTAATTTCACAATCTGGATCATAAGTATCCTGTCCTGGAGTGTCATTTGTCAGCTTTGGCAGCAGTATTCCATCACTGCCAAGAGTGTCCATGTCCAAGGCCAGGCTGGATGGGGCTCTGAGCAGCCTGGTCTACTGGAAGGTGTCCCTGCCTGTGGCAGGGGTTGGATGTGATGAGCTTCAGGTCCCTTCCAATCCACATCATTCTGGGATTCTATGATTCAGGAAGTCCAGACATGATGGATGCTCACAGTTGAGCAAGACCCCCCAGAGAACTCAACTGAAGCCTTGTAACTCCAGATATGTCTTTACCCATGGAAAATCCAAGCATATCTCCATTACAGCTTGATCAGAACCACTGTAGTCTGCTTCCTGTCACCCAAAAATATTACATGGAGCAGAGCTGGAGAGGTTTTGCCTTAGCAAAGGGGAAAGGTGTCCCTGCAAGGGCCTGGCTCACAGCCCTCTTCAGCCCCTGCCTGGTGGAGAGGTTCATGCTGTCCTGCTGCAACTTCAGGAGCACAAGGCACCTGAGCTGTTATCACAAATTCTCTTTAGTCCAGGGAAGGACAGGCATGGTACAGCTGTGATTCACTCCCTCAGGATGTCCAAGATAGATCAGAGTCATGCCCTCAGGTCCCCTTTCCACTGACTAAAAGGGCATTTAAGGCAGTCAGCCTAGGGTAGAGAAATTTAGGTGAGGTGAGTGGCAGGAAAAAAAGCCCTTTGAGCCCTGTGATGAATGCTGACAGTTCCCATTCCTTATTTGAGATAAGGACTATATCCTTTATTCGAGATGCACTACTCAGCTTTCAAGCTTGAGGATTTCCTCCCTCACCTGAAGGCCACTGAAGGCCTTCATCTCTGGAGGGTCCCAGTGTGTCCCCAGCATGCCAGGAAAGGGCAGTGTGAGAAGGATGAGGATCCATCTCCAGCTGAGTGTGTGCCCCCAGCAGCCCCTGGCAGCCACCACCAGGGCTTCTTCCTCTGCCCTTGGAGGGTGGTCATGTTTTATGGCTGGAGATTGTCTGCTCTAGCTCCTTGCTTCATAAAAACCCTATTTTGGGGGCATGCAATCCCTTAATAATTCTCCCCCTGGGTTGACTTGCTGAGTTGGGTCCAGCCTGCCTGCATCATTTTGCAGTTAAACCTTGTTTCTAGTAATTTAGGGTTGTTAATATCACTTTTGTTAACTGGCAGTAGATGCTGGATAGTGCCCTTTGACCACTATGCCAGTATGAGATTCCCTTTACTACTGCTTTTACTTTTTTCTCAGAAAACTAAAATAAGCAAATAAACTACCCCTTGAGTTAGTGTGTGCTTCTCTGCTTTTACCCAGCACAAGAGGTTGGATTTTCCAGGGTGCTACAAGTACCAAAATTAATTGCAATACCAGTTTGTTGGTTTTATTTTCTTTTACTATGACTCTTATTATTGTGAAAAAAAGAAGAACTAGAGTTTCTATTCTTCTTGCTGAAATAAGAAAATACTCATTTCATTGCCAGAGGTGCCTTGTAATGTCTTTTTAGATGTCTTCAGTAAAAGTCTGCTTGCTTCCTGTAAGTTAAAGAAAATGTACAAGTTGCCACTTTTATGCTTTCTGAGAGAGGGGAGGGGAATGTGATAGAGATTTTGCTGTCAAATTTTGTCTACCACTGCCTTGTGGGAACTTGAAGCATATTCACTGTAAAATGTGGGTTGCTTTAGAACATCACTCCTGCTGATGCTGCCTTCCCTTCCTCCTGTAAATAAAAAAACCCAGAAAATTCAGTAACCTGGTAATAACCTGGTGTTTAAGGACAGCTCAGGCACAGTTAATTTGACTGCTGGCTAATAAAAACATAAATATATCACCCCCTACCCAAATACAGAAGAGGCCTGTCAAACTTCAGCATCATTGTTAAATGCCTGAAGGGAAAAAATGACTTGAAAGAACTTAATTCAAAAAATCCTTTAGGCCACACTGTTGCATCTTGCAAGCCAGTAAAGAAGCAGACAGCTATGAAGAGAAAGACATCAATAAATAATCAGGGGTCTTAGACTTTTAAATGGGAATCTGAGCATTGCAACCCAAAGGTAAATTGAATCTTTTCCCCATCTTCCTAGCAGGTGCTCACGCCTGTGTAAGCTATAAAACTTTGCTCATTGTAAATGTAGCTTGCCCTTTCGACAGACATTTTTACATGGAAATGGAAAGTCTTAGCTTGAGACTGCTCAAAGGCTTCTTTGCCTGCAGCAACTTCTGTTTTATATTTTGAAAGGTTTTTTTCTTTTTTTTCCCTTCATCTTTTCCTTTCCTCTTTCTCTTTGCCGAGGGATATCTGAATCCTACTTAAACATTTTTCTGTGGTAAACAGCTTTAAAAAAGTGAGCTGTGCAACATGCAGTCAGACAGGGGGAAGGACCCTTGTCACCACTGTACTGAGGGTGAGACAGCTGAGGCAGTCAGTGATGAAATGAAATGAAATAACTTTCATTTCTCTTCTTGACAAAACTGACGGGCCACTAAGCTTGCCATAGATGCTTACTGAAGGAAGCTGTAAGTGTATTTCATCAGTTAATTAGTGTTTATACCCATTCAGGTGCCCCATTAGATGGTGCCCTGGGTAGGATTAACAGTTTTGGTTGTAACAGAACAGACATCCATTCCTACTCATCTTCTTCCTTATGGACTACCAAAAAAGCAAAGCTGGTTTGCCCACTTAACATAACTGCAATATAGCACATTATATTGTACTGAAACAATGCTTTTCTGATTATTATTATATTTGGAGGAGGTGCCTGTATGTAATATAAATTATTCTGTTTGGAAGTGAGCTCTGACTCCTGATGCCAGATTGGATCACAGCTAGCTGGGAGACTGGACAGGACATTTCATGCTAATTCCTCCACTCCTGGAAGAGTCATCTCCATGATGCATGCATGGATCTATGAAAGTCATGGAAAAAAATCCTAAAAAAACCTAAACCTACATCTATGAAGAAGTGTGGAGACTGCACCTCTCCAACCCCTACACCAGTTATCTCAAATGAGTGTTAACTCTGAAGCCTAATGACCTACTTCTGAAGAGGAACACAACATTTTGCAGCAAAATGCTTTCCTGCGGTGTGGACAGGTACTGAGGTGAACAGCAAGTCATAAATAAATAAAAGTCATCAGAGCAATCTCATCTCACATCCAAATTTGCAAACCAAAAACTTGATGTTTCACAGTGAAATTCTAAATATATATGCATAATTCCTTGGCAATAAAGATAGGAGGCATAACAGCATTTAATTGCAGACTATGATCTTTCATCTTAGTATAGGGAAAGCCACTTATGTGAGGGTCATATTTATTCATTTTTTTCTAATATCCTTCCCTATTGGGTTGGTTCTGGCCACCAGTGGAGACAATTTTGGGACCAGCAGAGATTTTTGTATGCAGCGTGCTGCAATGTCTGTGTGTAGGCAGCTGCAGAAGGTCAAAGTTTCAAGCTTGCTAGACTCTTTCCTGGTCTCCTTCTGACATGTTCTCTCAGTACCTGAACAATCTGGTAGCAAAATACACTGTGTTCCTCCAGACCTCCTCTTCCCATTCCTCTTTTTTCCCATATAGACACTGGCTTGGGACTCCAATGGCATTAAGTCTTCAAACAAGCAACAATCAGCAAGAACAGATGAATGTTTAAAAAAAAACAACCATCCTATTTTCATGCAAATGTCCTCTGTGATAGCAAAGAAATAAAGAGCAATATTGTATATTGGAAGTGCAAGAACTGTCTCTAAAAGTAGACTGTCTTTCAAAGTTTTCCATTAGGCATTCATTTCTTAAATAATCTCTGTGAGCAGAGCTCAGCCCCACCTGAGGAGGCAGCCTGATCCATATGCATGAGGATCTCCAGCAAGAGATGCAATCTGCAGATCTGCATCTCATTTGGACTCACTGTGGTCTGGTGAGTCCTGGCAAGGGGTCAGTGCTGGGTTACAACATGTCCCAAATCGTTCATGAGCATCAAATGGAAAAAGAAGTCTTTGGAATACAGTGAGCCAGACTGAGAGGTGGTAAAACAAGAGCAGAGATAAGGACAAATGAGATAGTTTCTTGTTTCCTCCATCAGCCCACAAACCAAAGAGTTTTTCATAGAATTACAGAATCATTTGGGTTGGAAAAGCCTTCTAATATTAAGTCCAACCATTCCCCCAGCCCTACCAAGGCCACCACTGACCTCAAGTGCCACACCCACATGGCTTTTAAACCTTCCAGGGATGGGGACTGCATCACTGCCCTGGGCAGCCTCACCACCCTTCCAACACCTGATCCCCCCCTTTCATTGAAGAAATCCTTCCTAACACCCAACCTGAACCTTTCCTCACGCAGTTTGGGATTATTTCCTCATGTTCTGCCACAAGAGATAGTCTAACACTCCCCTCAATACCACCTTGCTTTGAGACTGCTCCCCCTGAAAGGAGCTCCAGAAGGAGATACATACAGAGGGATGAGCATCTTCTGACCCACTCTGTGGGAAAAATGGAAAACAGACTCTGTTAGACTGCCCATGAAAGGGGTTTGTTTATTTCATGGAATCACCATGCAGGTGGCTAAATATTTGTAGACTTGCAATAGTGCAGGCTGTCAAATCAGCTTTATCAAGTCCTGATCTGTGTCCTCACTGTATCTCTTAAAGTTTTGGACGTGAGGACAATGAGGGCTTTCCTCACGGGGCTGTGTGTGCTGGGCATGTAGGTTCAACCAATGGCATAGAAAGGGAAAAATCAATTTTTCCATATTCTTTCCATCACTTTGGCGACATGAAGTGTCTTGGTTTCATGGACCTGAAACACCCACCATGTCACCTGTATTGCTGTGAACAGATGCAGAGGTTTGAGGTGTCCAGGTGCAAATAACATTTGCCACTGACCAGCCCCTAACACAGGCAGTGAATAAGTCCTTGGAACTGGAGGAACTTGAGCCATGAATAACTGTACATTTTTAATGCAGTGATAACAATGAAAAGATCTTTCAAGCCTGCATCAAAGCAGCTGTTTGTGAGGGTCTGGCCAGGAGTTGCATTTATAACAAATGCATGATATTTATTTTCCTTATTGCAACCCTCAGCCTGAAGTCTCATCCTTTTCCACAAGGCAGGAAAGCTGTAATTCCCCACAGTGGCTGTGCTTGGAGATGCCACTGCTGATCTGATATCTTTCTTTTTCTTCTATTTTTTATATTTGAAACATATCCGTTTAGGAGTTAGACCATCATTTTATTGAAGTAACTAGGAATGTTGTCCTTGTTTTAACTCTTGGCACGGGAGGGCCAGAACATGACAAGGAGCATGAAGAATCAGAGTGAAGAGATTTCTCTAGTTCAAAGAAACGTTCTTAATTGCATCTTGAAAACATTCCCACATGCTCCTATTTGTGTCTGCAGTAGCCAAACCTCTTCTTGAATGCATTTCTCAAAGGTGATGTTTCCCACAGGGAACTGTAGCCAGCCTTGGGCTTCAGCAAATTTTGTCTGCACCAGAAAGAAAGCTTGAAAAGCTCTTTACCTTCTTTTGAAACCTCTGTGGAGACTTTTCCAGAGCAGAATCACCACTCCAGCTCTCCATGAATCTTCCCAAGGCAGCCCCTAGTTGTGACTTCCCAAGTTGTGACTTCCCAGGTTGTGGCACTTGGGGACAGGGGTTAGTGCTGGCCTTGGCAGTGCTGGGGGCCAGTTGTAACTGGGAGGGCTTTTCCAGCCTCAAAAATACTATATCTCACAGCAAGAGGCAAGGATTATTTCCCAGTGCTGGTTGGCAAACCCTAGGGGCTATGAGATCATTTTCAATGTAAATGTGACCTCATCATGATTGCTTACATTAAGCATCACAGTACTTTGCAAGTCATCCTAATAAATTCACTTATCTGCCTGAGGAGGAGAGAGTCATATATCTGGTCTCTGACATCTGCTTTTTCTGGGCCTGTGAAAACCCAGCTCCTCATTGCATGTGCTCATCCACGGGCATTAATGTCATGGGATAATTTAGACAGAGAGTATTAGAAATAAATGAGGAACCTATCTATATGAATTAACTTATACTGAAGAAATGCTCAGGTGAGGAGATAAAAAACATCAGAAACCCCTTTTTGGAAGTACCTGTCCCTTGATTTATAAGGATGGGGATGCCAGTTGAGTTTGATGGTGACTCTTCCCTTTCTGTGGGAAATGTAAATTTCCATGGGATTGCTGCTGCTGCAAGAGTATGGGACCCTCTTTCCTTACTCATCTTCACATCCCTGGAATACTGTTGACCCACCAAAGGTGGCTATCTGGTCTTGATTTCTGGCAACTGAATAATTCAAAAGCAATTTATCTGCATTTTCAGGAGTGTTCAGGGAAGTCACTTCACAATCATTTACAGCTCACATACCCTGGTGTTGGGGAAGACTCACTCCCCGTTTCACTCACTTGATTGATGAGTCTCAAAATCTCAGAAGAATCATAAATTCCAGCGACAAATAATAATGCATTAGGAAAAAGGAAAAAGATCAATGCAATCACTGTTTGTTACTTGCCATTCACTATTTCATGTGATTTTAGTCTTTCAGGCTTCCAGTCAGATTCCAGTTGCAGTGTCATGTTTGGGGGGTCAATCGTGCAGTGGGAGTGGACACACAATTCATAAATGACTGACTGGAGAAAATCTGTTTTCAGGCATTTTCAGGTGAAAAATTTATCAAAGAAACAGAGTCTTATGAATCAGCATTAAGTAATGAACAGTAAATAGGGGCAAATACGTCAGGCCTGTTGTGAATGAAAAGCAACTGTCAACACCAGTTTTTTAGCCAGCTTTTAGCTGGCTTTTTGATCCAGACTTTGGATAAAATAAGGGAAGTCTTTCTTTGGATGACTCCATCACTGCATCAGGCTCTTTTTACCACAAAGTTTTCCTCTCCAGCACAACTTGGCATGCAGTGTGTGTTCTCCATAAAGCTTAAAAGTGAAGGTAATTCAGCTGGTTTTCTTCCCTGCCTAGTGGGAGCTTTGCTCAGCGCTCAGAAATGTATGCAAGTGTGTGACTAATGTACAGCAAAAAGACTCAGGATGGAGCCACTTTATTCATTGTTTGTTATTGTTCTTTGTTGCTCAGTGTTTTGTAAATCCCCCTGGTTATGGAGACGTTTTTATTAGAGAATACATTTTTTGAAAATGGGGTTCCGCAAAAATGAAATTTCAGAGGTGTGTGTCTCAGCATTGATTTTTCTATTTGTAATAACACACTATAGCATATCTTGTTTTATATCAAGAGGATAAAATGTCCCTAACACAGTGATCGCCATTCTGTGGTAATGGATAAAGCCTGTTTATGAGATGTCATTTATTCCACAATAGACAGTAAATAAAAGCCATTTCAAGCTTCGGTTAAATCAAAGCTTGTTCGGGATTTCAGCAGATTTGCAAATTACCTTTGGGACCATTTTCAGATTCAGTTGTTTTCCCACATGCTATTGACTACCCATGTTTTACTATAAATACTACTTCTTGCTCTCTCTCTCTCTGCCTCATACCAAACCCTGGGATTGTAGAGTGATTTGTAAAGACAAGCAGATAAAGTAAATACACAGTACTGTATTAAAATTTCTTTCCTGTCAATGTAACAGAAATAAAACCACAAGTTTTGATGGCCGACTGAAAGCCAAAGAACAGGATCCTGGACACAGTCTTTTGGAAAATCCAGAGGTCTTTGTGAGATCTTATAAAAGCACCAAGAGAGATACAGAAGAAATACAGGTTTTGTAAAAAAAAATCTACCAAAACTGCCTCATATCAGCTACTTTGGCTTTGGAATTTATTGCTATTACTGGACATAGTCATAGGAGGATGCTGGGGCCACATGTCCCTTTCTTGCTCTGCCTTTTAGATGGAAGAGTTAAGGTCAACATACAAAGGATGAAGAGTCCTCTGGACTCAGAAGCTGCCTCACTGTCCTGAAGTCATAACACAAAATAAAGACTTTAATCAGGATATCACACATATGGTGATATTTATAAACACTGAGACAGGAACATCAAGTGTTTTAATTTTGGGTGTGTCCTGCTTGTTTAAGAAAAAAAATGGGTTACTTGTGAAGAAACGTACTTTAGGGTCAACAAAACATTTTGGAAATTCAGAGTGCTGTCATTTGATTGGAAAAAAAAAAGTCAAAATGGTTCATGTCTCACTGTTTGAAACAAAAAGGCTTCATTTTATCTCTAGGAGGTTCACAGTGGGTATAAATGAGAATATAGAACAGATGACTCTCATCCCATTACAGCATGGACCTTTCTGGCTTGAAATGTCCTCTCCATCTCCACTTTTCCTTTGCTTTCATTAGAAAACCTTCCAAGAAGCAAGATGTTTTGGTTGAGAGCCTTTGAAATGTCCCATTTGACGTGATTTCCAAGCCACCAAGTATTCTTATCCATACAGGAAGGGATTCATACTTTCATAAATTCATTCCTTCCTTTTAATATTTGTGTCCAAAAATCAGTTATTCCCAAAAGACATCTCTGTGAATTATTTTCCTGCCACCTTTCAAAACTGTGGCTGTCAGTAAAGGGACAAGAGACACTATTTTACTCAGGAATAGTTTTCAAGAGGCAAAAAGACAGCACCAGCAAGTATCCAACAACTCTCATTTAGGATCCCAAAAGGACAGTGACACTGGTTTCAGCTCTGCCCACTTCCAGCTGCTGAGATTTGGAGCCACAGTCTTCACCATCAGTCTCAGAGGGTTCCAAGGTGGTCCTCAGAGGTGCCCATCCTTGAACAACATTGAATTTAAATCCAAACATATTGTAATTGCAAACAGAGGGACAAACCTACTTTCATCCTTGTAACCACAAGGAAAATAAAATTGGGGGGAAAAAATGTGGGAAATAAGCCAGGTTCCTTTGTAGTTCATATCCTACAGGAAAACAAACAAACACACAAAAAAACCCCCATAAAACCATTAACTCAAATAACTCAGTCTTGGAGAGATAAATGCAGATCCACCATTTTATGGAAAATAATGTGAATATCAGGTTGTGGTTGAGGAAAGCAAGAATGAAGAGCTCCCCTCCTCCCTGTAGGAGACTGCACTGCAGGACCAGCAACCAGACAGTAATTTTTAATTCCTGTAAATGGTTTGGCATCTTTAAAAGTGGCCATGCATTGTTCTGGCAGGTGTCCTCTGTGACTTAGGTATCTTTAATCTAGAAACTCCAAAAGGGAACAACTGAATCTGATCACTGTAAGGTTAACAAGGTCTTTAGGCTTCTTAGAACAATATTCCTGAGCATTTTCCTAGTTTCTGGATTTGAAGAAGAATGGTGTCCTGCCCTTTGACTGGACTTTGAACAAAATTCACGGGGAGCAGGCAGGGAAATTGATTTTTAAGTCACTCATTTGGTGATACTTGGGAAGGGCCTTTGAAATCCCTGTGATAATACATGCATATATCACAGTCTCTGAAACACAGCAGCAAACTGTGTAGAGAACCAAGCAGATTTCCAGTGGAGAATCATCTTCTGTTTCTGTGGGATCTCACTAAAAATGGCCTTTCTCTCTCAGAAATATTTCTGCTCAGAAGAATCAGGTATTTTTAAATTGTTGCAGGGAATTTTCAGGTCCCTTTTTAAGTGGAATCCCTTTGAGAAGAATCCTTCTGGTCGTCGCCCAGCCGCAGCTTTTTCAGAAGTTTTACATTTTCACCAGAATCCCAATTTTCATTCTGTTTCCAAAAAACCCACTTTGAAGCATGATAACATACCAAGTGTTCCATCAAACCAAATGGCCTTTGTAATGTCTCTGTGCTTGTGCAAGCTTTAATGCACAAGGGACTTCCCTGGGACCACTGATATTCCCAAAATTGGATCACTGGCCCATTTTGCAGTTTCACCCAGTTTTCACCCAGTTTTCACCCAGATTTCAAGAATTTTGGAGCAAAAGGCTGCTCTACATAGATGTTCAACCAGGAGGAGTTTTTCAATATTGGCTACTTTTTCTTTTTTAATATTTTAAAATATTTTTAATATTTGTCCACTCAGGGAGCAAATATAATGCTGAGTGATCTGGCCAGATACTCACACACAGACCTGCTAGTTCATAGACAAATCATTAAAAAAATATTTACCCTTTCTTCTCTCGATATTTCTAGGAAGAGGGTTTATATAGTAGAATTTCACTAGGTATAGCAGATATCTCCATTCCCCATCACATGACAATTACACTTATTCTCAGCATTGCCCTGATACAGAGAAGAACTCAAGAGGAGGGTAAAAAAAGTCAGTTCTGGATATGACACAAGAATACTGAGCATACTGCTCCAATTTCTTTACAGTTTTGCCTGAAAGTACCATTACAGTTAAAGTTGTGTCAGCACTCTCATTAGAAACACAGTTTTGATTTATAACACTGGCTGCAAAAAATTTGCTGCTGGCTGAAATTCAGCATAAGGTCTCTGGCCAGGGGAAACATTTTAAACATTTTTTGGAAGATCGTTTGCGACAAGTTCTATTATTCCAATGTTACACAGAAGATTTCCTTAGATTTTAGTAGGAAGGTTTTGGGTTTTGGTTTTTGTGTGGTTTTTTTTGCAAAATGAACGGAACCAAAGGTTATTTGGAGAGATTACCTAATTTTTTAAGTTTATTTTCTGGTTTTGGCTGGGATAGAGTTAATTTTGTTCTCAGACATTTTTAAATTGCTGCCTTAGAAATTCGGGGGTTGTGCCAGAAATCCCAGGATTTACATCAGGAAGCACTACCAAAACGAACAAATGCTTAAGGCAAATAGTCAGGGAGCACACATTTTGGTTTAAGTGTTCCCAGCCCGTTAACAAGCGTTCACAAAACTGTGCTCTGCAATTCCTGCTTTATTAGCTGGGCATTGGAAAGCCCTGGCAGCAGCCAGGCTGCACGGTGCTGTTTGGATTAATTTAGTGCAGGTGAGTGGTGTCAGGCTGACAGCAGAGGGGACGAGGGACAATCCATCACCTGGACGGTTACGGCGCGGCAGATCCCGCTTCCCTGCAGGCACCAACCTGGGAAACAAGAGCATCCCTCGGCCTCTTGTCCACCCAGCCCCAGCCCCTCAGCTAGACACACCAGCCTGGACAGCAATTAAACCATTCCTGCTGCAGACAGGCACCAGAAACCTTCCAAAAAGAGCACAGACCCCAAATGCGGCAGTGGCGGAGACAGCACAGACCTTGAGGAAGAAGCAACCACAGCCTGCTGCGTATTCGGCTATTGGTCACAAAATTATGGAATTTATAAGGTTGGAAAAGCCCTCTAAGATCACCAAATCTAACCATTAACTCAGCCACTAATGTTCATCATTGAACAATATCCCAAAATGCCACATCCATATGATCTGTGCAATGCCTCCTGGTGGAGTTTTGCTATTAGGAACAGTCAGTACCTGTGGAAGTATTTAAGTTACCTTTTGGGACTGATTTCTAAACTAAATATATCCATCAGTATTCCAGATGCCTGCCTGCCTGCCTTCCTTCCTGGAATCCTTCCTGGAATCCTTCCTGGAATCCTTCCTTCTTTCCTGGAATCCTTCCTGGAATCCTTCCTTCTTGGAATCCTTCCTTCCTGGAATTTTTCCTTCTTGGAATCCTTCCTTCCTGGAATCCTTCCTTCTTGGAATCCTTCCTTCCTGGAATTTTTCCTTCTTGGAATCCTTCCTTCCTGGAATCCTTCCTTCCTTCCTTCCTGGAATCCTTCCTGGAAACCTTCCTGGAATCCTTCCTTCCTTTCTGGAATTCTTCCTTCCTGGAACCCTTCCTTCCTTTCTGGAATCCTTCCTTCCTGGAACCCTTCCTTCCTTCCTGGAATCCTTCCTGGAATCCTGGAATCCTTCCTGGAATCCTCCCTCTCTCCCTCCATTCCCTCTTTCCCTCCATTCCCTCCTTCCCTCCTTCCTCACCCAGCCCAGCACACATCCAGCACACACATAGGATTGTATCTGGAAATTCGATGATAAATATTATGTAATCATAGAAACAATTAGGTTGGAAAACTCACTAAGTTTATCAAGTCCAACCCAGCACTGCCAAGGCCACCACCAACTCAGGTCCCCGAGTGCCACATCCACATGGGTTTTAACCCCTCCAGGAATGGGGACCCCACCACTGCCCTTGGCAGCCCTTTCCAGGTCTGGGCAGCCCTTTCAATGAAGAAATCTTCCCTAAAATCCAATCTGTGCCTCTCCTGGTGCAGTTTGAAGGAAATTTCCAAGGCAAATTAAAGAGGCATGGAAATTACACTTCACCTCAGACTGTCAGAGCTGACCTTGTCTGTATTTGGCCTCAGTCAATTTCCAGGTACAACTTGTACTTAGGGTGGTCCAGAGATCCCTTCAGGAAAATATTTTGGACAAGGCAGCCCTGCATTGGATCAGGCCATAGCATGCCAGTGAGCTGCAGTGCCAGTGAGGAACCTCAGACACCCTTAACTTATTATGTGGTCATTTATTAAACACTGGGGACTATGGATTAGGAAATATGAGCATGCTGACACATCCACCAGATTCTGGCACCCACTAGCCCAACACACTGCAGAAGATGAACCTACCCTGCAGCAAATTGTTTCATGTTATTATCTAGATTGTGTGAATTTTGGGGCGGGTACTGCATCTTACAGGGAACACATACTCACATCTGGCACAAGGGTGTGCTAACCTCAGCTGGAGACTAGAGATGTTATAGCAACATAGAAGTAAATTAGCAGAATCTGTCAAAGTATTCTTGGCAGAAGCTTCAGAATAAGTATAAATGTTCATGGAAATGCAGTGACAACTTTACTCCCCTTTCTGACAATGTTTTCCCCTCAGGCTAAGGTGGAGAAAATAAACAGAAATTGAAAGGAGAAGATAAAGAGGTACCTTTGAGAGAACCATCCTCAGGAATCTTGGAGGGCCCTTGGGGAAGGAATTGGGAACCCTGGGTACCCCTGGATGCCCCACAGATGACAAGCTGGGTCTGAGGAGACAACAACCCTCTTTTTGGCTGTGCAGACACCCCAGCACCCATCCCCACAGCCAGGCAGACCCAAGAGCTCCAGCACTGCCCCTCTGTGCACAGGCAAACAAAACACATCCAACTTCCACAGCTGAACAACTGGGGTCTCTTTAATGCCACAGCTCATGTAAATAAAACCCTTTCACTGTGAATCTTAATTAAGGGAATGATTGTTTCTGGCCATCACTTGAAAGGCAAATGTTTTAATTGGTTCTGATGTCTTTTCCTGAGAAAGCTTTTTTTTTTTTTCCCCTCCAGAAGCCATATATCCCAGGGAGATTTCTTTTCCCTGCTGCCTGTCCTGTAAGGGTCCAGCAGGGGCAGAGAAAGGAGCTGGTTTAAGGGGCTGTGGAGTGAAACATGCACATGAGTTAAAGAGCAGGAGCCGTTTAAGATCCCGAAGTGTCATTAGCAGTAACATGTCACATAAAATGAGGTGTGGATTTCCATTTTCATTTGAACTTCAGGTGTTTAGTAATCCAGAAGCTTTATTTAAGGACTGACCTTTAACCTGGCCTGTCATTCCAATTGCAAGGAGTTGATGGCCACTGGGAATCAATGGGCAGCATGAAGGTCACTTCCTAGAAAAACTGTGGCTATCAATGTGTCAGTTCCAATGAAGTATTATAACAAAGCAAGCAAAGAGCCTATCTGGGTCTATGAGGCACCAGCTTGCTCTCAGGCTGCCTCCCCATTTTCAGCTATTCTATAAACACAAATAGAAATAATAGAAACGTTATTTAATGATATGTGTTTCTGAAGGCATGTGCTGTTTTCAGTTCTGTGACTGGCACAAGGGGTGGTTAGGAACCCAGCACACACTGATCCAGATGCTGCAGAAATTCCCTTATTCCTCCACACAAAACACTGCAGAGGAGCAGCCAATGGGCCACTGATCCAGTGAGTCCTGGACAGCCCTTCCTGGCACAGCCATCGTCTCAGAGCCATAGAATGCTTTGTGTTGGAAGGGACCTTAAAGCTCATTCAGTTCCACCCCTGGGCAGGGACACTTTCTCCTGTCCCAGGCTGCTCAAGCCCCATCCAGCCTGGCCTTGGACACTTCCTGGGATCCTGAGGCAGCCACAGCTGCTCTGGGCACCCTGTGCCAGCGTTTTACCATCCTCATTTTTAAAAGCTTCTTCCTTGTATCTCATCTAAATAGACCCTCCTTCAGTTTGCAACCATCACCCTTGTCCTATCCCAGTGCAAACTGTTTTTCCTTGGTCTGAATGCAAGCCCTGGGCAGGATCTGTGTGTTTGCAGCACCTCAAGGTGGACACAAAGACCAGCCTGTGCACAAGGAGAGGAAGGAGCAGTGCAAGAGGAGCACACGTGCGTGGGGACATGGCAAAAGAAGCAGAATATTGGGATGGTGTCAGGGTCACAATGATCTCAGCACCTTTCCCTGGGCTTGAAGAGGGAAAAAGAGGTCAGTCTGGCCTGGCCACACTGCTGTGATTAAAATGAACATTTACTGACACAAGAATTTGCTTTGGAAGTTTCCACAGGGTTTCACATTTGTGTCCTGGCCAAATTCTGTGGCATCTCTGCAGTCGATTTTGTCTGCAATCACGTAAAAACTGGGTTATTTAAATTTCTGCTGAAATCTAAGAACTTAAAGCTTTTAGGAGCAGATCCCCAAGAAGTAAGAGCTCAGCCCTGGCTGTGAACAATCTGTATTGGATGGCCACTTTAGGGTGCTCAAGGGAAGAGTGGGGGACTAAAGCCACCTGTGTCTGTCACAAAGCCCAAGTGAATCCCACCACAAGAGCTGGTAAAGCTGGTAAAGGGGGAAAGAGAGCAGCCAGGAACTGCTGGGATGGACACTGCAGATTGTCCCAGGCACACACACACCCTGCCTCATCCCAGTGCCCCAAGGAGGGCAGATGCAACTCCTCTCTTCATGCCAATTGCTCCTGCACAGGAGAAGATTTTGATTTGTGGGGTCAAAGATAGGCATGAGCATTAGTCAAAATCTCTCAATCTCCCACTATGCCTTTGTGCTGGTTTACAGCATGCAACTCTTCAGCAATCTGTTTCCAGGAGTTTGGAAATTCCCCTACAGGAAAGTTTATTGGAAAGACTTTTGAAAAACTTTTCTTGTCATTGATAATTACAGTAATTTGTTATCAACCTTTTTATATTTTTGCAAAGCTTTTAGGATATTCCTTAGTAAATCCATTCCCTAAAATTGTGCAAAACAGAATTGCAACTGGAATTTCTTTTCCAGTCACAGGATCTGGAAAGAAAAGACGTTTATATTGTTGAACTTACTGTTTGTGTGTTAAATGTCTGCTTAGATGACTGGGCATGCAGATCCTGTGTGCAAAATCAATAGCAAGTTTATGCTTGTCTGTTATATGGATATAAAACCCTCTGTAAAAGGCCAACTTGACACCAATTAATGAATCCCTGAACAAATTCAAAGTTTCAATTCTGAATTAAAAATTGAGAAATGTGACCAAAAAAGTACAAGCAGAGGTTTGGATTTCTGGCAACAACACAGAGAGATATATTGGAACAGGATCAAGAGACACTGTTAAAACACTTCTTCTGTGGAGAAAATACACCCTGTACAAAAGTGAAAAAGTAAAATACAGTCATGCTATAAAAAGGCAGCATAGTTTACTAAAGATGTGATTTTCTGTGTCCAGATTAAAAGCACAGAAAAAGTGGACTTCAGATACTCACAGGGCCCACCTGCCCCATCCTGCACTCCATCAGCTTCCAAGAATTTCAGACACTGAAGAGAGGAATGGAATTCCTTTAAGAATTTAAATTGGTGAGTCAGATCATGCATGGAGATAATCTGTCACACTATTATTTATATTTCACAATACTTTCTTTCAAACTCCTTTATTTCCTCTCACTTCCATTCTTTGAGTCATCTTATTAAGGAAAATAAAAAGTATAATTCAAAGGGGCTGTTCTAAAACTCTCTACACATACCTACCTAATCCTAGTTATAAATTATCAAGACTAGTTCTATTAAATGGATTTTAAAATTTATTTATTCCCACACCCTGCCCCTGATTTGCAGATTGAAACATTGGATGCTAAACACAAAGGGGAATACATCCTTTCTGCAAAAAACAGAAAGAACACAATTTCTACCTCTGGTAGCACAACCAAGTTATTTTGGAGATCCTGAAGCAGATCAAGATTGGCACCTCAGTTTCAGCAGAATTGCATGGAGTGGGGTATATTCCATATAATGAGATCCCACTCATTTTTTATTTTGCCCTTTTTTCCCCTGGCTCTCATCACCTTCAAGGGTCTCATCCACCTTCACCTTGGACGCACTTTGCCAAATTTACACAATGACAGTTTTCCTCTGTGCACACCCGATAGCAAACCCACCAACTCCAGAGCAAGCAAACCACAAGAGAGGGGCAAGTCCTGTGCACCGAGGATGCTGCCACGCCAAGGAATCAAAATAATCCAGGCTGGTTATTGTTATGGTTATTTTTCCCTTCCACTGGAGCTGGAGATCCCCTAGCAAAGACCTGGAAGCAGCCTGAGTTTCCATGCAATAAAGCAGCAGTGAGAAAAGCTCAGAGTAATTAAGTGGCTGACGCACAGAAGAAGCCGTTACAAAGATTTGACTAAATTGCCCATTCATTAGTAGCACGGCATGGAAGGAGAATTACAAATAGACAATAGAGCCTGCAGTAATTCAATCTAACCTTGTACTTACAGAAAACAATGAGATAATGAACAGAAAAATTACCAGGCACATATTGCATTTTGTGGAAGGCAGGCAGAGGGAGGGGGATCGGATTGGGATTGGGGGATGGAGGGGTGGGAGTGGGGGGCGCCGGCGAGAGCGGCCTGGCACATGTAACACTAATGGCATCGCTCAAGCTGAGCAAACATTTCTCCAACACAATCATAGTTCTCAGTCTAAGGGCCTCTGGGGAGCTGAGATGAGGCTAGATCGTGAACAAAAAAATGTAATTTATAAGGCGTCTGTGGACTGGAATTTATCATCGGATCCGCTCGCCGCCGCTCAATTGATATGTAGTTGATTTCAAACAACACCCCCCAGGCGCCCACAGGGAACATTTTTTAGATTTTACGCTTGGATATATCTGTTTAACTCACCATTTACCAAAACAACGGCTGATGACAGCACAAACAAGTCACTCTGGAAAAAAAAAAAAATACACAGACATACACAGAGACACTCAAACTCGCCTAGCTAGGACTAAGCCATGAGGGTTAGGGCTTTGCTGGGGCTATGGGGAGAGGAAAAACAGAGGCAGAGGCTGAAGCTGGGGTGTATTTTGCATGGAAGACATGGATGAATCACCCACTCAATTTGTAAGACTGCTTTGGAATTCTCCACTGATCTTTTTTTTAGCATTTACTTCCCCAGGTAGGCATCACATGGAGCAGATGTTGAAACTGGTGGCTCTGGGAGGAGGCTGTGGTGAGGTGGCCTGGATGAGGATTCAGTGCTGAGGGAATTTTGCAAAACACAGCAAAGCCTGTACATCCCTTTTCTTGGCAGCAAGATGTCCCAACATCACAGTCCTGTTTGTTCCTGAGGTGTTCCTAAGGTCCTGGCACTAGGCAGAGAACTGGGGTGCATCAAAAAAGTTATGAACCGTATATTTTGGTGTCACCAGAGATACAAAACCAGCCTCCTGATTGTGTAAGGAATCTCACTGAGTGAATTAATAAAATGCTGCTACTTCCCTCCTTACATAAAAACTTGTGAAATTCCCACAGATTAATTTTACTATGAATAACCAGAAATTTCCTCTGACCAAGCCAGTTTGCGCAATAAATTTCTGCTGCATTTACCCTCCAAAGGAGAAAAAAACAATGCTGACTTTAAACTATTCCTTGAAATTGCCTTCCAGCACTGTGCATAAGCCCTGGACTCGAGCTCTTTGTCGTGCCAGGTGCTGTGCACACAACTGGAGGTGAGCCTGGATTGTCCCAGGCCATGCATGATAGTGCTTGGGACAACCTGGTCTAGCTGAAGGTGTTCCTACCCATGGAAGAGCATTGGAATGAGATGATATTTAAGGTCATTTCTAATCCACACTGGGATTCCATGAAAATGCTCTACAGAGCCCATAATGAAATTTAAAAAAAAAAAAAAAAAAAAAAAAAGGCAATTTAGTCCACAACAATATTTACTCTCTTCAGTATTTTCATTAATTCGTTTTCAAAACAAGGACCTCAATACCGTGAAAAACTGGTGGCAACAGGAGATGGTGTTTGGCTGCTCTAATGGGAAATTTGCTGAATATGGAAGAGGCTCTCCAGGGTGCACAGGCTACAAGTGAACTAAACAGCCAAGGTGTTATTGCTGTTATGGGGCTGGTCCTTGTAAACCTCCAATACAGAACAAGCCTACGTTATGTGTGCAGAGGTTTTGGGGGTGTTTTGGTGGCAGTGGGGAGCTGCTGCCTGGTAAGGGATGGTGCAAGAGCTGTGTGCCCATCAGGAGGAGGAGTGGACAGGAGGAATCAGAGGTAACTCAGGGTGAGAAGGAGCTGAGGTGGGAGGATGTGGGGACAGATCCAGCAGCTCTTCAACATGGGCTCACCCACAGCACAAGGACAGAGTCTCCAAGCAGCTCAGCAATGAGGAGTTGCTGGTCAGTCTGAGTCATGCGCAGCACCATAGTGAAGTAAAAACAAAGATAATTAAACAAAAACCTTTTCAACCCAATCCAATCCAATCCAATCCAATCCAATCCAATCCAATCCAATCCAATCCAATCCAATCCAATCCAATCCAATCCAGTCCAGTCCAGTCCAGTCCAACCCAACCCAATCCAACCCAATCCAATCCAATCCAATCCAATCCAATCCAATCCAATCCAATCCAATCCAATCCAATCCAATCCAATCCAATCCAATCCAATCCAACCCAACCCAATCCAATCCAACCCAATCCAGTCCAACCCAGCCAACCCAACCCAACCCAACCCAACCCAACCTAACAAGAAAAAACCCAAACAAAACAAAACAAAACAAAACAAAAGCCACAAACAAACAAAACCACCCAAAGAAACAAAAATTTGCTTTTTGAAATGTCACCAAATAAACACCAAAGCCCAACTCCAAAAAGTTAACATTTTACCTGCAAGCATTTATTTCCTGCTCATTTCTTCTGGTTTCCATCAGTACATCAACTGGCTTCAAGGGGGCTTTAATAGTTACATAGGCAGGGAAAAGGTCCCTCTTTGCTAGATGAAAATTGGTCTTCCTGAGCCATGTAAAGGAGTGGACTCTGTTGGTTTAGTCTTTCAAACAATCCAAACTAAGAATTTCTCCTTACCGCTGACTGTGAATGATAGCATTTTCTTGCCAGGACATTCCCTCCACACTCCTCTATTTTATTTTACAAAATAATTTTTGGCTCATATAAAATCTTTCCCTCCACACTGCATGCAAAAGGGAAATGCCAACGTCTGCAGCCCAAAATCCCTCTACAGCTGATGACTGTGGGGTATTATCTCACTACTCCAGCGCTTTCTCATACTACAGACAGCAAATGATTGCACAGGATCAGAAGGATTGTGGTTAGAGCTGCATAAAATGGTTAGAAATAAAAATTACCCATGGCAAATATAATGTAAATTAATGAGCCAGACATGAGTTTTCTGTAGGAAAGAAAAAAAAAAACCAAAAAACATTTCAAGATTAGAAATTCCATCTTGGCTTTGTTTTGATATTTTCCTCCCTTCAAAGGGATATTTTTGCAAATGAGGCTCTTTATAGGATTTTGTTGTCCAAAAGTATGTTGGTTCATGGCTGGGTTTCTGACAGCATGGTCTACCCATGGTCTACCTCTATCCTGGGTCTTAACTTTAAGTTTGTGTTATCTCAAATAATTCAGCATGATACTGGGAGACTCTGTGTTGCTGTTCACAGAGAAATGTGCCAAACACACACAGCCTAAACTCATTCCTCGAGGGCATGGTACACTACTGTATCCAACCTTCCCTTCTGGATTTAGCTTTCAGAACTTGAGGTGAATGATAGCTCTCAGTTAGTGGAAGGAATTATTTGGTACAAAAATGAATGAATAACCAGGGAATTTACCAAGTAAACTGCATAATCAGTGAAAAGATTTGCACTATACAGGATTTTCAGAGAAACCTCGTAATAATATTAATTCTCTGTTGCTACAGTTAACTGATTTCTTAAGGGAGCCACTATTAACTTACTATCCATGTGTGCAAGCCTCCAAGTGTTTCCCTTATATGTTTTTTATTCTATTTCTTTGTTTCATCCAAGATTGATAATTGATAATAAGAACTCTCGAAGATCATCCAGCCTTTACAAATTTAGTGAGCATCATCAGGTTGAGGGCAGAGACCTTCTGAATATGGGAATGCTGAAATTTTTATCTTAGAGGATCTCATGAGAGCCAACACAACAGACCTCACAGATTCTTCCAAACACAGAAAACCTTTTAGCTGAGTTAATTCCCTCACTGTTTACTAAAGACTGTCAATCACGGGATGCAAATCCACAAACCACCTTGTTTCATTCAGTTCTGGTGCCAGTGAGAGAGGTGATGCTCACCATCTTCAGAAGACACAGGGGAAGAGCAACTTGACTCTAACCAGTGAGATTTCAGATTGAGATTGAGAAAGCCCAAAGTCATGGGTGAGGAAGCAGTTGCTAGAGTTTCAAACACTCTCTTTTGATGTGTTGAAAGCTTTGTGCTAAAACTGTGCTCCCCAAACCCACAAAACCCACTCTGGATAATGCAAGGCAAGCATCTGCAGACATACATCTGCAGAGCTAATTCTTGCAATCTTACAGAACAGTGGGATTTTTCTTTCACATTTTTTACTGGTGAAAGGACAAAGGCAGATCTGGCAGGTCATGCATACTCTTGCTTGTTTTTCTCACTAGTTATTTGGATTTTTGTTGGGTTTGTTGGGTTTGTTTGTTTGTTTGTTTGTTTGCTTGTTTGTTTGTTTGTTTTTGGTGGGGCTTTTGGCAGCAGGCCCAAAAAGAAACAGCCCTTAAACAAGAGCACGAAAATCAGATCTGAGCCTGAGTCACCACACTGGCCCATGCCTATTAAATTCTATCAGAGGATTTGGTGGGACAGGTTCCTGCCTGTGTGCCCAGGTAGAACCAGACCCTTTCACCACCCGTTTTCCTCTGTGAGATCACCAGAGTGGACACAGTTTTGTGGTGTAATTGGCAGCGCTAGGGTAATGGTTGGAACCAGATGATAGTTAAGGTCCCTTCCAACACAAACCATTCTATGATTCCATAATTTTAAGGGTCTTTTCCAACCTAAATCATTCTATGACTCTGTGACTTCAGCAAATTTAGGAGTGTGCAGTATTAATGCCCTTGCTTCCAACACAACCTGAGCTCGGGTTCAGATCACTTCCCTTTGCTGACCCTCAGCTGGAGTCAGGAGGTAAAATGGCTTTTGTTATGACTTTCCCCTCTAAGAGAAGTAAATGGAAGCACAGCATTGTGTCAGCCACGGCATGCCAGCAGTGCAACTATTTTCACCATGGCAAAATGCCTTTTTTCTTTCCTCCTGGATTGCACAGTTCCTTTGACAAGGAAGGGTAAAGACCCTCAAGGGTTCTCAGAGAACATCAATATGTTTTGTATTTAATGTGCTGGCTCGGTTACAGCAAATTAAGGAGAGTGGGCCTGGTACAAGATAATGCAGCCTGCAGTTCCTCACTCCCTAGCCGAGTGGTATACACTGAAAATGATACTCCAGTGTGGAGAAATACTGCACATTACATCTCCCTGCAGTAACAGAAGAGACATTAGGCAAAGCCCTGACTCTTAATGGTACACATCAGGAAAACATCTGAGCTTGGGCCTTCAATCACAAACGCTGCAGGATTTAAAAATGAATAAACTTCACATTGTGATTCTCTTATTTATCCTTTATGCAAATTGTCCCTGGGAGGACACATTATGTTCGCTGCATGGCACGGCACAGACCCACATTAAAGCGTGGAGGGCCACTCTTATGTAATGCACAATCCTCCCGGCCCCTCCGTGCGGTTTGTGGTGCAAGGAGAAACAAACACACAAAGGAGAAAAACAGTCTGAACTCCCAAACCTAGAAATATATCCTCCGCTGACTGCTGAAAATATCCCGATATTAAGCAGAGAAGGAGTGATGAAATATTCTGCTGTTTTTTCTGGCTACCAGTCTGTGACAGAAGGAGATGGCAAGACCAGGAAAGCATCTTTGTAAACTAAAAATGTAGAAGCAAATATTTTAAACCCCTGAATCTCTACAAGGTAGCTGAGAATTTTGCTCAGACAAACCCAATGCATTAATTCACGTGGCCACAACCCCTAAAAACCATCCTGTTAGCTAACCTTCCTGTTATTAGCCTCCTTTCTCAATGGGACAGAGACACAATAGACTTGATCAGCATTATTTTTCCTCGGCAAAATCTCTTGCCCCCTTCAAGCTTTTCATTATTAGCACAAATCTTCCACAGTGTCCTTGAGCAAGCATTCGCAAGATGACTGGATGGCAGAGAAGCAAACAGCCCTACACGTGAAAAAGGAATGGGAAGAGAGTTCAGGGACTTGGCCACAGAATTAACTGCTTGAAAAGGCACAGGGAAGACCTGTTAAGTAGAGCTCCAAGGGCAGGCTACCAGGTGGGTCAAAACACCATAATCACAAATCCATCCTCTTTAAAATTATCTGAGTGATTTCCTAATATGTCTCCTGCCTACCCAGGGTACAGCAGAATGAGCTAGGGGTCCTGCATTAAAGTTGTCTCCGTGCTTGTAATTATGGCTGGCAAATACCCCAGGCTGAGAAAACCTGTCATGTCAGTGAAAATACACATTGACTATGATCTCCACCTCTGTAGGAGCTGATTCTGAGTGCTGGATTTAATTCAATCCCTTCTTCTCCATCCAAGTTGCACCCCAAGTGGATGTTGGGGGAAAAGAGTAGATATAGATAGAAAAAGATGTATATGGGTATTGAGTCCCACCTCTGTCCATGACATGGTTTTGGTGCTGGCTGGACTCTTTTGTCATGTCTGCAGTAGTAAAAACTGGTGTAAAAGTCCTAATGACTGTAACCTGCAGGATAAACAAGAGTGAAAGCCAGAAGAGGTGGGAGCCTCCTCCATGCCTGTCACTGGGAAGGTGGGCAGGCCCTGGCACAGGGTGCCCAGAGCAGCTGTGGCTGGATCCCTGGAACTGTCCAAGGCCAGGCTGGATGGGGCTTGGAGCAACCTGGAACAGTGGAAGGTGTCCCTGCTCATGGCAGGGATGAAAAGTTCCTGAATGAGCTCTAAGGTGCTTTCCATCCCACACAGTTTTGTGATTCTATTATGAAGGTAATTTCAGAGATACATCTGAAAGTTGTACAACTGAGAGTTCAGCTAAATATTTGAGTTTTCTCAAATATTCAGCTGAGCTAATGAACAAGCAGTGCTGTAAACAGCCTGAAACCCCTGATTTCTAAAATCATACTTCCTGGGATTAGGATATTTCCAGTTTTCTCTTCAACAGAGATTCTGTGGGACCTTTTCATCTCAACCCAAAAATGTTAACTTGTAGGAATGAGTGGTTCAAGGTGAGCAATAGATTCCAAAGCTATTGTAGCAGGACAGCTGGCTGTTCTGAAAGTGCATGAGAAGTTCCACCTGAATATGAGACAGAACTTCTTTCCTTCGAGTGACTGTGCACTAGAACAGACTTTTCCAGAGAGGATGTGGAGTTTCCTTTCCTGGAGGTATTCAAGAACCATCTGGACATAATATTTTGTCATGTGCTCTAGTATGACCCTTCTTGAGTAGGGAGATGGGACTAAGTGACTTCCAAAGATCCCTTCCAACCATGGCCATTCTGTGATTCTGTAATTTCCTTAAGAATTTCATGCCAAAAACATCACAGAAAATTAATAGACCAAATAAAATAATAGAAAATTATTTCTGATATATCTCAGAGGTTGAGGACTGGACCCTTGGTCTGAGCCAGCACAGCCACCCAAAGATTATGGAAAATCTTTTAAAAGTCTTAATTTTTAAGCAGCAATCTGGGAGGTATAGCAAGGATCAAACAAAAAGGGTTACCAAATTCTGTTCTTGCCTGGTATGACATTTGCTGTCATCCGTTGAGGAGAAAGGTAGTCATAAATACAAATGGTTAAAAAAAAAGCATAATTTTCAGGAGAAATACAGAAAAAGAGACTGCGCTCTATTTTTGCTAATCCTTTCCTGACAAATGAAAGTAAAGGAATATGCCATGCTTTCAACAGTAATATTTATAAATATGTCACTTAAGGAAATGAGGCTGATAATTTCTGAAGCTTTTAAAGAGTCTCAAAAAGCTATGACAAAAGATTTGCAATCA
Organism: Luscinia megarhynchos; assembly: GCA_034336665.1. Taxonomy (NCBI): domain Eukaryota; kingdom Metazoa; phylum Chordata; class Aves; order Passeriformes; family Muscicapidae; genus Luscinia; species Luscinia megarhynchos. The sequence goes on along the minus strand of CM067592.1, from coordinate 1,176,481 downwards.
CAAATATATTAAATATGTTGAATACGTTCTTGTAAATTTTTGGGGAGGGGGAGAATAGCTACTTTAAGAAAGAAAGAGGGCACCCAATTACGGTCTTCTTCTGGAATTAATACCTAAAATGAACTAAAATTTACTATTAGACATGGAAGAGAAATATTAGGAAAGCAAGTTTTGAGAAGACAGTTTTCAGAAGTCCTGCTGCTCAAGAACCAGGGTAGGTGGGACCCAAGAAATCACAAACAAAAAGGAAAAATTTTGATCAAATATTTTCTAACAGCATGATACTTACACAGAACAGGTTTCCCAGAGAAGAAGTGGATGTCTGGAAACATTCATGGTCTGCTTGAACGAGGCTTTGAGCATCCTGACCTAGGGGAAGGTCCCCTGCTCATTGCAGGATTAGATGACCTTTAAAGGCCCCTTCCAACCCTGACAATTCCATGATTCTATGATATAGGATAAAAACACCAACAAGATTTGAAAAAAGTTAAGGGGCTGGTCCTCTAAATTCACTCAATGGAGAGAGACCTCAAAAAATATCTCACAGCTTTCTTAATTTTCGGATGCTACTCAGACACCTGAAATGACTGAAATCAAACCAGTGGGAAGCAGTGCAGCAATTCCCCAGCAAAGGCAGGATTCCCTGAGCTTGGGCTGCACTGTGCACCTGCCCAGTGTGATGCAAATTTTGGGAGTACAGAGGAGCTGAGTGGCTCCTCAGGCATGACAAATTTTGTGCCTCTCTCCCTGCTCGCAAAGCGTTCCTAGGTTACAGGTTCCTCCAGTGTATTTGTGACTCAAAATTAGCTGCTGATGTGTTTTGCACTTCATAATTTAAAATAATAATAATAAAATTAAAAAAAAAAAAAGAGAAGGAGGGGGAAAAAAGAAAATAATCTAGCTTGTTCTTATTTGTCACGCCTGGCTTCCTGAAACCACACTGGATGCTCGAAGTCTGCCTGAGCTCAAGGGGAGGCAGACAAGCTCATGGAAAGAGGTAATTTGCACAGAGCAACTCTTGAGCTCAGGTGGCTCAGAAAAATTTAAATTCTGGGGAGCTGGGAAAGGAAGCATCACATTTACTGAATTAGCCTTAACAAGTGTTGATATTTTAAAGACAATAGGCTCAATCCCTTGGACCTCTGAGTTCCCTCAGCTCTGTGCTGTGGTGGGGATCCAGCTCACTTGCCCTTCCCTTCACTAGTGGATATTTCACCTTCACCCAGTTTTATCATGCAAAAATAACTGCTGGCTTTCCTTCATGGGACTCTTCATAATTTTGTTAGCAATTTTGTCTTGATTTCAGCTGGGATAGGGCTCATTTTCTTCTTAATAACTAGTACAGAGCTGTGTTTTGTATTCATTATGGGAATAATATTGATAATGGCCCAATGTTTTGGACTTTGCTAAGTAATATTTCTCTTAATTCAGGGATTTTTCAGTGTCTCATGCTTTTCCAGTGAAGATGCTGGAAGGAAGCAGCACAACACAAATCTGTGTCCAGAACATTTATTTATTTATCTTACTCCTGGATGACTTCATTGATAATACAGTGGCTTGCTCCTATGTGGAGACATAATTTATCTTGCAGTCAATCCAGGCAAAATTTCCTTAAAAGCTACGGGGAAAATGATAAAACTTCATTTTTAAGTGAAACCTGAAATAACTGTGGTTTTATTTCTTTTTTTTCTAAAAATTTCATAATATAATGTTTTTACTTTAGTTGTACATCTACAGAATGACACTTTCTGTAGTGTCTTCACAAGAATTAGTAGAACAACCTTCTCTCTGTTTCTGGTGGGTTTGCATATGCAGATAGCCATATGAACTATCTGTAATTTAATTATGAGTGAAGTCTTGAGTGCTGGGGAGAAGGTTCCAATGTTATCTGGGTAATGCTGGACCTGAGCCCTGATTTTTGCAGAGGAGATGATTGGACCTGTGCTGGGCTGTACCTGTTCTAAATGCAAGTAACTTCTATGAGTTTTAAATGTGATTTTGAGAAAATATTTTCATATCAGCCCAAATTCCTTCCTCAGCACTGTCAGGTTAAGACACCAGGACCTCACCCCTTTGCCTTGCTCATGTCCAGGAATTTGTACAGCTGGTAATGAGGAGGAAGTCCTGTCCTGGCAATGTCAGTGAGACAAGCCATACCCTGGTCCCTTGGAGCCAGCACAGTGCTGCATTTCTGGAGCAATGCTTTTAGTAGTCAAACATTACAGAGCTCTCTCTGGTCGGCTTTTGATTCCCATTTAAGAACAAGCCACTCTGGCAAATGGTCCTATTGACCCATCCAAATGTTTCCCTTACTCCATCCTGCTTAGATAAAGTCCCAGAAATGTTCTGTCAAATAATACTTGGGTGGTAAATATTTAACAAAGAGAATGCCTCCAGCCTTCTGTGCACTCTCCAGATATTCAGGATGATGCTTTATTTTGGGAATGGAAAGTCTGATCTTCCACCCACCTCCTTTCCTCATTTCAGGCTTGTGTTATGAGCTAGCTGGCCTTTTTTAAGGGGCCATTAATGATTTACTGCTGCACACTGCTGAGTCAAAGCTGGTACATGGAGGGCTGCAGACCTGAAGGCAGTGACAGTACCTCTTACCTAAATGGAGCCTCCTTCTCTTAAGAAACTGATTCACAAATGGAGACACTGATGCTGCTCCAGTAAAACCATTTCCCATCCTCTCTGGTTTTGTTTGTTTTAATTTACTGGAGTTAGAAGGAGCCAGTGGTGCTGGATTCAAGTTTTCTTCAGACTCGCTTCTGCATTGTGGTCGTTGCTCACAGCTGAGGCACAATCTGGGATACAACCAGAAACTCTGAACAGGGGGAAGTGTGTGCATGGGAAAGAGCCTGAAAGGGAGATGCTTTACCAAAGTTATCCCAGAGAAGATACAGGCTTAGAATAACCAGCTGGGCTGCAGTAAATCAAGGCAAGGATATGAATCTGCAATGCTGAGATGTGCAGAGAACCACACAATATCCTAAGGTGGAAGCACGAGGATAATCATGTCTCTAACTCCTCATCCTGCACAGACACCCCAACAATCCCACCCTGTGCACCCCTGGGAGCAGTGTCCAAGCACTCCTGGAGCTCTGGCAGCTTTGAGAATGTCACCATTCCCTGGGCAGCCTGGGCAGTGCCCCACCACCCAAGGGGGGAAGAGCCTTTTCCTAAAAGGCAAGTTAAAATTCTCCACCTTTATGCAAAAAATGACAAGGAGTCCCCAAGCTCTGGAGCTGACCTACAACCCCACAACTGATCATGATTATGTAAATATTTCTTTGTTCCAGATGTCAGCTGGTAAAGCTGTCAGTCAGCAAAATCAATGGGCCAAACAAATAAAACAGGAATTGGGAGGTTGTTATTTTGTTTTAGCACCCATAGGCTGTCTCCAAGCAGCCTAAATTATGAGATAGAGCCTTTGTGAGAGGTGAATGACATCTTCTACCCTAGGAAATTATCCCCTTTTGCTGTGTGATCCTGATAAGTAATTTCTCTACTTTTTTTCCTAGAATTATTTGGGTCAGAAGGGATCCTAAAAGCCATCTAGTTCCAACCTGCCTGCCATGGGCGCCTGCCACCTGCCACTAGACCCATCTAGCCTGAACTTGAGCACTTCCAAGCTTGAGGCATCCAAAACCTCCTTGTTCCAGGAATGCTGGATGTTAGAATGCGCTGCTGAGGCTGTGAACCATCAGCAGGAGACAGAAAGCAGAAATAAATAGAGTTGAGAAGGATTAGGGAACTGAGCTTCTCCAGCTAGACACCCAGTCTGACACTTGAAATGGTGCTAATTTCTGAGAGCAACCAGACTATATTCAGAACCCAAACAGCCAGCAGGTTGTGCTACACAGAATGCCTCGCTTTCCAAATCTCTTTGTCCCTCTCCCTCCACCCACCATCACCCAGACAAGACTGGCTCTGTGTGGTTGGCTTGCTAGAGCACCCAGGGTGCCCAACCCAGCCAGTGTCCATCACAGACCAGTGTACAGCACACCTGGCCCTCAAAGCAACCAGCATGCTGCTAAGACAAGGAGAATGCTCAGCAGAGCATGGGATGCTCCAGCCATGGCAGGAACAATAAAACAGGATTATTGCTTAATCCCACAATTAGCACGTGGCCCCAGCTATCACTGTCCAGCTGCATCCCAAGCCCTCGTTTGTTTTAAGTTGTTTCAGGCAGGTTGTTGTCTCTGAAAGCTTTTGATTCAATTCCTCCAGCCAGCCCTGTGCTCTTATGGGAAACAGTGGGAGATCATTCCATGCATGGGAAAGTGTCTTTGCTCAGGGCAAAATGTGCTGGTTGGTGAACCGAGCTGCATTGCCTTTGTGTCAGGATGATTTGAGGGCAATGTTGAAGCTTTAACAATGCAGAAAATAAATTCATGTCTCTCTGTGCTTCTTCCTCTGCACATTTTTGCGGAAAAGGGGAACTGCCAAACTTGAAACACAGAGGAGCAGGGGAGGTTTTATGCAAAACTTCTGTCTGGGTGGAGAAGCCTGATTGCTTTAACCCTCAGAGACAAGGCAGAGAAAATAGGGGATCCCTGTACCAGAGGCCACCATGCACCAGTAGTTTTAACTGAAATGGAAAAAAAATAAATCACTTCTTTGTTCGCAGGGAGCAAGAATGCACAGCCTGAACCCTCGTTCAACAGGAGCAGGGGAGGGAGGAGAGCATCTCCCTGTAAAATGGGATAAGGGCAGGATCAGCCTTCCCCATCCAGCACAGGAACCTCACCTGGACACTTTGATCCCTTGGCTCAGTAGTTTGGTGAGGAGCAGTTTTGGGATGGTCAGTCAGGAACCCCCAATATCCCCCAGTGACTGCTTTAAGGAAACTCCCATGACTCCTTCATCCACATCCTCAGCACCACCAAGGAGACACTGAGGACCACAGTGCAGCCTGCAGCTAATTCAAGGGTGACAGAAACAGGATTAAACCATGGTTGGTGACTTTTAGTGTGCAAAAACAGGGCCAGAAAGCTTTGCCAGACCTCACTTTCATGTTGAAAGGCTTGGGGAGGAAAAGGGCACTAGTGTGGATGCAAGTCATACCACACTAGTTGTCCTCTCTGTTGGGGAGTGGGTCTGGCCCACTTAACTTACTAGGAAAGACAGAGTCATAAATCTCAGTGATGCTGAAATGACTTACATCCTCTGTTTAAGAGATCTTTAGCCTTGGGCTATAAAAAGAATCTCCTGAGATACATGGTCAAGTTTCCCTTCCTTTCTTCCCCCGCTTTTTTTTTTAAACACAAAATGAATATCCTCTGTAATGATTTTTTTTTTTTTTAATATCCTAGTTGAATAGTAGGAGGACAAACAGAGGGAGGTGTGCCTGTGTTTTCTCTTCAGCATGAGCTCCTAATTCCCATCCATGCTAATGGGACTGGCACGCATGCATCAAGGGGAGAAGAGACCCCTGAGGGTTCACAAAATATGCAGATGACTGGTTTTTAATGAATGCAAAATGTAAAACAAAAGAAGTATCACAGTCAAGCTGCTCATGCATAATAAAGTCACAGTGAAAAGGGAGCAAATAAATAGAGAAGTCTTCTTGGCTATAACCATCCTTAATATGCAATGGACAATTGGGAACAGCAGGCCTTCCGAACCCCACATCATCAAATAGCAAGTACATTTTGGCAACATGAAACCACCTACAGCAGCATTTCTCAAGCTCCATCCCACCAAGTTGTGGGAAAAATATTCAGGCCTTTCCCAGTACACAAATTTCAAGCGAAGCAAGAAGGTCTCCCCGAGGAGGCTGGGGAGCTCTGGCAGGATATTGCATTGAGGCAGCAGAGTCAAAGCCTGTGGAGAGGGCTGGATGCTCATTTGTCCTTGTTCTGGGAGGGGTTTCACCAGGAATTCAGCGAAGCAGAGCCACAGACAGAGCAGCCACGCTGCAGGGCAGCCTGAAACGAGGGAGTCGTCCCACCAAAGTCAGTGCAATTTGTTCACTTGCTAATTTGATGGCATTCTGGGCAGCAGACTTAATTAGGTATAATTTGAGAAGTCCAGCATGGGAAGCTGCTCTGAAAGATGCTGCTCCCTCCTCCTCCTTCTTCCCCCAATAAGCACATGCCCTCCTTCACATCTCTGCACTGAGGTCCTTGTGAGATGGGACTTTGCTTTGTCACTGCAGCTGAACACACAGAGAACCTGCTACAGCACCATTCATCAAATTCTGCAAATCCAGGCCATGCCTCCCCCTGTTTTTGTGCCAGCCTCCAGTCCTTGAGTCCTTTTTCCCCAGTTTGACCTGCTTGTTCTACTGGTATGGCCCCAAATACCAAGTGATGAAATTGCAGATTGATTTAGGTTGGAAGGAATCCTGAAGATGCTGCTCAACTTGATCTCAGCTGGGAGAAATTCCCCTTCAGCCTGGGTGTGGTATCTGTAGCCAAGCACAGGAGCATCCTACCCCTTGGGCTGAGGTTAGGCTTTTTAGTAGAATGAGATGTTTTTTAAAAATCCAGGTTCTAACTAGATGTGACTTCTGGAGGTTAGCATAATATTTTTGCTTTTGCCTTACCCCTAAATTGAAGGGAAACAAGATCCCCTAAAAATCCTCCTCTCAAGAGTTTTCTAGGGATCATCAAATGAAGGGTAGATGGATGGCACCATGACTAAATCCCTCTACACTGACAACACTTACCCTGTGATGAAAATATCAGTGAAAACACAAGGTTTACCACACCAAAATGCAGTACTTAATAAACCTCAAAATAAAAAATTAAACCTCAAAGTAAAACCCCTAATAAAACACTTTTCAGCTCCTAGAAAAATCAGAGAAATGATAATATCTGTGCTCTGTACAAGGCAACTAGGGGAGAGATTAAAGAGAACACATGTATAAATGTCATTAGCATGCTAGCAGTGATATAAAAAACCCCTCCAACTTTTAAAATAAATGAGCTGCTGCAAAATAAACTACCTTACGACAAAATGTACGTAGGGGATATACAAAGTAAATTAAAAAACAGATTAAAGCAACATCTGTATATTAACACCATCATAAAACAACATAGTAGTAATAGCAGTGGCATGCAAAGGTATTATAAAATTATAATCTATCCAAGATGTTATGTCATCTTAATGAAACTGTACAGCCAATACATCTCAAGTATTATTCCTCTATGGTTCAAAAACATCCTGTTCTGCAGTTCTGCAGAGCTGGGCCAACCTCAGTCCTGGTGCAAGGGGCACACCTGCTCACAGGCTTGCACAGGTGACAGCCAGGGCTCTCAGCACAGCCCACCAGTGCAGTCATCTGCCTTCGATGCACTTTCAATTTTCCATCACCATTTTGCTCTTTTCTTAAGCTCCTAATCTGGGATATGGAGCAGGAATCACCTATTTGTCCCTGAGACTGCAGGAGCCACCCATGACATGTGCAGGATGCAGTAAAGTCCTGCTCCACAGCTAAACTCTGGAGAGGAATTTGGCACAATTCCCATTTCTTCATAGAAATGGTTTTTTCCACCATTTCATGTCCTGACATTCCCTCTCACTGATGTATCGAGCTGAAGACTCATGTCAATTAGTAAAAGCTCACAAATTGCTGACATCCCTGTCCCTTTCCTTGCCTCTCCCTGCTGCCTCTGCCAGGAGATGCAGAGCCACATTTTGCATTACAAAATTTTCACCACCGATGACTGGGAAAAGCCATTTCTGAGCATAGTTTGGTCAACCAAAAATCAGACTCAACAATTTTACAGGTCTTTTCCAACCTTCCAACGATTCTATTACTCTGTTTTTGAGGGGGAAAGGAGGAAAAGGAGGTGGAAAACAGCATGGAGTAAATGGGAATTCCTAACTGTCCAGAAGGAATGAACAGGCTTAGGTCATATGCACATCACTGACTTGACCCCCATGTAGGAAACAGATTTACCTGGATTCCTCCCACCTGAAAGGAGGTGCTTGCAGGAGACAGTTTATTCTGGAGAGTGACAATCCCATCTCTGTTTCTCCTTGGCAGAGAAAGACCTGCAGAGTGTGACTTGGTCTCTCCAAATGCTGGGAGTCTTTTGGTAGGTGCAGAACAATGCCAGGGTTTATTGGCATAGACTTGTAAAAACACCTCAAAACCCCATATTCTTAACTCTTACCATCAGCTTGAAATCACCTACAAGTTTCCATGGGAGAGGTATGGATACTCACCACCCATTTCTGTTATTTAGCAGCTGAAGTAGTGAAATAGTTATGGGAGTTCAAAAGAGCTCCAAAATTTTACGGAAGAAAAATATATAAAGGGTTACAGTATATTAATAAAACATAACAATACATAAAAATACACAAGTACTACTATTCTGAGCAATCTGCTCTATGCTTTCTGCTGGGGGCTGGACCTGTGGAAAACAAGGGCTTGGAGTCAAAGGGTTTTGGAGGCTGGAAGAGCATCCTGGGGAGGAGTGTCTGTGTGTTCATCCTGTTCCTGTGTCCTGCCCAAGGCACTGAGTCTTGGTCACTGTTGGATATTGGTCTGGATTAATCTTCAGCTCTTTTGTTCTTGTGCAAAAAACCTTACATGGGGCAATGGTAAGCCAGCAAAACAAAAAAAGATACTCATTCTGCATTTGCAACTTCCCATTAATTTTCCATTACACGATACCAAGGCAGTAGAGGGCTGAAAACGTCTCCCTGGATTAGGACTAAAATCTCACAGATATTATTAGCAAAAGAATCTACATTTGCTGCTATCACTAACTTAGCTCATTAATGACTTATGTAGCAAGGCTAATGCTATAGGAATTATGTAATATATATCATAATTGCTGAAGCAACTCTGTAAGGCTAATGAGAAAGCAAAGAGCCTGCTTATGTGGCATGAGGATGGAGAATCCTGATATCATGTGCCTACTGATTTTATGTGCCTCATTTCCTTTCCAGATGCCTATAGGGTACTTAAGAAAAAAGAGGATGAGCAACTTTTATACAGGCAGGTATTGATGGGACAAGGGGGAATGGTTTAAAACTGGAAGAGGAGAGATTTAGATCAGATGTTGGGGAGAAATTCTGTACTGTGAGGATGGTGAAACAATGGCAAAGGGTGCCCAAGAAGCTTGGCTGCCCCAGGATTCCTGGAAGTGTCCAAGGCCAGGCTGGACAGGGCATGGAGCAGCCTGGGGCAGTGAAAGGTGTTCCTGCCCATGACAAGAGGTGGAATGGGATGATTTTTAACGCCCCTACCAAGCCAAGCCACCCTGTGTTTCTATGCCTTCTCTCTTGCTCACAGAAAAAGGGCTGGAGAAAGGAGAGGGAGCAAAAGGGACTGCACAGCAGCAGGAGTGAGCAAGGTGTTACAAGCCTGTATTCAGTAGGGTGGTGGTGGTTGTGACTAAACCTTGCAGATGCCCATAATTTGGCTCACCTCCATTCTGCTCTGCAGTAGAGCTTGAAAAAAAACCAAGCATTTCTAATATAGTCTCAACTGTGTGACTATTGTTAATATCAGGCAAGAGAAATGCAAAGAAATGTCTCTCACCAACCCAAGCTCACAACCCATCAGGGGTGGGTTCACCTCCTGCAGCTCTCCCTGCCTTTGCAAAGACATGCATGGCCATCAGGAATGTGACATCCTCATCCCAGCATCTCCCCTGCATCCCAGAGATGTGCAGACACCTTTGTTACAAGGCCCTCTGCATGTGAGAGCCACAGGTATGCTTTTCTGTTATTCCCTGACCCAAGGACATCTGGAGATCTCACAGCTCCAGCTTTAACCACTTTAACCACAGCAGCTCATACTCCATCCACCCTGGGCTTTGTGACCATCTCTGAAATAAATCTACTGATTTTGTTGCTGTTTTGACTACTTGGGTTTGGGTTTTTTTTGTTTGTTTTGTTTTGTTTTTGGGGTTTTTTATTTGTGCAGTACTTCAAGTGAAATGCAGAAGTTTTAATAAGAGAGGAACGATCATTCAGTGGATTTCACTGCAGTGTGAAGGAACCAAAAAGGAGGGGTAAAAAATGGGAACATTTGCAGCTTATGGCAAGGGAAATGAAATATTTAATAAGCAAAATGCTGTATGTGCAAGGAGGGCTCCCCCAGCCCCCCGCTTTCTTCCTTGGCAGAAATTAAACAACTTTTACACACCACGTAGTCTTCAGTACAGTATGCTAATGATGTCCCTGATGCCCTCTTCATCTGATCAAACTTAATTGTCTGTGTCAGGCTGCCAATTAACAAAAGGATCTCCTAGAGTACCAACTTCCAGAGCTACCTTAAAGGTTAATTGAATCATGTAAGCCCAATGCTCTGGCGGACTCAACTTCAGGATCCTATTCTAACCAGGGGTCTGTAGGGGTAACAAATAAAGGAAAAGTTTAATTGCTAAACCAGCCAAATCTAACAGTCACATTAGGAAAGAAATGATCTTTCACAGCTCTCTCTCATCCTTTTTTTTTTCCCTTTTTTTTTCTTTTTTTTTCTTTTTTTTTTTCTTTTTTTCCAGAGCTTTGAAATAATCTTGGGCTTTTTATACATTTCAGGCAGCTTCTAGATTTCACTACTGGGGGTAAATAGGAAGAGCCAAACTCTTCAATGTGCATGCAAACTGGGTCACAAAAGATGCCCAGGCAGGTCCAAATGTATGATTTATTCTTTGAATCACCTGCTATTTCCTGAAATGTTCCCTACCAACAGCACAGTGGCAGTGGGTGGAGGGTGGCAGCACTAGAGCTGTGGGGATGTGGAATCAACAAGCACTGCCATCACTCAAGGCATCAAAACCAGCTAATTGTATTCCTGTTTCCTCTCCATCTGCCTCCTTTTTCAAGGTATTTGTTACTACCCATTTCTTTTGGTTTCCCACTTTTTTGCAAACATATTTTTAAGGTGTTCTTCTTGCCATCAGAGACTTGAATGGCTGCTCCAACGAGGGTGAAATGAAAATCAGTGCCACAAACAGGGAATACTTGTTATAAAAAAAAACAAGAACTGTGACTGGGTTGGGAACACAGACCCCAAAGTCACCAAGTGGAGCTGGAGTCATCCATTTTTTGGGGATAATTACTTTTGTGGGAAATTCTGCTGTGCTTGGACCAAGTGTGTCATCATCCCTGTTTGACTTGGAACCCCAGTGCTGAGGTTTTAGCTGGGCATCATATCTTGTTTTTCTAGTCTTCAAAGCAACACAGAGCCCTTTTGGGCCTAAAAGGGTACAAAACCATGAAGTAAGTGGTGAGAAATTAAGGAAATTTTAAATTAAGTCCGTGAGTATGTGAACAGTCTGAGGACCATGCAAAAGAGGGTATCTCTCACCTATACACCAAAGTGTTAAAATATAATATGATAAAAATCTATCAAATAACAGACAAAAATACCTTGCCAGGAAGATTTTATGAAGGTATGCAGTGACAGCTCTTGCAGAATTCACTTTCCTTTTGTCCTTCTAGCCCCAGCATGTGTCCAAGTGCTCCTCCAGGACGTGGAAGTGACTGGTATCTCTTTTCCATTGCCAAAATAAATGAAGGGAGGAAGATGGCAGTGCCAGGGGAAATAAGATCTTAGGGGCCAGGACTGGCAATTTGGGCCTGAATTTCCTCCTTTCATCTCAGTTGGCTTCTGTGGAGGAGTGACCTGGGAAGGGATTCAAGGATGCTCATGGACCACACTGCCCAACAGCTCAGTGAGGAGGGGATTCCTACACCTGCTCTGGAGAAATTCTCTTGTTTCCCCCAAAAAACTCACCAGGGTGACACATCTTGGCCCTCTCCAGATGCACTGAGTGTCTCTTCATGTCCTGAGCCATGGCTGAGCTAAGCTGAGCAAAACCTGCTGCATCCACCCGCAGGGAGAAAAAAAAAAAAAAGGTCTGGACAGGAAAGGAAGAGGTGACAAATAGCACAGCCAAAATATTATATTGGAACCAGGTGATCTTCAAGGTTTTTCCCAACCCAAGCCTCGATTCTATGATTCTGTGAATGCATTTTAAACTGCAAATCCTAGGATAAAGGGCTGCAAGGCTAACAGAGCTAACACATGTTCTAACCATGGGTGATGTGACCTGTAGGTTTTTATCCAGAATTTATTACCAATATTATTCATTTTCAATTTGGCCTTTCCATTTTTTTTTATCCTTTTAAATATATATAGCTTTAATAGTGTAGGCTTGGTAGGTTTCCCCTTGCTCAAACACTGTGATATTCCTACGTAACACCTTCCCTTTGGTCTTAGAAAAAAAAATGAAGTCCAAAATCATGGCTTTCTTTTCTCCTGTTTTCTTTTGTTTGTTTGTTTGTTGGGTTTTTGTTTTGTTTTGGGGGGGGATGTGTTTCATTTTTTGTTCTGGGGGATTTTAGGGGTATTTTTGTTGTTTTGGGGAGTTTTTGTGGGTTTTTTTTCTTTTGGTTTGTTTTTTTGTTTGGGGATTTTTAGGGTTTTTTTGTTTTGTTTTGTTGTTGGGTTTTTTGTTGGTTTTGGGGGGGATTTTTTTCTATTGGTTTGTTTTTTTTGTTTCTTTTTTTGTTTTGGGGGTTTTTTGTTATTGTTTTTTGTTGTTTTTGTTTTGGGTTTTTGGGTTTTGTTGGTTTTTGGGGTTTTTTTGGGTTTTTTTGGAGGTGTTATGGTTTTTTTCCTTTTGGTTTGGTTTTTCTGTTGGGTTTTTTTTTTTGGTATTTTTGCTTTGCTTTGTTCTGGGATTTTTTAATGTTTTTTTGTTTTGATTTGTTTTTGTTGATTTGTTGTTATTACTTTTGTTCGTTTTGATTTGGGGGATTGTGTTTCTTTTTTGGGGGGCTTGTTTTGTTTTATTTTGCTTTTTGGGTTTTTTGTGGGTTTTTTTGCTTTGGTTTGTTTTTTGTTGTTGATATTACTTTTGTTTGCCTTGATTTTGGGGCGGTTGTAGTTCTTTTTGTTTTGGGGGGTTTGTTTTGGTTTATTTTGTTTTGGGATTTTTTTGTGTTTTTTTGTTTTGGTTTGTCTTTTGTTGTTATTACTTTTGTTTGATTTGGGGGGGTTGTGGTTCTTTTGTTGGGGGGGTTGTTTTGGGTTTTTTTTTGGGTTTTTTGTGGTTTTTTTTCCTTTGGTTTGTTTTTTGTTGTTGTTACTTTTGTTTGCTTTTATTTCAAGGGAAGTTTCTTTGTTGTTGTTTTTTAGAGTTTGTTTTGCTTTATTTTGTTTTTTGGGTTTTTTTGTGTTTTTTTGGTTTGGTTTGGGTTTTTTTGTTGTTATTACTTTAGTTTGATTGGGGGGTTGTGGTTCTTTTTGGTTTTTTGGGGTTTGCTTTGTTTTATTTTGTTTTTGTGATTTTCTGTGTTTGGGTTTTTTTCCCCTTTGGTTTGTTTTTTGTTGTTGTTGTTACTTTTGTTTGCTTTTATTTCAGGGGTAGTTTTTTTGCTGTTGTTTTTTGCGGTTTGTTTTGTTTTTTGGGTTTTTTGGTGGTTTTTTTTTATTTTTCCCCCCCGATTTCCCTTTTTTAGGGGGCAGCCCTCCCTCCCACGGCCGTGGGATGCTGGGCAGATCAGACACTGCCTGTGATAGCAAACAGCAGCAGACACCCCTGGAACAAACTCCTGCAAACTGATCCATTATCAGCAGAGCCTGCTGCAGCGCTGCCGGGCACAGTAATTAATTTCCATGCATATCATTGCCAGCATCGCTTACTGATCCAGGCAGCAAGATCAGAGATGTCACACCATAAATTGAGTCAGAGCCTTCACCTCTGTGTTCTGCGTGCGATTTTACACGCGCTTGACAAAGCAACAAACAGGGGGGTAGAAAAGGCAGCAGCTCCCCAGGGTGATGGACGGGGGGAATTGGCCCAATAAATTGTTCCCTGTAAAAAGCAATGTTTTCCTCATTAAAAGGCAGTGAATTCTCTATTGCTTTTCATTAGTTGTGGCCTTGCTAGACGTGAGGTTTAATTGGCAGTGTGTTTACAGGACGCCGGCCCCAGAGGTGAAGGAGACAAAGAGGCTGAAAAGAGATTCTTATTTATTAAGGAGAGGTGACAGGCAGCTGCTTAATAAGTTTTTGTGTGGGTCCTGGAAGAAGTTGCACCATGAGGAATGGCTGTGCAGGTGTAACCCCTTCTGTGCCATTGCTTCATGCTCTTTAACCATCAGAATCTGAATTCCAGATACTTCCCCTCCTTGCAATAAAAATAAATTAAACAATGCATTTTAACAGAGAGTAAAATAGCAATATAATGATGAAAATAAGCTTGCATTAGTTTCAAAGGCCCTGGTTCAATGCTCTGCTCTCAGGTTCCTTTGAAATACAGAAGCATCCTCCCTTTGCTTGGTGTTTGTATTTGGAATTACCAAACTGCTTTTTATTCACAGAATACAGATGAAGGGTCAGTCCCTACACACCCCAGCAAAGTGGGGAAAAACCTATGGAACAGAAAAATACCATTTGGAGAAGGACAAAACTTCTGTGGCTGTACCTCTGGGGACAGCAGGGTCTGCAGAAAGACCCTCAGCCCAAACTCAGCAATTAAAAAAAAAATTAAATTGTCATATAGAAATGCAAGGATTAAAGTAGCTCAAGCAGAAAATGCAAAAAACAACATATTCTGTAAGAGTGGAAGGGAAGGTCTCTCTGCTGGTGTCCAGATTTAGCTATAGAACAGAGCTAAATGGAAACAAAAAAGGTTATGATTTGACAAGAGACATTACCTATGGCACTTCACCCAACAAAAATATGCACTCATCCTTGAAAGTTGGATATATACTAAAGCAAACCCAAATATTGGCAAATTCTGACCATCTGTCTATCTTTAAAAACACAGTATTAGAATTTTATAATGATTAAACATGCAACATATAAAATAAAATATAATTTTAAAATACAAGTTCTTGAAAAAATAGGCCAGAGCACCTCTCTGTCTTTAGCCATCAGAGAAACCCTCGGTTTTACATAAAGTATGTTTTGATTCCTAGGACCTGTTTGCTATCCAAGATGATTTGTTTTGTCTCCTAATGATGATATCACAGAATCATTAAGATCAGAAAAGTAATTTAATTCCAGTGAGTCCAAGCATCCCCCCAGCACTGCCCGGGCCACCACTGACCCGTGTCCCAGGTGCCACATCCACAAGGCTTTTAAACCCCCCCACCACTGCCCTGGGCAGCTGGGCCAGGGCTGGACAGCCCTTTCCATGAAGGAATTTTCTTCAATGTCCACCCTGACCCTCCCCTGGCCCAGCCTGTCCCTGTTCCCTGGGATAAGATCCCAAATCCCCCTGACTGCCCTCTCCTGTCAGGGAGCTGTGCAGAGCCACAAGGTCCCCCTGAGCCTCCTTTTCTCCAGGCTGAGCCCCTTTCCAGCTCCCTCAACTGCAAACTGCAAAGTGAAAATAAGAGCTCCAAACAATATTGCAAATCAATGCTCCAACACTTATCTCAGTTTCTTTTTTTTTTTTCTCTCTAATCAACATATTTAAGAGCAATACGGCCATCCTGGCACTCCACAGCTTGTTGTGATTACAAGAAATACTGGTGGAATGGGAGCTTTAAAATTAAGTAGCATGGAGTGTCCAGTAATTAATTTGATTTTTACATCCATTCTTTATTTAATGCAACTTTAAAACTACGTTAGAAGCTGGAAACGAGCAGTGTAGCATGAAAATGAACTGGCCAAGTTCCAAGTGAGGCAGGGATTAGCATAATGTTAAATGTTGAGGATTGCCCTCATCACTGAGCTGGAGAGGGGGGTGGGTACAATGAAGGAAGAGATCTTGCTTGTGCTTATCACCATAAAACTGGAGATCAAAGCACAGTGCTGGGCTGTGCCACAGCAGCATCTCTGCTCCAGTCCTGGCAGAACAGAGGGTGGAGAAGGAGGTGGTTTGGGGGTTTTACCAGAGCTTGGAAGGAGGCTTGAGTCTGGATGGGAAGGCTGGGGCAGTGAATTTGGGCTCTCCCTGGGGACCATCACACCTGCTCTTCATGACTCATCTTGCATTTGTGCCTCCATGAGTTCCTGCAATGATCCTGTTCCCCAGGGTCAACCTGCTCAACCTCAGTTTGAGGGAGATTCCTGTAGAGGCTGCAGTGACTATTTTCCTACCCTAATCCCCATATTCACAGCCTTTCACTTTTTTTCCATTTGCTTCATCAAGGTGAGCTGCCCCACAGTAGCATCACTCCTGGGATTCCCATCACCTCACAGTGGTTTTGGAAGCACAACTATTATGTGCCAATCCCCACCTTGTCACCCTCTCAGGGACACCTCCAGTGGCATGTCCAGCCATTCCTTGAACACCTCTAGGGGTGTAATCATATGTAATCCCACGAGTAATCATATTTTCATACCTCCTGATGTCCAGTCTTAACCTCCCCTAGCACAGCTTGAAGCTGGGTCCTCTCATCCAAATATTAATAATGTATATAAATAACAACATAATATGTAAAATAATAATATAATATGCTATATAAATAATCTCAATAAATATTTCTTCAAGGAAAACAAGAGTTACAAAAATAATACAGCATCTTAGCAATTTCTCCTGGAGTTTTGAGTTGGTTCTTTAAGGTAGCTAAGACAGGTGGGTAACCTGTTCCCAGTTCTCTGGTACCTCGTGTGTCCATGCTTTGCATCTTTTTGGAGTATCATCTTCTCCATTTCTTACCAGATTGTAGTAATACTGAGCAAGTCTAAGCCACAGTAGCATGTCTGAACAAATCTAAGCCATAGTCTGCATTGTATGCACCAGCCAAACTATATTTAATTGTCTTTCTCCATATTTTACTGCCTAGTTATTTTTCTACATATTTTGCTATTTCTTCACATACTTAGCTGTTTTTCTATATATTTCTTAGTTTAAACCAATGTTAGTAACAACTGTACAAAATAAGCCATTTTAAGTGTTTTTCTGCAAGTTGTTAAACCCTTCAAAGCCACTAAAACATGAATTGTACTAAATAATAAACAAAAGGCAACTAAAAAACAAAATACCAAGATTAAAAAACCCAAAATAAAAGTAAGCAACAAAGATCTAAACAACAACCAATCATTGTACCTGAAAACCTGGTGCAAAGCATGTAAGCAGCATAAAAGCACCAATCAAAAAATGCATAATTTTGTAAACAGTAATCTTAAAATGTATAATTAAAGCTAAAAAGTAAACAATAAACCAACTTCTACATAATCGTATTAATTAATTTTATTAAGTTCTGTTTCTCCCGCAGCAGATGGAGATGCTTTTGGGGTGGGATTTGTTCTGGTGGCGGGTGCTGCTGTTTGCTGATGAAGCACCTGTCCTGGGGAAGTTGTCTGCTGCCAGGTTTGGGGTCAAGGAGGTGTTCCTGCACGCTCTCTGCTGTGATGGTTCGTGGACAGCCTCAGTTTCAGGCTCTGCTCCCTCTGCCTTGGGGTTATGCAGGGGCAGCAGAAGCCACCAGCCCATCCATGGGCCACCCCCTGCCTGCCTGGGCTAGCTGGCACTTGGGACTGTGCCCGTCCAGCCCTGCTGCCCTGACACAGCCAAAACCATGGCTCAAGCATGAATAAACACCTTGCTCTACCTTGAGGTCAGACACAGGGGCTGCACAGCCCTGCAGAACATCCCCTCCCTCTTGTCCCACCTTCCTTCACTAACACTGCGCCTTCACTTCTCGAGTGCATTAAACCCCAGCCTTAAATTTCAGACTTTCAGCTGCCTTTGCTGTTTTAAAGCAGCCCTGCCTGAGCAGATTTAATGTCTCAAGTCCCTGTGTCTTGCTCAGGGACCGTGGCCAGCCTGATCCAGCAGAATCCCATGGCACAGGAGCTCAGAATGAGACCAGCTCTAAGGTCCCTTCCAACCCAAACCACTCTGGGGTTCCATTAATGGCTTTGCAAAGAGGCTGTGCACCAGGTCCCAGGCCAGCAGGAGATGAGCAGCAGATGGGGAGGCCACAGATGACACCTAACCACATGCAGTCCAGGTGTGCACAGGTGAGCCCTTTTTGGCCACAGGCTGCACATAACCTGGTAATTACAGCCCCACTGCAAACCCTGCTCACTCTAAAGCCAACAGCAGCTCATCTAAGCTGTTTGGGTTTTTTACTACAATTTGGGAGACTTAAACCTTAAAATACTGAGCACATAAACCAGAACTCATGGTCCATTACTGCAACATGCCCAGCTTTGATGGAGCTGTTTCTGCAGCTCCTATGCACACTGAGCCCCCATTAATGTTAATGGAAGTGGCTGCTGCACTCCAAAAGCAGCAGCAAAGAGCCCCCAGGAGCAGAAACCCTTTTAGCAGGGCCTCGTTCTTCACAGAACATGTCCTGGCTTGAGCATATCAAAATCTCTTCAGGTCTTGCTAATTGAGGCCGGTGGGTTTTGAAGCCAAGAGGAAAAGCATCCCTTGTCAGATGGGAAATGTTTGTTTTGTTGCACTGGCTCAAAGTCTGATGCAGTAGGTAGCAGTGGGGTGGAATCCAGGCACGTGGAAATCCATTGATCTCTGAAATTATTTCTTCTGGACACTTGGATGGACTCCTCACAGACACCTTGTGGATCTTATTTTCTGGACACCTGGAGGCCTACTTAAAAAAAGGAAGTTGTATGAACTTCTTGAATAATTAGAGTATTTTCTGCCAGTGTTTTCTCCAGATGTTCCTGATGGACTTCTGGAGGACCTTGGTTCTGGACACCTGGGTGGACTCCCGATGGACAACTTGAAGATCTTTCCTATGGATACCTTGAGTTCTACTTTAAAAAGAGACATTTAGGATCTTCTTGAGTAACTGCAGTGTTTTCTTCAAGCAGCAGGACAGTTTCTTGTATATGGTATATAAGATATATATATGATATGTAAGCTGATATATAGGAATCAAATTGAATGTATGAGGGCAGAAGTTCCAGCACAGAAAATTCTTCTCTAAGTTTTTTTTTTTCCAAAGTAAGAGCTGGTTATTTTTCCTCAACTCTTGCCCACTCATCAGCGATTTTTTTTCTCTGACTTTGGTGATATGTTCTCCAGGTCTCTCACTGATCTCAGGTTTGACCTAATGGATATAGGAAAAAAAGATGGTTCCTGGTCCTGCAACTGAGCCCATTTTTTGGCTCCCTTACAAAAATCTGACCCTGGGCAGACCTTCAGAGCAGCTTTCCAGCAAAACATGTCCACAGCACACCCAGGCATCACCTTGCAAAAAATCTCATGGCTGCTTCCAGCCTGACTGAATGAAAGCAAACCCACCAGTGCTACAGAGACCTGTCCCTTTTATTCCTGTTTATTCATGGGATGCCCATTAATTGAACTAGGAGCAAAGCAAAGGTGCTGCTCCCTGTGCACAGTTCTACCTGCCCAGTGCTGCTGTCAATGTTCTCCTTGGAAGAGCAAAATAATCCAAAGGGAAGTCTGTATTTACAGCTGGGGAAGAGGGAATCACCATCACCCAGCACAGCCAGGACCCAGCCAAAATTAAATCATTGCTGCCTCCAAGCTTGGAAGTCCCCATGGGCCAGAGAAGAGCACAGAAAATCCCACCAAAGGCTAAAGAAGGAAATAAAGTGCTGGCTTTTACAGCATTTACCAAACTGTCCCAGCATTTACCAAAATATCCCAGGTGTTGGACAAAGGAGGTGGAGCAAAGATGGGCTGGATGTGGGACAGGATGAAGAATGTTGGGGTTTAGCCACAGGTTCCAGCCCAGGGCTTTGCCAAGGACATCTTCTTTGTGCTTAATCCTGGGTGAATGGAGCTGAAGCTTCCACATCACAAGGAGAATATCCTGTGCTTAATAATAAGATTTTGAGGGATTTGATGGCATCCAGGGAAATACTTTTTTTAAGGGATTTTTGGGGTTTTTTGGGGTTGGTTTTTTGGAGGGTTTTTTGTTTGTTTGTTTGTTTGCTTGTTTGGTTTTTTTGGTAGGATGGTTGGTTGGTTGGTTGGTTGGTTATTTTTTTTAACCAAGAGAAATTCCTGGAAGGTTCTGGTCACAGTGTTTTTATTTGTTTGGGGGTGTTTGTTTGTTTGTTTGTTTATTTGTTTGTTTGTTTGTGGGGTTTTTTGTTTTTCATCTGCATGCACCCATTAATATTGAGGGATTTTTTTTTAACACAAGTTTTAGCACAAGGAGCAGTAAGATGGCTCTACACTGCCACCAGTAATGAAAGTTAGGCTTGCCAGCCGTGAAGGCAGTTTAACCCCTTGGTCACACCGTGCCTTTTAATTCCCTTTGAATAGGGCTGATACAGCTTTGATGGAAAACGCACCCGGTGCATGGTTCAGGAGGCTACAGAATTGAGAGCTATTAAATACTAAAAAGACAAGGTGAGAAACAATTTGCAAAATCTCCTCTTTTTATAGACTGCAGCTATTGAGAAAAATTGAGTAAATTCCCCAGCTACCAAGACTGCAGTCTGTTTCAAGATTCCATCAATTTTTTACGGTACAATCAATATTTATGAATCCCCAAAGAAATATTGCAAAGAGAAACATGGTGAAACATTTTCCATGCAGTTGCAAAGATGTAACGTGGGGACCTAAATAACTTTTAAAATAATCTCAATGACAATCAAAGTGCCTTACATAGCCAATATGGTTTAATGTCAGTGTTTATATTAGCTCTCTTCTAAAGAATAGATGGAAAAAGGGAAAAAAAAGTAAAGAAAATGTTTGCAGTTTAATCTCTCCTAAAGAAGACATTTTACTATAATAAGTATTCTGTAATTTGGTGCTTAAAAATTCAAAGGAAGTGTCATATTGAAAGTTCTTTCATTTTTTTTATGCATTAAAAATATTCGCCATCATGCAAGCAATGGATTTTTCAGTCAGCTGGAAAAGGAAAAAAGATTTCTATAAAAACTAGGCAAACAAACCCACATTCCTTTAATGGCTACTTTAGGTTTAATATCTAAACTTATTTAAATAACTCTGAACCCTCCTGCTGAGAAATATTGAAAGTAATAGATTCCTTTGTGTGTAATCTCCATTTACATGTAGAGTTTAATTTCCCTCTGGGCAGAACCTATGTAAAACTTGCCTTGAAATGTCCCTCTGTAAAAGCACAATGTTTAGGGGGGATGCCTTTTATTTTACTTAAAATTTATTTTGCACTTTAAAAAAAGCAAAGAGCCAATTCACCTCGGAGCTGCCAAAATGGTGACTGTGGCACGAAGTTAAAAATTTGTGATCACAGTAATTGATCACAATCTACACCACAGATGCTCCAAAATGCATCCAAAATCAAGATCAGCCCTGCTGTGCTCATCACACCCATGACAGATCTCTCAAGTGATGTCGGTCCCTCCAGAAAGAACCAGTTTTATTATTACTTTTCTCCAAGGAATTTAGATGGAATTTGATTTTTGGGTGAAGCAATTCTAAATTTTAAGCCTGTCCCTTGATATTTGGATATCCTTTGGCTCCTTCTCAGTTCTGTCCCACCTGCCATCACACACATTTTTAGCTAAAAATAGTCTATTGAGCACATTTTTATTTGGTTGCTATCATCTCTTTTTTTTTTCTCTTTCTTCTACTTTTTTTTTTAACTCAGAGGAACCAGTACTAGGAGAGAAGCCTCTTAATGAGTAAGTTAAAGCATTTAATTACCTAAACCAAAGCCTTAGCTTTGACGTCAATATTTTATTTTTAAACATTAGCGAGGGCTAAAGTAAGGAAATCTGATGAATTTGCAAAAAAGCTTTCAGTGAGGTTTATTTCCCCAAATTAATCAGGCAAGTTGCAATCCCAGCTATTTATAAGTCTAGTTAAGTGTTGCTCCCTTGTGAGGTGCCTTTTCTTTTTTCCTCCCCTTCCTTACGTGCTGAGGTGTCTCAGTTGTTCAGCCTCTTACCTAAATACCTCATCCAGGGGAATCTCGGTGGGAAGATCTGATATCTGATCTGCTTCTATATTTAATGGCATATTTCATCATGGGGGAATATTTTATTCACCTATCTCCCCTGAAACTATTTTTTCACAGTGAGCTACATTCAAAATAGCAACATTTTAAAAAGTGGGTTTTTTTGCTGGAAAATATAAGGGGAAAAAAAAATTGTTCTTCCTCAAGGAGGATTAAGCAGGATCTGTCAGAGGAAAAAAAAAATTGCTTGTCCTCAGAAAACTTTGGAGTACTATTTAATTAAAAAGAAAGATTCCTCTGAAATTCAGGTAATTGAGGGTGATCATGGGAAGCATTCACAGTAAAGTGACCCATGGACACTGCACCATGGTGGAAACGGGGGTGCCCTGGCCATCTGCACCTCCTTCTTACAAATCCCATGAAGAGTTAAAAACTCAGTTTTTCTCCAACCTCACACAGCTCTACAGTTTATAAAATACATATATTTTAAAACACCAACTCTGCTGGGACAGAAAAAAAAAAAAAACAATAAAAAAGGTGCAGACTCTTTTTGTGATAGAAACCCCCCACTCCACCCAGGCAGTCAGGGATGGCTTGGCCAATGTTTAATGAGTTTACAGTGTTACCTATCTTTATCTCTTAATCCATTTAATCATCAAAATTTCCAGCAAAAGCAAGAACTGGGAAAAAAAAAAAAAAGCAGGAAACAACAAGAAGAAGAAAAAACAATGCCCCCAATTTGTGTTTTGTTTGACTGCGAGTAATATTCATGTCTGCATGAGGATGGCATGTAATTAACATGTCATAATCAAAATGACTAAGTTTGACACATTATAATCACTGCATGGAGATTATAGCATAGCCACGGGCGATCTGCACAGCCTATCTTAATATCATTTGCATAATGAAAGCATGGTGGCAGTAATAGCTTTTTTCTCTTGTTATCATAATTTCACCCAGGGCTGCAAAGGGCTTTGGTACTGTCAGATGTTGCCTGTTAAAAGTCATTGCGTGTTGAAGACTCCAGTCCAAGTGACCTGAGTATTTCCACGTGAGTAAACTCCATGTGGCAGCACAGAAATACATTGGAATGGGTCTTTTTTGCCCTGATTCCCCAGAAAATGTGTGTGCAATTTTATTTTGGGGTCCTGGTGGAGGGCCTGTTTCCTACCTGGGAGGTTTCTGTAGAACTGGGCTGTGTTTTCCTGGAAGATCCGTGGAGATCTCAGATGGTGATGGCCACAGCACCTTTACAGAGAATTCCAGCAGTGCAGCTGCAATTTTACCTGCCTGGATAGCTGGGACCATGTCCAAGCAGCTCTCCAAAGCAGTGCCAGGTTGAAAGTAATTGTTCACCCTGAGCAGAGAATTCTGTCACATTCTCCTGTGACCTGGATTCAACAAATGGCCACTGCTTCCATCTCCTCAGATGGACCCTGTGCATAAGAGATTGTCCTGGTTTGAAGGACAGGTGTCTGCCCATAAAGGCAGAAGCTTCTCCATGAAATGGAAAATGTAAACCCCCTCCCTCCAAATTATTATTATAATTTTGAAATTAAGGGACTCTCAGGCAAAGATATGGGAATTAGGAATAACAGTTCTTTACTAGGAAAATTAAAATAGAAATACAATATTACAAAGAACAATCCCAACCCTGCCAGAGTCAGAATCCAAGCTGACACCCGTCAGTCAGGCAGGGTGCTGGCAGCAGTCCCATTCAATGGTGGCTGCATCCTCCTGCAGTGGCAGATGTGGTTCAGCTGGAGCAGTGCTCCTGTGGAAGGTGCAGTTTCCTCTGAAGGTCCAGGGATGATGTGGAAAGGTCTGGCTTTCCTCTGGAATCCAGTGGAAAGAAGGTAACTTGCTGTCCAAAATCTCAGTTTTTCTCTAGGTAGGAAAGGCTTGGCTGGAGCATCTCCCAACGGGATGATGGAATTTTATCAGTCATGCCCTGGGACTCAATGGCCATGAACAGGAGATATCTCCTGGAGGGAGGATGGGCTGTGGGAAGATAAAGATGATTGCCCAGCTGGTTTAAAGATGGCCCATGAGCAGATAATATGTGCCATGGAGATAAGGAATCACTATTCCATTCAGCTTCAACAGGTTGTGATAGAATACACATTTCTGGCCACATCAACCCAACACAGAGATCAGCACTGCAAGGAAATGTCTTCAAAACCAGGGGGGCGTCAAAAAAATAAAGAATGCTGAGAATTGACCCTTTGCAAAGCTGCTCAGGTTGATATCCCAAGCCCCCATGGTGAAATCAGGGCCACACTGGGTGAGGGGCTGGTGAGGGGCAACCTGCTGCCTCTTGGCATGCACAATGGGTGGCCCAGAGCAGAGGGATGTTCTTTAGATTGCTGTGCCACCTTTCACTCAGGAGGGTCTCAGACCCAGGACCTCAGAGAGTCCCTTCACAGGAAGGATCCCAGCACCTCCCAAATTCTTCTTGTCCTCCAGAATCAAGGAACGGCTTGGGTTGGAAGGGAAACTTAAAGGTGACTTAGTTCCAGCCCCCTGGAGTGTGCAGGGGCATCTTCCACTAGAGCAGGTTGCTCAGGGCCCCATCCACCTGATTTTGAATGTTTCCAGGGATGGAGTGTCCACTTTCTTCCCAGGGCAACTGGACCCAGCTGATGGCCACAACACTCCTTCTACCTGGCCAAACCAAACTCCCAGAAACCAACACAGGGAAGATTTTAAACTGAACCTTGCTCTGGATATGAACCTTGTGTTTCCAGTTTTACCTTTCCTCTCGAGTTACACCTGTAGACTTTGATGTTTTTACCAGGGTTCACTTGTACCAGTGATTCTGTATTTTATAATTCACAGGATAAGGCTCTTGCATCGTTTCCATATTGTTCCATCTACCATACAGTCCAATGACATTAACACACAATAATACTCCTGCAGACATTACAGCATTAGGAATTGCAAACCTTTCTTACAGCAGAGTGTTGCTAGTGTAACATAAACTGATATAGTCCTCCCAGATATACTCAAGAAAATTCCTGCAGAATTTGGAGAAGACCAGAGCAGATGAACTAAGTTATGTATGCAGTGCCCCAGCAGCTTAGTAAAATAGTGTCACATATCCAGGATTCCTAGAATTATTTTTGCATGGTGTGCTCAAGTGATTATGTTAAGTTAGGTTTTAGTAATAGACTCAAGTTGCTTGCTTTTATCCTAACAGAGATATAATGTCAGCTCTTTTCATGTAAGTGGAATCTTTATCATATCCACATAAAAAGAGTAAATGTGCTTTGTGGGGTGATGCTTAACATGCAGTGGTGTCAGTTAAAAGATCAGCAGTTTTCCCTAAGCTGAAATTACCCAACCAGACATTCAGGTCTGTACATACTATTTCTCTGTAGATCTATACATAAACCTATTTGTCCTTTAAAATGCCAGCCTTTCATATTCACCTGAGTAAAAAGACAGGACATGCAACTTAGCCTATATACTAATATCCTAAAAAGACCTGTTCATCTCTAGACACTGAGGATTTTTTCCAAATAAGACTGCTTTTGAATGACAGAAATAGAAATTCTCACATTTATCAGTAACACCTAACAAAGAGGAATGTCAAATTATATTTATCATATTGGTGATTTCTATGCTGTCTACAGCATATTTCTATCCTACAGATGTGTGGGACATTTACAAATAAATTATAAAATATTTATTTTCCCCCATTTAGGGACCAAGAAGCCATTTGCAGCCTATTTTGAGCAAGTTGGTCCAGTGGAAGGTGTCTCTGTCCATGGCAGGGTGTTTGAAATGCGATGAGCTTTAAGATCCTTCCAACCCAAATCATTCTGTGATTCTAAGATTCAAATTCAAAATCTCTTCTGTCTCAGTGACTGTGCCCCAGCGTGTACAAATCAGACAAAAGCACCCAGATATCCTGACTAAATTACACTCAGCTCCAAAGCTTTGACTTGTGTGAGGGAATTCATGCTCCAGAAAAGTGGCATTTAAAACCCACCAAACCCTGAGATGGAAACAGGCTGGATGAAGCTCATAGGCTGGGCCTGGATGGGGCAGGCTGCCACCAGGCACCTGGGTGACACTTTGCCAGACAGATATCACCTCTCAGAAAAAGGTTGGTAAAAGCATCACCTTCTCCATCCTGCCATGGGGATCATCCCAGCTCTCTGCTGCTCTCCATTCCCACCCACAGCAGTGCCTCACACACACCAAGGGTCCTGCAGGAGGGTGCCTGAGCTCTGAGAGCCCCTCCCAGGGCTCAGACAGGGTGAGCAGGGTCCTGTCTCCACTTTGGGGTCTAGCTGCTGTGGCTCCTTGCCATGCTTAAGGCAAAGGACTAAACTCAAAGCCCATCTCTCTCTCGTAATTCCAGCAGTTCATGTGTCTTCTAATCACATGTTTTATGGTTAGTAAAAATGCCCCATGGGAGCTGATTAAAGGTTTATGAGAACCAAGAAAATCTGATAGGATTTGGTTTGAATCCGACCAGTTTTTTAAGTTTCCTATCCATAAGCTTTTAAGTACTTACAAGCCATTATTTCTGTCTTTGATGCAGTAGGGTTGTTGTTTTTCCTTTTTATTTCTTTTTTTTTTTCTATTTCTTTTTTTTTTTTCAGTCAGGGGGAGGGGGGGAAATAAAGCAACATAAATCTCAGAGCAGAGATTTTTAAAAATGATTATCAGATTTGGGTAAGATTTATCTTCCTCTTTAAAAAAAGCTTTTCACAATCACAATATAAATGCATTAGCACAAAAGCAGTCTGAACTCACATTCAGAAAGATACAGCACTCTGATATGGGGCTCCTTTAAAGTACCTGGAACATGAAAGCAGCTTAACTCTTTGCCTCCTGCATTTTCACCCAGACCTAGCCTTGATTTACTGAAAGCATTTCAAGCCCATGAAGTTGCCTCAGTGGAAGGCCTTTTCTTGGCTGTGCCAAGGGTTTGCAGTGCAGCAGTTACACCAGCTCCTGATATATACCAAGATCAGGATGTCTCCCAAACCAAAACCAAACCAGTTTCTCATATTAATGGTAATATGGAACAAGGCTTGATGGAAGCATCACCACTTCATCCTGCCAGAGCAACCAGCTCCCCATCAAAGACAGTCAACAATTGTTGATTTGGAGTTATTGGCCCTCCACCAAACCCATCTCAGGTGCCATGGCCCCAGAAGATGCTCTGATGCAGCTGCTTTGGTCACCCTTTACCACACCCCCTTGCTGAATAACTGGGCCAAAACACATTATGGCTTCTGCAGACACAGAGGGAGCATCTTCATGCTCTTCTGCCTTTCTTTTCTCTTTCCTTCTCTCATTAGACTTCCTGGAAATTGATGGTGCTCTATGTGGTGAGTCACTGACTTTTCTGGACTTGTGTTCTTCCCCTCTCACTGCAATTGAACACACTGAGTTCCTTCCAACCAAAATTATTGTGTCATTTTAAGGTAGAGTAAAGGCAGCAGGCTGAATCAGGCAGGATTTGCTGAAGTGAACATCTGGTAGGGTGAAAGTGGGGCTCAGGGTGCCACTTCTTCATTCAGCAGTTTGAGATGAACCTTGCTTTATTTCACCTTTACACCTACAGAGGAAAGGGACAGTGTGCTTGATTAAGAATTCTGGTGAATAAAAAGATTACAGTTGCTGAAGTGACAGAATCTGAGTCCACCAATATTATACCTACATTCTGTGTTTTGATGTGTGTAAGTCAAAAGACTTTCTGGCTAATTCTGCTCCCACTAGCATCAATTGCAATTAAAAACTCAATGTTGCTCAACATTGGAAGAAGCCACAAAAAATAAAAGGAGACAACAAAAGTCTTTTGACAAAATGTAAATGGGCCCAGAAGGAGTATCCATGGCCAAGAACACCAAGAAGACACAAAAATCTGCATAAATATTCAAAATCCTTTCTCAGGGTCTGCAATACTCTAACCAGAGCAGTTAATTTTATGTCAATTATTAACAGATGGATTTCAGCAGGCATTGAGGAGGTCTTCATGAAGAACAGCAATCCTTGGTCACATAAATCCTGTTTTCCCTTCAGAAAATGTATACTCCCATCCTGATAATCCTGCAGAAAGGAAGGAGGTCTGAAAACCTCCACCTGAGCAGCTGCAGAGGAGGGACATGGCACTGCCTCTGTGCTCTGCTTCCCCCTCACCAGTCTTGGAGGAAAAGTTTAAAATGCAAAACACAGAGAGAAATTTGTTCACTTGACTGGTACTTACACACTGAACCTCCCCACCCCAAACCAAAAGAAAACCCTAAAAACTAAGTGCTTAAGAAAAAAACAAAGAGAATGGTCTTACAGGTGGACCTGAAAACATAATTTTCTGCAGAATAAGGGTTTACCATCCCTTGGGGTTTAGGACTGGGTCCTGTTGGTGTGTGCAGGCATTTTGGGACTGGCAGCACTGAAGGGGGAGATGAATTCGACCTGCATCACTCCCAGCATCGAAGGCACAGAAATATTTGAGCTGATGCACACTCTACCCTGGCGTTCAACAGAGAGTGATGCCAACTTCTGGAAAATAGAAGAGCCCCAGGGCAGGCTAATAACAGCACTACTTAAGAACGTAAGACAATTATTACCTCCAACTGTGAAGGAGTCTGAGTAATTAAAAAGGGTTCTTTATTTTGATTAAAAAAGATTCCTTTCAGTCTGTTTGAATCTTTAGTAAAAGCCCTGAACGATATTTTTAGATGCCAGAAAAGACACTCTGCAATTGATGAAAGATGCATAGCAAGCTCATTTGAAAGATTCTCCTATTATCATCGTCTTATTGTCCAAAATCAATTAATTTCTCATTCTTTCTCCCACATAACTTGCGGGAGAAAATGCAGGTCTAACCCAAAGCTTCCAAAACCTTCTTTGGATTAACAGAAATCCAAAATTAATTTGGTTTAATTACTATAAATTTCCTTCCTAATAAAATCTCAAGAATTTCCAATCATGCTGATTTATTTGAGTAATTAGAAAGCCATTCACAGATGTCACACTGTTAGGTAGTGTGGATAATGTAGGTTTTGCTTAACTGGATCCTGCGACCACAGCACTGTGAAGAATGACAACTAAAACAACTCCAATAAAAGTGGGGGAATGAGGGAAGGAGAATGGCATAACCTCAGGCAGTGAAGGCAGTGCCAGTGGCTCTCCTGGAAACTCATTTCTGTCCATTTGCTGCTCAAATACAACTTGCTCTGGTCCTTGCATTTTGCACCAGATCTTGAGGGGCTCTGAATTCTGATTTTTCAGAGGAATCCAAGACTCCTAGAGATGATTCATCTAAACTAGGGTCACCCCTAAAGGTGGTTTCAAAAGTAGAAGAACTGAAATGAGGCTTGCAAGGGCTTTGGGTGGATCCTTCTTCTCCACAGGCTTATTATTTAATGAATCTGCAGAGCAAATGGGATCATGATGCCTTGCAAAGTTATTTTTCAGAGCAGGTGATCTGTGCCTGGTCAGGGTGGAAATCATCCCATCCATTCAGATGTTGATGACTGGGCTGCTGGGAGCTGGACTTGTCGCCCTGCCCACCTGATGGAGAAAAACTAAATCATAAGGACAACTCCTCTGACCTCATATAGGTCCTTGCTCTACTGTGGAAGGATCAGGGTGAGACTGGAAGAGACTCTTAATTTGGTTTTCTTCCTACTTGTTCACAGCAAAGCAAACCCTCTGCTCAGCTGACAGGTGTGCTGCTCTTCCCCAGGAGAGGTAAGCCTTGACTGCTCTTGGCTGTTATTTGTAAGAGTTCTGAGAGTTTCAGGAGTTTTAAAATTGTGGGGAGTAGCACAGATTTCAGGTTCTCCTTCCCTCCAAGTGAAGAGGAGGATTTAACACACTCTCTCGCCAATGCAACACACTTGATTCCATTAGAGGGCTAACTAGTGAATTAAAAGAAAGCAGGGTCACCAAATTTGAGGGCAATGATTTAAGTTGCAGTAAATATAAATAAGCAGTTTATAAGTGGGGAAAAAACATGTTTTTAAAGACTCAGTTATGAGCTGAATCTAACAGCTTAAATCTGAGCCTTGACAGTGAATTCCCCCCTTACCCAATCCTCTCTCCCCCCCAAATTATCTTGGGTTTATACATCCCAGTATTTGACTAATAACATAATATTTAAATACCACAGTAATCTTAGCATCGTAATCCTGACACTCACAGGTTGTCTTAAATAAGGGTCAGCTGAAGAACATGGTGCTGTCCAACCCCCCAAGGCTGTCAGACATCCTCAGCCATAAGAAAATCATCTTTACTTTTGGCTTGAGCCTTTAATGGCTCTGAAAGCTGCTGCTTTTGTCTAAATACATACATTGTACAGCAGTTTAGGAAATAGGTGAAAAGGCTTTAATGGAGAGATTAGTGCTAGACATTGTGAAGCTGCAACTGGGTCATAAGAGATTTCAGAGGTCAGGAAATTTTTTGCAGGGCTTAAGTGTTTTGTAATGTAGTTTGGTTTTGCCCCTGGACCAGGGCATAATGGATGCTTCAAAACTTGATTAGCACTGGTTAAAAATAACAAGGTATAACAAGGTACACTGGGCTAAGAGTCACTTGACAAACTCCAGCATGCACCAGCAACTGTTCTGGTTCCTGTAATCATTTTAATGGGTTGGGGCCAAGTGGGGCAGAAAAGGCATTTCTTGCCAAAGAGAAGGGCCCCCAAAATCAACAAATCAGAAAATCAGCCAGTTAACAAAACCAGAAGCTTTTTGTCCCTCTTGTGTATCCATAGTTTTCCTAGTCTTTGGTCAGAGGGATCAGGGATCATCTCATTAAAAAATTATGTACCAACCATTTAAATAAGGTATTCATGGGGAAAGGAGGGGTTTAAGTGCAGAATGAGCCTTCCATGTAAAATCAATGCTGTTAAACTCCATTACCCTATTTTTCCCCCATGTCTGAGTAACCACCTTTCCAATACCAGCCAGAACATAAACAATGACCCCAACCAGCACCAGCAACAGGCAGAAAAAGAAAGAATTCGTCCTGCAGATGAAACATTCTGGAGGAATATCTTAAAAATAATATCTCAAAGATATTGGCTCTGGTCTCCTCTGTTGATTTTAACCAATTCTCCTGTTTTCTGCTCTCCCACATTTGTATAATTCTGCAGAGACTCAGGGGGAAACATTAGAGAAACACCAATATGGATGAACAGGAACTTAGTTGGTGTTAGGTTGGTGAGATGCTACTGAAGTCAACCAATAACACAGATGCTGACATCTCTTTTCCTACTTGTGTGTCTGAAATGATGCCTTGGTGCAAATTTATTTGGGTGTACAGAGCATGTGGGTCTTCAATAACCCATGGTCATTACCTGAGAAAAGTCATACTGATGTTTGAGGAAGAAGACAGTAAAAATAACATGTCTCTGAGTGTTGTTCATATTCAAAAGTAGGTCTCACTCTGGAGCTGTTTCTAAAAAAATTGTATATGAAAAATTCTGGGTTGGACTAAAAATCTTCGAAACCAAAACTTGTAATGGGTTGTGGTCACTCTGGAGGAAGACTCAATGCTGAAAAGGCATCTTTTATGCACAAGGGAGAGACTGATCCTGGAGTATTGAGTACAACCCCTCTCCCTAAATTAGATGAGATGCAGGAAGTGGCTGAGGTAAAAAGTAATGCCATGGATAGTTTGAAACTGACAGAGAGCAAGAGCTCCATTCATTAGGCATACCCAGAATGAGAGAGGAATTATTACCCTTCATCAGGACATCAGGAACTTGCCCTTCCCAAGAGTAAAGTACAAGATACGAGACGAGATTTGCACATCTACCAGGAAAGGCACAACAAAAATATCTAGAAGCAAAAAAAACAGTAAAATCGCAGCATGGCATTAGAAATCATTGGTAATTCTAAAATTAATTACAATACATGAAGTAATAGCAGTGTACCAGGGGACACGGAGGATTCACCACTGATTGATGTCTTCCAGCCAAAAATGTGGTTGCTTCCCAGTAAGAAATACTTCAGGCAGACACAAGTTCTTGGCTCGATCAAGAAGGTCACTGGACTGAGATACAGAGCAAGCCAGGCTGGCTGATCTGTTCTGGCCTTCATAAATCTCCAAAATCCTTCCACAGGGACCTGCCTTGAGGTGCCAGAGACACAAAAGCCAAAGTGTTGGGTCAGCCCAACATCTTTGCCCCAGCTTCTCTCCCTCCTCCCAGCTGGGTGGGAGCAATGGGAGCTGCAGCCACCAAGCTGGGGCCAGTTTGGTTAAAAATCTCTGATAATGCACTTCCAGCTCTTTCTTCAGGAGAGCATGCGGTTTCTCAATGTGTGAGGCCAAAAAAGATGTGTGGCACAGTGCACTCTTGACAAAAGCATAGATTCACTGAAGCTTACAATTAATATTTAATACCAACAAGTCTTCTGTGATGCTGTGCGGATGTAAATAAGTGGAGAGAATGTGATATTTACCCCACTATAAAACATTCATGAGAGCTAAGCTATTTACAAAAGCTAAATACGACACTGTATTTACTGTAGGTCACCTCCTAGGGTTAGAGATGAAAAGTTTTTGGTCTAATGGAAAGTAACATAATACACCATAATAACACAACCACTGTCTCGTCTGCAAAGAAATATCTCCTGGCTCCCTCCTTCTATTGCAATTACAGGTGGGTAAAGCCACTATAGGGGGAAAGAAATAATAATAATAGTAATAATAATAAAAAGGAAAACAAAAGGAAAGGGTGCCTTGAGGAGACTTGATACCTTGTGCTTTAGGGATGCTCATTACCTGTGTGCTCTCCTTGCTCATTATCAAACATCATCATGTT
Source organism: Luscinia megarhynchos (assembly GCA_034336665.1). Taxonomy (NCBI): domain Eukaryota; kingdom Metazoa; phylum Chordata; class Aves; order Passeriformes; family Muscicapidae; genus Luscinia; species Luscinia megarhynchos. Next base: position 1,143,915 of record CM067592.1, on the reverse strand, counting down.
CATGCAGGAGCTCAGGTCAGTAGACAGGTATGTGGGATGGCTTCACTTTAATTGAAGTTACACTACCCCAGGATTGCCAATTAAGTATCAAAGTGTCTTGACGTGATCTGGGGCTTTCCTTCTACTCCAATGGAATTCAAATTCCCCCGAAAAAGGCTCCTTTGTATATACCCAAACCTGCAATCAATACAGGTGGTTAAATGGGATTGTCAAAAACTTAAAATGCCAATATGCTGGGAGTGAATTCACTGATGAAAGTCTCATGGTGTTAGGCTCAGGATTTATAGACCACAATAGTTAGGAATTTGTTTCCACAAACTAACCCCCACGGCAGAGCTCCTCAGCAGCCAGATGCAAGATTTGCTCCACATCTCAGAAATCATCAAAGAACTGTCAAACCCAAAGCAGAGTCCTGATTTAGGAAGGTGAAGTTGGGTGAAGTTGGGTGAAGCTGTAATACAAAGATTAATCAAAAAAAAAAAAAAAAAAGCTTAAACTGACCCATTTATCTCGGATCCCTGGGTCATTGCTTGGTTTGACATCCAAAAGCAAGATGAAAAAATGATGTAAGTAATTTCTAAGGTGACAGTAATTTCTGGTGGAGCAGCAATAAAGGGGAAAAAGGCAGGGAAGCTTCAGCCTTTGATGCATAGGACAGAGAGAATGTGAGTTACTGTAAACAAATTACAAATGGGTCAACACCATCTGTCTCTGAGGGGAATGGGCACAGCCCCGAGGCTGCCAGAGCTCCAGGAGCATTTGGGCAACACTCCCAGGGATGCAGAGGGTGGGATTGTTGAGATGTCTGTGCAGGGCAGGGGCTGTACTCAGTGAACCTGATGGGCTCATTTCAGCTCAGCACAGTTTGTGTTTATTTTCCAGTTGGTGGCTCTCAGATAGCAGACTTCATCCCTTTAAAGGTTTTCCAGAGAAGGCAAAATTAGGATGGTTGGGTGGGCTTGCTTAACATTAATTTAGCAGATATTAAATGAAAGATAGGGTCAAATCTAAAAGTAGCAGAATCACAGAATTGTTTAGGCTGGAAAAAAATCTTCAATATCACTGAGTTTGGAAATAAGTGTCCTGTCCAGTTCTTCCTTGATCATCTCCAACAGTGATGACTCTGCCACTGTAGCTCTTGAATAATTTGGAAGGAACCTACAGTGACCATCTGGTCCAGCTGTCTACCAAACACAATTAGAAAAAAGGTTACTTCCTTGTGCATCAGAGAGGATTTTGGGAAACCAGTCACAGGGAATGGAAGTAGCAGCTGACACCTCTCCTTCTGACCTGCAGGACACCTCCCAGTAAAATGGGACTCCCCATCATGTACTTGCCAGCATTCCTTTGAGTACAGATCCCTTTCCCACAGCTGCCCCCAGACACGTTGCTCCAATGGACAGAAGAATCCCAGTGCCACTGTGGATACCACCAGTGGCACCTTCTCTCACTGCTCCTGTGTGAAACCCTGCAGCCTTTCCACCTCCTCTCTCCCCAGGGGCTGAAAGGGAAGCACACCCTGGCTAAGGTGGCACGAGCAAAGAGTCAAAATCCCCCAAAAACCCCCAAAATCTCCCGTCTGTGTCAGCAAGTTTGAAGAGTTTTGGTGATACAGGAGGAAGTGGCTTGCCAGAGGTGACTCCACCTAGCTGGTGGCAGAACCCCAAAGAACTCTCCTGCTCTGGTCACTAAGCTCTGCTCCCTACACAGCATCAGAGATCAGACCAGGGCAGGAGCCAGTGACAAGGTAACAAATGGGACAGTGGTCTGTAACTAAGGGCTGGGGTCTATCTCCTGGGAGTAAATCCTGCTCCTGATAAGTTCAGTGTGATACTTCAGGAGAGATCAATCACTATACCATGAAAACCCTTTGTGATATCTGCTTGCTGAATTCCCACAGAGGCTAGTGGAATTTCAACGTGATTTATGGAATAGGATCAGTAGGAATAGGGGAGTCTGTGCAGTTTCAGAATTATTTAAGATAAGATATTTCACCTCATCGCCTCAAAATTTTCCCCAAAGATTGGAAGATCACTCTTGGGTGTTCCTCAGGCCTTTGGCAGGTGGAGACACTGACTGAGGCCAACAGCAGAGATTACTATTAACCTGTGAGGTTTGCCCTCTGGTGCTGTTAGGCATCAACTTCATTGAGTTATTTTCTTAAATGAGCAAAGCAGCTAATAGTTGCTATAAAGCTGTTTATTACAAAGGGGCATCAATCTCAAAAAACAAAGTTACAAACATTAAAGTCTATGCTAAATTTTGGTATAGAGTTCCAAATAGAAGCAGAAGCTGCTCCTGTCAAGGTCCCAGGGAGCTGATGCTGCTGCAGCAGCTCCTGTCTTCTTGGGTGTTGATGATGGTGGCAAGAGAGAAAAACAAAGCAAAGCAAAGCAATAGCAAAAAGTGATGGCAAAAAACAGTAGCAAAAAGCAAAAAACACCAGCTCTCCCCAATACATGCTCTTATATAGAATCTTTTCAACAAGCTAAGACACGAACTCAGAGCACCACTTCTTAACCTATTAGAATTCCAGTTTCTTAGCACTCCAGGTTACGTGTAGATTACGCAGGTGGTCTGTCTTGTTCTATCTGAAAAATGTAAGCAATATTCTTACTATAGCTCTGTTATGTCTAAAACTATGTTCCTGGAGCCTCCACTGAAAATGCTACTATGTTTTTCAATCTTCACTAGAACTTGTATTTCTACTCTGGCATCTGAACCCTTCTAAAAGCAGTAGAGCTCATACTAAAACTTACTTGCTCTGATTTCTCCCTGAAGAATTCAGAGAGTCCCTCAGCTCACTGACTCCAACATTAATCTCCTTTGCATCACTTTGATGGTGATATTCTGGGCTCAGCTACAAGCTTGGTGATGTTTGATGACATTTGCAACAGCTGTAGGAGCTGTGAGTAGCCTTGCTGCTCAGGAGCTGCATGGAGCTCAGAGAGTCTCAGTGCACCCTCCGGCCAAGAGAGGCTGTACAAAGCCAAATTGCAAAGCATTTGGGAATTAAGTTCCCAAACACAAGCATCCAGATGCCTCAGGACTACCCAGAACACCTCTAAGGGGCTGGCAGATTGAGTCATGAGCTCAGGTTGCACCCCAGGTGTGATCCATGCAACTGTGGTGAGTCAAACTAAGTGGGAATTCTGGGCCACAAAATCAGTGGGAAGCTATCTTTAAGAATTCCAAAGCAAGATAAATAATTCCCTAGGTTCCCACCTAAAACAGAGTGGTCCATAAGTTTTTTCTTTAGAAGATATTTCCCAGGAGCAGTGCAGTTTTGGTAAACACAAAGTATTTGTCATACGGATTGCAACATTTTTGTTTTTTATAAAGAAATAGGAAAGCTTTTTAAAATACTGAAATGTCTGATTTCAAGAAATTTTAGTTCATCTCAAGCCATACTTCTATTCAGGTCTTCAGCAGATTTAAATTTACACATTGTAGTTTTCAACAAAATGAAAAAAAAAAAAAAAAATCCTTTTCTATAACTTGCTTTACACACAAAGCAACTCACCAAAACTCAGATGCTCAAAACCATTGTCACTAAAAGTTCTTGTCCTGAGGCCCAGTTTTTGGATCTCATTCCTCCAATGCTGTTGTTGTTCTCTCAAAACTGATCTCAGGCATTTGGATCACTTTTTCCTACTTTTCAGCTGTGTAGGGGAATTACAGGCAAACACTGGTGCTGTCATCACCTACACCATTTATTTGGGAGTCACCCACAAGGAAAGGGAAAAAACCCCAGATGGAGTGGAGGAGAATTTTGACCATAAGTGCTTTAAAATGCTCCTTATAATGCCAGCCCAGAGAGTTTCTCTAACTGCAAATTTCTGTTCAAGCCGTAGAAAAGCAACATTTCTCATTATTTTACAAGAGGTGACTCGATGGGATGCTGGTGAGGGTTTGCTCAGCATCTGCTCCTGTTGTGGGCAACCTTTACCTGGGAGCAGCCCCAAACCAGATGAACCCTAGACACCAAAGGACATGTTGTGGCACTTTGTGATAAGGGGTAATTAGTGGAGAGGTGATGATAAACACAACAAAAACCATCTACAAGGAGCAAAGGTGGATGGAGAGCTCTGCAGCCCAGAAAACCAGCCCAGGAGCTGGGGCTCTCCTGCCATGTGCAGTGCAGAGATGATGTGCAGGATTTATCCCCACCTCTTTTCTCTTGTGCATCTTAACACCACTGTACAGCATGCACCAAGTGGCTGCCACCTCGTGGGAGAGGAAATATTTCTTAATTTATCCTGTCCATCAGCTCCACGGGGTTCACAACTACAAAGTTATTCACACAGTGAAATGCCATCAGACGAGACATGAGGGGAAGAGAAGATGCCCCAAATTCTAGTTCTACCTCCAAGAAGTGGAGTAACCTTATTTTTCTCTTGCCAATCCCCTTTTCCTTGATCTAATACCCCATATAAAGATGTGAAGGAAAGCCACCTCCTTTGAAAGGCTGACAACTAGAACTATGACATTGTGAAACCGATAATGCAAAAAATGTTTAAATATCCTCCCTGCCAAGCTGTGCTGAGTAAGTCAGGTAATCACTAAGGGGTGCACAACCATTTTATGGGTCATCAAGTGATAAAGCTAATATGCTGCTTAAACTCCCCGGGAGAGAGGTCTCATTTGGTTGCATCAGGCCATTACACAGGGTTGTAAAAAATGCAATTGTTTGATTTGCCTAAATACAGGTGAGATATAATAAAACCCCTTATTTGCCATCCCTTGCTGTGTTATGGCAATCTCAAAGCAGGGACTGACCTTTTTATTTGTTTAGGAAACACTATTCTTACGTATAGTACTGTAGAAATAAAACTTAAGTATTTGCATGCATAGACAAATCTATTAAGGGTATGGCAGGGTGGCCGGGGGAATGAAAAGCAAGAGGCTTTTTTCAAGATGAAGCCACACAGACCAGGAAACACGATTTCCTCGAGTTCACACCAGTACCTTCAGGCTTGGGGGAAGGGAGGAAGAGAAGAGGGGAGGGTAGTGCTGTCTTGGTTAAAAGCAGAATGGATCCCAGCATCCCAAACACCGGAGCAAAAAGGTCAAAGAGGGAGAAATAAAAGCGTTCTCCGCTGTGGTGGCGGGGGGGAAGAGAGAGAGAGAGAGAAAGAAAAGGACCCCGAGAGCATTACATCTTGATCAAGGAATGACTGATAATATTCCAGCGCACCATCTTTCAGGCCCCTCGTTTGATGACAAAGCACGGGCAGCATCCCACATCCATTATGCGCCTCCCTGCCCGAGGCGAGCGCATCAATAACGCTGCCTGTGCCTCTCGGTGCCGCGTCCCGCTGCCGCCCAGGGCTGGTGGGCATTTCCAGCGGCCCCTGCATCATTACAGCCCGCCAATCCTTCACGCGCCGCGTCCCGCTGCTTCACCCTTTAACCAGTTCCTCTCCTCCCGGGACGCTCCCTCCAGACCAGGGTGAGCGCAGGGCTGCTCTTCACCAGCCAGACCTCGTCTGTCCCCGCTGTGCGCCCGACTGCGGGTGGGAAAGCCGCCTGGTGCTCGGGCACGGCGAGCCCTTCCCTGCTTTTGCTTTGGTTTTGCTTCTTCTCACCTTTTAATTAACAAACAGCCCCATCCAAGAGGTTGAACAGCGTGAATTTGAATGCAAGCATCCTCAAACTTGCTGCCAGAATTCTGCTGGATGAACGGTCGAGTTTGCTCGATGCTCAAACTTTCGACGTTCAAAGAAATGGCTGAGTTTGTTCAACCATCTCCATCCAGGAGCAGAGTAGGATCCTGGTGCACAAGGTTCCATCAGCCTGGTGGCCCACACTTGCTGGACAGGAGGGTGTTTTGATTTCCTCCCAAAACCCAGTGATGGGCTCCAAGACCTTCAGAACGTAGGGGCAGATGGGAACTGCTCGTCAGCTCTGGGTGAAGATGCAATCATTCAGCTTGGGCAGGCACTGAGAGCCTGCTGTGGGTCTTGGCAGCATTTCAGAGGGGTGCTCAGGTCTGCAGGAACCAGCAGTGGCAATTTTCTCAAATAATTGACAATAGATCTTGCCCAAAATCCAACAGAGGTGTTAATGGTGTGATGGAAATGAGGAATGTGTCGAGTGAGGGGAGCAAATTTGGAAGATGTGTTGGTTAAAGCTCTGACTAGCACAAGGTTAAGAAAAGGTCTGTAGCAGACTCTGCTACCTGCCTGACTTTTCAGTAGCCTTGAGTGACTCCTCTCAGTTTCTTCTGTACCTGTGTTTTCCATTTCACAGAATCCCAGAATGATTTGGGTAGGAAGGGACCTTAAAACTTATCTCATTCCACCTCTTGCTATGGACAGGGACACCTTCCCCAGAACAAGGCATTTATTTTGGACAGAGTAGTGACTTATTGTGGACAGGACAGTGAAGCTTCAGATGTGGTGGACATCAAAATGAAGACAGGAGACACCTGGCTGGAGCTGTAACAGCAGCAGCTCTTCCACCTCTCCCACACCTGGCCCAAAACTGATTGTTCTTTACCCACAGGGACTGGCAGCAATTCCCTTTCTCCCCCTGCCCATTCTGCCTCTTCATCAAGGGTCACCCAACAAGCTGCCTGGTGGTGGAAAGCAGAACACACCTAAGAAAAGCAGCAGAAAGCTTTTCTTCAAATTACTGGTTCAAATCCCAGCAGGATCAGTGGTGGATTTGAAACTAGATCAGGTAACTTCCAGGCAGCTTTGTGAGCTGCAGGAAAAGATTACTTAGTTCAAGTCCTTTAAAAATAAAAACTCAGCAAATCAGGAAAATTTTTGTCTCTTAACAGAGGTCCCCATTCACTCCTAGGATAAATAGGAGAAATTCCAGGCACATCAGTTGGTAACATCACTAATGAACCTTTGACAGTGCTACAAAACACACAGGGATTTTTAGGTGGTGCATCCCAGTGTAATGAGAGAGAGAAAAAAAAAGTTCCTCCAACATCCCAGACACACCAGGGTTTGTTTTTTTTTGCTCTTGAAGGAGCAACAGGAAGCTCAGCCTATTCCTTCTGCCTTCCCCACCACAAGTTTGCAATTCCTACACGCTGCAATTAAAGCCAGGGCTCAACCATCACTCCATCAGCTCTGCACACAACAAAGCCTACCCCTCTGGCAGGAAAAGATATGATACTGGGACCAAAGCCTGTATTTAACAGGGAGGGGTGAGGGCCAGGCGCTCTCCAACCTGTCACCTGCTCCAGGACAGGCTGGGAGGGAAAGGTCAGCTCCAGCAAAGCAGCCAGCAGAGTAAGCCAGTTAATAGCAAACCTGTTTCTAATTGCTTGCTGTATTATAGATACACCTTTCACCACCTGAGACCACCAGGAACCCATTCAAAGCCTTGCTTCCTAGCTTATACGTAAGCCTTTCATGTTTTATTATAACCCTGACAATTTTTTACTTTCATTTATGTGCGGGAGAAAACAGCTCCATCGCTAGCCTCAACAGACAGAGGGACTTTTTAAAGCCTTATTTCCACATACATTGCTTCCAGAAACCCCCCAGCAGATTCCCCCCAACCCCCCTGGATCCCTGCAGTCTGCTGCCAGTGCATGAATGGCTGAATGCAAAGCCAGCACACTCAGCAGCAGGATTTTCATCTTCCCTCCACATTTGTGTCCACGATGGAGCCACCCTGGCGTTCTCCTCTCCGTGGTCACGCTGTTGTTAAGTGCAGGCTGCTGTTTAAGTGCCCAGCCCTCACAATGGCAGCAGCTGCCATGGCATAGAGGAGGTTCCAAGGAGTTCCACAGGTGCTCCAGGTGCTGGCAGCTCCCACCTGGCCCCTTGTGCAGCCTCCTGTGATGCCACGTGTGAGCTCCCTCCATCCTGCCCCAGCTGAGTCCAGTGTCCCTGCCAGGTGGCTCAAGCTTTGCCTTAGGAAAGGGTTGGGATGCAGAGCATGGGGAGCAGCTCAGCATGCAACATTTCAACCCTAGACCATCAGAGAATCACAGAATCCTTTAGGTTGGAAATGCCTTCTGCATTCATTGAGTCCAACCATTCCCCCAGCACTGACCCATGTCCCCAAATGCCACATCCACGTGGCTTTTAAATCCCTCCAGAGATGGGGAATCACCACTGCCCTGAGCAGCTGTGCCAGGGCTTGGGAGCTCCTTCCATGAACAAATTTTCCTAATAGCCAACATTAACCTGCCCTGGCACAGCTTGAGACCATTTCCTTAAAGTCTGACCTTGGGGTTTTAAGCCCTGGGAAGCACCCTGAGCTGGCTGTGCTCTGCTCCTCTCCCTCAGGATCCCAGCATCTGGGCTACCCAAAAAGCCCCCTTTTTTTTTTTTTTTTTTTTTTTTTTTTTTTGGGTGGGGGGGTGGGTGGGGAGGATGGCGAGTCCTGGCCAGGTGTTGGAGGGAATTATATCCTCTCCCCAGACCAAGTCCCTGGCACTGAGCACATCTCCCCTGCCTGCTTCACCTTTCCCTTGACAGCCTACACCTCTGACAGTTAATTCCTCATCACTGACTATTAATATTTCATGGCAGCACCAGGACAGCTCCACAACAGCTGCTTCAGAAACACAGGCAGACCATCCAGACACCCTCATCCCTAAATGGGCTCAGCTTGTTCTGGCATTGCATGGTGGTTTTTTGGCATGGCCCAAGGTTATGGCAAGGGCCACTCACCCACAGCATCACCTTGCCCTTAGTTCTCAGGCAGAAGTGGGAATTCACTGAATTACAGCCAAACCCAGCCTTGCTCAGCGCTTAATCCTGGCTCAGCTCAGCCCCAGCCACCTTGTCTCTGCTTCTTTTTTTTCTTTTCTTTTTTTTTTCTTTTCCCTGTTATTTAAATCATTTTGAGCAAGAAAGTAGGCCATGAAAAAGGGGGTAGCATTGTTTTAATAATTAGCAATTACGATCGCTGCAATATTAATTGCATATTTCCATAGCAAACATCCCCCTGGAGGGGAAAAGTGAGCGGTGGTTAGAGACCGCCGGAGCCTAAAACTGGAATTCCTGGGAACAGGGAGGGGAAAAAAAGGGAGAGAGAATATGAACTTCTTACATTCAAGTAAATTACTACAGGGATTCCTCAGAAACCTTTAATTAGCCCTGCTCTGCTGTCGCATTGATTGGTCTGAAACTCATCAATTATTCAATGGCAGCAGCTCTTTCTCTCTCTTTTTCTCCCCCTTCTTTCCATCCTTCAGGTGGAAGAGCCAGTTCTTAACCTGCTGGGGCATTTATTTCTGTTTCCATGCTACTGAGCCACGGGCCAGGGAGCTCAGCTTGGTTTCCAGCCTCCAGCCCAAACCCTGCAGGGACACAGTCTGGTGCCCGTGCTGGAGGAGAGAGGTTCTGTGCCCTTGCCTTGCTGTGGGGTCAGCTTAAAGGTGGCCCATGCTGGATTTCAGGGGTCACTCACCATCCCTGGATGCTTCCCACCTTGGCAGCCTCCAGAATTGGGGTTTTCCAGGTGTTCCTTATGGCTGGCATCCCTGAGGGGTGGCTGCCACCTGAGGGAAGGAAGATGTCATGGCTCTTCCTGAGTGAGGGGTGCTCTTCATGTGGGGAAACACGGTTTAGAGCAGCCCCAAAAACGAACTCTGCCAGAAACTCCCTCATCAGCCCCAAGGTGAAAGCAGAGTTGAAAAGTTTGGCTGCTGCTCAGTCAAATTTGGCCAGGGAAGAGTAGAATCCTGCATGCACAGCACTATTGCAAGTCATTTTTTCACTGGCTCATGGCGGGAAAATCAGTTCAGGTGTCTATCTGAAATTGGTCACTTTCTCCAAAAAAAACACAGATTCCACATGTTCATTCACTTCATCCCTGGCAGAGTTCAAGGCCAGCTTGGACCTGGCTTGGAGCAACTTTAGCTAGTGAAGGTGACCCTGACCCTAGTCAAGAGTTTTGCTTTTCAGGCTTTGGTCTAAACAAGAAGCCTTTCCTTGAATTTGTAACTTTGAGGAATTTTGGTTAGCTGTGCAAAATTTGATGGGCGCCAATTTTTTTTTTCCTTTGATGTATGATATTTTAATTTATATTTTTTCCAAGTCTAACGCATTAAGAATGAAATGGAATTGTGGGGGTTTTGCTTTTCCCATGTTGAATGTAGTCTTTTGTCCTTACTTCTTCCCTTCTGTAGGCTCATGACAAGGTAAGATTACAGACTCCTGGAGTGGTTGGGCTGGAAGAGACCTTCAAGATGTGTCACTCTACTCCCCTGCCATGGGCAGGGACACCTTTCCATTGTCCCAGGCTGCTCCAATTCCCATCAGCCTGGTTTGGACACTGCCAGGGACCCAGGGGCAGCCACAGCTTGTCTGGGCAATAATTCAATTAGGTGAGTAACAATTTGAAAAGTAATTCTGCAAATGACTTCAGCTTTTCCCCTGTTGTTGCAAATATAAGGAATTTTTTTCTCCTTCCTGAAGCCTTCACCTCATCCTACAAAAAAGGCAGAGGGATTTTGTATGAGGGATGTGGCAATGGGAAGAGGGAGAATGGTTTCCCTCTGCCAGAGGGCAGGGATGGATGGGGTATTGGGAAGGAATTGCTGGTGGGAGGGTGGGCAGGGCCTGGCACAGGGTGCCCAGAGCAGCTGTGGCTGCCCCTGGATCCCTGGCAGTGCCCAGGGCCAGGCTGGATGCACGTGATATAAAACAAAAATTTGAATGCCAAACCCATCTATGCTACCAATGGAAAAAAAAACCAACAAAACAACATATTTAAACTAACAGGGAGACAAAGTCAAGGCAGAAAACCCCTTTGCCTTGGTGGAGACATGAGCCACTCAAATGTGCATCCTGCCCTCAGCACCCCATGTCCTCCCCACCACCCTCCACTGTCCCAGGGATCACACTGAAAGGTTCACCCTTATTTTCTAGCCACTGAAAAAATTGGTTGAAAAACAGCATGTAATGCCTACAACTAAAGGATTTTTGTTTTTCTCTTAAAGATTAGAAAAATTATTTTAAAGGGTTGTTTAACTTGAAGCTACTTGTTTCACTTAATTTTTTTTCAAAGACCACCGCGGTAACAAGGGCTTCAATTTTCCGAGTAATTTCAAAACACTATTTAGAAATTTAAATATGCCATTTAAATTAACTTATAATGATGCTCTCCCTCTAAAGTTTTGAGCATTTTATTTCTAGAAAAAATCTGTTTAATCTGATGTCATTTAGTAAATGTTATTTAGTGAATTTTTTCACCTTTTGACATGGGAATGATTTGTGTTCTCCTCCAGCTTTCATTCACCTCTAATATGCTCCATAGGTTCTTTGCTGCTAAGCTTGGTTTAAAATTTGCTATTTAAAGAAAAGAAAGGCACTATTAATTGAAGCTGACTTGTAAAAAAAAATTAAGAAAAAGAAATATATGAGATTATCCAAAATCAGTACTCCTGTGCCTCACAAGGGGCACATCCCCAAGCATCAGGGATCTGCCTGAAAACCCTGGGAAGGTTGGGATGGTCCCACCAGGAACCCAGAGCTCTCCCTGCTCCTGCTCCCACATTCAGGGACAGCTGCAAAGAAATCACAGACAAACACAGGCAAAAAAAAAAAAAAAAAAAGAAAGTAAGAAAGAAAATAAGAAATCCAAACCAAACAAAACCTGAACCCTTTGCCCCAAGAGGGGGATAAGAAATGATGTATTGACTATGAATTTCATTTATCTTCCCGCCTTCCCCGGCTCGAGCCGCGGCAGCGGCGCCGCTCGGTGCGTGCACACATATCAGCCCCCGTGCTTCCCAGCCTACTTATCCCCTGGAATTTATTCTAAAGCTCGCTTTTGGAAACCCATAAGTAGGACATAATTCGGAGGATTTGATATTCTGGTCAATGTTCTGCCGAGTAGTTATTCCGCGAGCCCTGGTATTGCGGAGAAATATGTCCTTAAATAAATAAATAAATAAATAAGTATAACATAAGACATATCAAATACATAAAATTTGGCTTAAAGCATGTTGCATTTTATCACTTAATTATAATATATAAAATCAGTTCGTACAGATCACATCCAAAAACACCGAGGATGTTTTGGTTTGCTGGACAAATAGTTTGAACCTATTTTACCCTCAAATAGGAAATGAAGAATATGTCTTTAAATAATATATATATATATATGTAATAGAAGACATACACAAATACATAAAATTTTACTTAAATCATGCTACATTTTATTACCTAATTATGATATATAAAATGAGTTCATACAGATCACATCCAAAAACACCGAGGATGTTTTGGTTTACTGGACAAATAGTTTGAACCTATTTTACCCTCAAATAGGAAATGAAGAATATGTCTTTAAATAATATATATATGTAATAGAAGACATACACAAATACATAAAATTTTACTTAAATCATGCTACATTTTATTACCTAATTATGATATATAAAAGCAGCTCATACAGATCACATCCAGAAACACCGAGGACATTTTGGTTTACTGGACAAATAGTTTGAACCTATTTTACCCTCAGTTAGGAAATGGAGAATATATCTTTAAATAAATATGCATGTATGTAATATAAGACATACACAAACACATAAAATTTTGCTTAAATCGTGTTATATTTTATTACCTAATTATAATATATGAAATCAGTTCATACAGATCACATGCATAAACACCAAGGACGTTTTGGTTTGCTGGACAAATACTTTTGGAACCTATTTTACCCTCAAATAGGAAAAAAACGTATTTCTTTGCTCAAGGCAGCTCTTCAAGCTCACAACAGGCAGTCAGGCATGGCTGTGACACCCAGAACTGGCAAAAATGCCACCAGTTAGAAACTTTTTTATTATGGATAATAATTTCAGTCCCTTAGATCGGAAGCCCACATGCTCATCCCAGCACCTTCTGCAGCACATAGGAATTCCTTTGTATCCTCTGTTAAAGCCCACTGTACTACTATAAAAAGTCATAAAAAATTTTCATACTACAAGAGTTTGAAAACAACTGGATTATTTTGTCTCATTTTGAGGGTAATAGGAGGAAAAAAGGTGACAGCTTTTTCCTGGCTCTCCAAGTCCCATCACCCTCATCTGCCCCCTGAAAGCAAGAGAAGAGGAAGAAAAATTGAGAATAATACTTTTTCCTCATTTTCCCATATTTGTGTCCCTTTACAATTCAAAGTACAGATGGGAAGCATTACTGTTTTCTAAAGACAAAGACAGGGGTGCTTAAATTTCATGCAAGGTCATGACACTGCCTAAGAAATGACCAAAGAGAATTGGTTAAAATATTAAACAAAAACACACTGTCCCCTTGACAGTGAACACATAATTAAAAAAAAGACGAAAAAGAAAAGAAACCAAACAAAAAATCTCTAAGGTGTCTTAAGAACAAGTGTTATTCTGGAGAAAGTATTTAATTGGATTTTTATGGGATATATCAAAAGAATTTGCTTCAAATGCACTTTTATCTTTGCTGTTATATTTTAAATTTCACGGCTGAAAAAAAAAAAAAAGTCAGAATTTTGTTCTTTAAATCCTTATCCCCTCATCAGAGAGCAGGGTAAGGATTTAATTTTTGCTAATTTTGATAATCCCCTGATCAAGCCACCGTTGATCTCAACCATCTCCCTCTGCACTGCTGACATAACCCCTTCCCAGGAATACAAGTTCACGCCCTGACCGAACAGAGGAAAGATTCTGTGGGCTGCAGACCCACAAAACTTGCTAAAAGACAATTAAAAATATGGGGAGAAGGGGTTGAGAGTGAAAAAATCACCTTCTCTGCCCCCAAGGAGTTTTTTTCCAGGATCAGCCTTCACGCTGCATCCTCGTGCCGCAGTGCAAAGAGGGACACCAAAACTCAACCTGCCTCACAATATTTTTCCTTTAAGCTGGTGGGTTTAAGGCTGGATCTCTACTGTACATGAGAAAAGGCTTTTTTTTGTCGATTATTTTTTCCCTTTTCTTTTGTTTTTCCCAGTTCTCTCACTATCACTGAAGCAAAAGACACGTGTGCATCCCTGCCTTTAAGAGAACGAGGGTTACTTAGCCCCTCTCCCCACTGCTTACCCCCCCCCAAAATTCAAGGAGAACATACAGCTCATGAAAATTTAATGCCATATGTAACAAAGCAAAATGAATATTTAATTGGGGCTTTTATGTGAAACCAGATAACAAAACCAGTTACACACCATGGGGGGGGAATAATAATAAAATTAAGCCACTCTAATGTTTGATAAAAACTGGTACTGAAGCAGTTAAGCTATTGGCAACAAGCGGCTCCTAATAAACACTCAGCTAATTCTGTAGGAAAAGCACTAATTAGAAAAGCAATAATAATCGGTGTAATTGCTCTAAATTACCCTCCTCACAGAGAAGTGTGTTCGGATACTGCAACGCAGCTGCTCCTGCTGCATCCAGGCGCTCGCAGCCAAGGATGCTCCGCTTTTCTCTGCTGCCCTCTCCAGGTCCTGGGAGCTGTCACCTCCCGCTTCCCAGGGAAAGGAACGGGGAAATCCCACACGCTGGGCACCCGTGGGGGTCACAGCCTGCTCTGGTTGCATCCCCTGGGTGTTGCTGGCTCCAGAAAACAGCACTGAGCTCCAGAGCTGGGATTAGGGTGGGGAGGAGTGAGGACCTGCACGGGAGGTTGGTAGATCCCTCTGGCTGTCCAGAAAAATAGTAGAGCTTAGTGGTCTGGGCAGGTCAGGGTCTCATGGATGTTGTTTATAGGGTGGGAGGGCTTTGAGCAAGAGCTGGAGAGCAGCATCCCTCCCTGGGGATCACCTCCTACACACCTCACATTGACCCACAGGCATCCAGAAGCACAGGAGGGATAAAATCCAGAGCTCTCAGATGCTGAGGCACAGCAGAGAGCCCAGAACTCAGCTCTTGATGTGAAAAGGGGAATATTAACTCCTCCCAATGCACGGGGTGCCTGGAGCAGAGGTCCATGAAGACCTCATGGTGCACTCAGCCAGGCCTGTAAGGACTGGCTGGATGGGGCCCTGACCAACCTGATTTAGTGGGTGACCTCCCTGACAGTGGCAGAAGGGCTGGAATGAGATGATGATTGAAGTCTCTTCCAACCCAAACCTCTGTGTGAGGGCTCTATGACTGAATAAGCCTTTCCTCTGCAAGGAGTTCCCAAGAGTTCATTTTAAAACTCCTGGTCCTGGAGATGAGGACCCTGAAGGTGCTGTGTTTTCCACTGCTCAGATTAGAGTTAGGTTTTAGATATTAGGAGCCCCAAGTGCTGCTCCATGCTGTATGCAGAGCCTGGAAATTATTGGTGCAACAATGTTCTCCTGTGCAATGTTTTTGATTATTGGCAAATGTGTTTATGTTAGCTTAAGTAATAATGAGCAGAATAACAAACTTGCATTGATTGTATGTCTGCACCAGCCAGTGAGGCTGCACTAGGGCTGATAACTAGCATTTTCAGAGCATTAAATTATCTCCCTGTGCAGTAAAGGTCAGAGTGGTTGGAGATGTCCAGTGCACAGATGAGGCTTTAGCCCAACCACACTGTTTTCCTCCAGGTGAATTGTTGAGATCCTCTTTCAAAAAAAAAAAAAAAAGATAAATTAGCTACAGACCAAGAAGCCCTGAAGTGAGTTATCAGACTACATACCTGAACAAGTCAAAACTGCAGCAAATTCTCTGGCAGGTCAATGAAAATAGTCATTGAGTTCCCCCTCTGGAAGTTGAATTTATGTTGTCAGATATATTAGGACAACTCCAAACTCTTCTCCAGAAGTGGCATGGTTTTTTCATTCATTTCACTGCCAGCAGCTCCCACAGCTGTAGAAGCCATGATCCTTTTTTTTTTCCTTTTTAATTTAATTTTACTGATCTTGATGAAATCATTAGAGAGAAAATCATTCCAGGAATAAGGCAAAAAGGTCAGAGCCCGTCCCCAAAACTTTCTCTTCCAGAGGAAAAGAAATGCAAAACCTGAAAGGGTGTTTTGGAGAGTTAAACCTCTCCTAAGCTTGGTTTTTAATCCCCTTCCTTCCACACCACAGCCTCTGAGGGAGGACAGTCACACTCCAAGCTTCCTTGTGTAATTACGTTTAAATCCTCATTGCTTCCATGCTTGCTTCAGCATTATTTATATTGGTTTAACGATCCATTAAACAAATACTGTACTTTGGGAAGTGCTACTTTGCTCATGAACAATTACAGTTTCTCCAGCGTTCAGAGATGTTAACCACAAGATAAGAGGATGATGGTGCAGAGCTGGCTTGGAGAGGGGGCTTGGGGCTTCTGGGGGCTTGGGGAACAGCTTTCAGCATTATTACCATAACCCTTCCTTGGGTTGGTTTGTGTTTCAAAAAGTAGTTTGAGGACATTCAGAAAGATTTTTTGCTTTGGTTGTTTTCCTGATGGTTTTTTGTGGGGGGGGTTTTGTGATTTTGGGGGTTTTTTTTGTTTGGTTTTTGTTTGGGTTTTTTTGTTTGGTTTTTGTTTGGGTTTTTTTTTGTTTGGTTTTTGTTTGGGTCTTTGTTTGTTTGTTTGTTTTTCTTGGTTTGGAGGTGGTTTTGTGGGGGCGTTCTCTGTGGCCAGTTTTTGTTGGGTATTGTTTTGTTGGGGTTTGTTTTGATTTGTTTTTAAAACACCTTTCTGAAGCAACCCAAATTAATTTTAACCTGATGACACTCAAGAGGAGATTCCTTCCTAGCAGGCTTTACTCCACTAGAGCCCAAGCCCAAAAATACTTGCAGAGTTTTGGTGCAGTGGACAGGTTCCAGACACTGAAGCATCCCACTAGAAAAGCTCACCCTCCTCATATCAACTTTGTGTCTCACTTTGAGGGTGAGAGGCACAATGAAGGAAATCCAGGTGAAGGGAAGAGATGGGATTTGGGTTTCCACCCTTCAGAGGCAGATTTCAGCTACATCAGCAGTGGGATGTAACAGGCACAGTGGTGCCTTGCAAGCCCATCAATTAATTAATTTGATTTTTAAAAATTTTTAAATGGTTTTCAGTTGGGCAGCTGAGCTTGTTTTATCCTCCCAGTTTGCTGCTCACTGCACGAGAGAGGAGAGTGAAAGTGAACTGAAGGTATAGGTGGGCAGAGACCATTCATGGGGAGGATTTGGGGGTATCAGGGGGATCTCCCCCAGCCCTGGCAGCTTTCAGGCTCTGGGATCCCACAGGCACTGGCAGCAGCTCAGGTCTGCAGGAGCCGGGGCACAGTTTTGTGTTCCACCTAATTAGGGTGGTTGGATCTGCCTGAAAGGCATGCTGGGGTCTTCCATGTGCCCAGTCACCCTTTACTCCTTTCTAAAGTGCTCTCTTGTGTCTTAAGGCCTCATCTTATTGTGCTTGGCCTGGCAGAGTGGAAAATTTAATTTTAAACTAATTAGTTTCTAAGTTGCTGAATATCCTCAAATTACCGGGCATCACCTTTCCCAAAGGGGCAGAACAACATAACTCACCTGTATCCAACATTTGACACTGCTGGAGTCAAGAGCATGGAAACAAAGGACCCCCAATTGCTTATTGTCCTGTCTCAAAGGTCAAGAGTCGTTTCTGACAAAGCTCCAATTAATACTTTATTACCCGCAACTGACCAGAGTCTCTTTTGTTAGCATTTAATATTATTAGCTAAAGGTTTGCTTTGAATGCAGAATGGGATTATCTTTGAAAACCAACTTGCTCAGCTTTCCTTGGTCTTCAAACAAGGCTGCCCTCCTGCTTGTGGCTGCGTGCTCCCAGCTGTTCTTCACCCAACACCAAATCAGTGACCTGCTCTTGCTCTGATTACTTGGTCACTGGAAGGTCATAGGGATATAAATGCTATTTTCCAGTTATTCCCATCAATGGGCCAGTAATCACACAAAGACCAGCCAGCTCTTCAAAGCTCATAACAGCAGCAGTGACCTGCTGCCTTTTGTTTTTTCAAGTTTGTACAACATCTGAGTTGCTCTGCCAGCACAGAATCACAGAATTATTCAGGCTGGAAAAGCACTCCAGGATCATCAGGCCCAACCATTCCCCCAGCATCGCCAAGGCCATCACTGATCCGTGTCCCCAAGTGCCACATTCACGTGGTTTTAAACCTCTCCAGGGATGGGACTCACCACTGACCTGGGCAGCTGTGCCAGGACTGGACAATCCTTTCCATGAAGAAATATTTCCGACTGATTTCCAATAAATGCAACAGTTTTCAAGCAGTTACATTGGGGTTTGTTCCTTCTTGGTTTTTGGTTGGTTGATTGGTTGGGGTTTTTTACTTGTTTTTTGGATTTTTTGGTGGTTTTTTTCCTTTTTTCCCTTGAAACACATCAAAACAAGAACCTTAGAGATAAGCATAGGATTTATGGGATGACAACAAGCTTCCAGTCCCTGGCTGGTTTTGGAAGGAGCTTTGGGATGAAGCAGTGTCACAT
The DNA here is from genome assembly GCA_034336665.1 of Luscinia megarhynchos. Taxonomy (NCBI): domain Eukaryota; kingdom Metazoa; phylum Chordata; class Aves; order Passeriformes; family Muscicapidae; genus Luscinia; species Luscinia megarhynchos. Next base: position 1,125,591 of record CM067592.1, on the reverse strand, counting down.
TTTTGTGGCAGCAAATGATCTTCTGTCCTGGCTGGTGGCCTGAGCTGATGGCAATGGTAGGAACATCCTAGCTGGGTTTGGGGAGGGAAGATGCAGGAGAGGCTTTGCACATTTTTCAAATGGAGCACTTAAAAGAACATTTTTTCCCAACAAAATCAAATTCGAAATGGAAAATATTTAAAATATTACAAGTTACTTTGCTTTAAAAGTGTTCCTTTGAGACACTCCCTAAAAATATTTTTAAATCCCCTCCCATGACCCATAAAGTTTGTCAGAACAGAAAAGTCACAGGATCAGGATTATTCCTCAACAAGAGTTTCAGTTAAGATTAAAAAAAAAAAGTTATTTTCAGTAAATTATTTCACATAAAAAGTAAGTTATTTTCACATAAAAAGACCCACATCCTTGCCTTTTCCAGCAAATCCTGGAAGGATGCTGGTGGCCAGAAAAAGCCACTTGTGCTCTGCAGCAAGGTGCCTGTTCCAAGCTGTGGCCACTGGCCTCACCCCTTTCCCCTTTAATACCAATCCTTCTGTTGTTTTTCACTTCTTCTGTCCTTTCTAAAACAACTCCCCAGTTTTGCTTTGAGGGCTCTTTTCTTGAACACCTCAAGGGAAGCTCCCAAATTCCCTGCTACTCCATCCAAGTCCCGTTCTCCTGCTCCCCCTGGCACCACCAGCAGCATCATGCCCATGGCTGCAGGGACAGTGTCCAGGGACAGTGTCCAGGGACAGTGTCCAGGGCCACCACGGGCACCCAGCCTGCAGCTGGGCCACCACAGGATTTTGGAGATGCTGCTGCTGGGCAGAACCCATCCTCCAACCGCGCCAGGCACGTCATTCTGCTCGTGGTGCCCAAAAGTGGCTCCTGAGCCCCACAAGGCCTTTTCAGCTCCAGAAGGGCACAGAGATGATGTGAGTGAGCGTTCCAGGGACAGGGGACATGGCTGTGGCCACGGGAAGGCCACATCACCAAAGCATGCTCCACGTGTTGGGAATCCTCTGATGAGCTTCAGGCGCAGCCAGCGGGGCTGGTGACCGCTCACCCAGCCCGGGCTCACCCATTCCCTGTTCTCTGCTGCCATCAGGTGGATATTTCATTTTATTCAGCTAAAAAATCCATGTGTTTTCCCTGGGTTTAACCATCTTGCCCACGGGCAGCTGGTTGCCTGGCATTTGGTCACACAGACAAAGCCACAAGAGTCTGAAGACACGGAAAGATTCCTGATGTTTTCCCCCCTCCCTGGAAAAACCTGGTTTGGGACACGACTGAAGGCTGCCAAGACTCAGCAATCAGTTTTTAGGTCTTGTTCTGGTCTCTTAAGTCTGTGGTCTGGATCTCATCCCACCTGGGAGAGCAGCATTCTTTACTGCTCCCCTTACCCAGCACTTCCCTTGCAAATCCCACTGCAGGAGAGAAAAGGTTTTAGGCAGTGTCAGGATTCAGCACAAGCACCCACCTTGGCACTAACACCAGCATCAGAATTATTCCTCCACAAGTTTTTTGGGTTATTTTTTTTTCTTCCAGGGTCTGGCAGTCTCCAGCAAAGATGCCAAAGAGAACACAGGGCAGGATTCATGTTCAGCACAGAGCCAGAGAGTTTGGAAGATGATCTGGTGCTAAATGTACTGGAGAAGTGAAGCTGCTGGCAGAGAAAGAAAATAAATGCACATCCTAATTTCCCACTAAGCAGCAAGAAGCTGCCCCAGACAAGAACTGGTCCTATCTGATATCACAAATGCATTTTTTTCTCAGCATGCCACATGACTTAGAAAGATGAAATAGAATCCCAGGATGGTTTGGGTTGGGAGGGACCTTAAAGCTCATCTCATTCCACCCCCTGCCATGGGCAGAGACACTTTCCACTGTTCCAGGTGTCCAAGCCTCATCCATCCTGGTCTTGGGCACTGCCAGGGATCCAGGGGCAGCCACAGCTGCTCTGGGCACCCTGTGCCAGGGCCTCACCACTCTCAGCATAAAAAACATTTTCCTTATATTTACTCTAAACTGACACTCCTTCAGTTGAAAGCCATCACCCCTTGTTCTGCCACATCAGGCCCTGCTAAAAAATTTGTGTTTGTGATTCTTCCAAAATCCCATTAAGTACTGAAATGCTGCAAACACCCCAAGTTCTCCCAGCCTGTCTCCATAGCAGAGGAGCTCAGCCCTTGGACCATCCCCATGGACTCCTCTGGACCTGGTCCAGCAGCTCCACAGCTTTCTGAGGACCCCAGAGCTGGATACAGAACTCCAGATGGGGCCTCACCAGAGTGGAGTAGAATTGCAAAGATTCCTTGAAACTTCAGCGTTTGTAAAGGATTTTGGAATTGTTTTGCACTCCTGTAGAAAGCAGGTGTAAATCAGTAGTTTTCATGCCACCAAAAGCAGCATCAGCAGCACCAAAAGCCCAGAGCATGATCCCAGCACTGAAATTCAGACAAAACATGCTTGTGCAGAAAAATTTTGGCAGTTTAATGGAGCAGCCAAACAACCTGATCCTGCTGAGACCCAGGATGCTGACAAGGTGTTTGGTGTTAGCTGCACTGGGGTATGAAGTGTCACCCATAACCCAGGCTAATGCATTACTGTGCCTCTGAGCATCCACCCCTGGTGATTTATTCCCAGATCTTCCATTGCATTTCAACCCTTCCCAGCTGGAAAAGCCACCAGGCAGAGTTTTCCCACTGATCACATTCCCCATGCCAGGCTGCACCCCTGGTTCCTGGCTGGCCAGCAGCTACTGGTTCACTAGTTCAGACCAAACAGAAGAGAAACATCAAGCTCACGTTGTGGCAGGGTGAGAGGTATGGATCTTCCTTGAGGTGGCCCTAGAAGACTGGACAAGATCAATCCTAAATTGGTGAGTGGGTTCAAGGTGCCAAGGGAGGGCAAAGTAGACAATTTTGTCTACTCAGAAACCCACAGGAGACATTCTCAAGTTACTCAGAAAATCCCAAAAGCTGCAAATCAGGATGTTGGAGAAACTGTTGCAAATTTTCCCAGTAGATTGTGATCATCTATAAATTGTGAAGAGCTCCTCTTCCCACCTTGGTGAAAAGAGGTAGGGGTTTTCCAGAGAAGTTGTGGCTGCTCCTGGATCCCTGCAAGTGTCCAAGGCCAGATTAAACAGGGCTTGGAGCAACCTGGGCTAGTGGAAGGGGTCCCTGCACAAGGCACGGGGTGGCACAGGATGAAATTTCAGGGCCCCACCAACCCAAAGATCTTTGTGATTCTATGAAAACAAATCAACACTGGTGCAGGAGCCAGACCCGGTTCTTGAAACACCAACAGAGCCAAAAGCAGAGAGTGGCAAAGGCAACACGAGAGAGAGAGAAACAGCCACAAAAAACGTGTCTCCTGCTTTGCAGGTGCACCAAGTGCTCGTGGCCCCAAGGCCCTCTGCCAGCTCCTGCTCTTGCCTCTGCCCCTAAAGCAAATAGGATGCCCAGGTGTTGGCAAAAGACTATCAGCAGAAAGCAAGGTTAAAAAAGCAATAATTCAGCCAACTAACTGCCACCGCCGTTCCTCCCTATCTCTGCATTCTTGATAAACAAATTCATAACAAGATTTTACTGCTCTGTTCCCTGGAGCAGTCTATTAGTCTGTCGTTCAGCTCGCACTGCCAGCCGAAGCCGAGCTCCCACAACACCATATCCCTTCAGATGATCTCCTTTGCATTCGCTATGATGTAATTATGCTAATTATCCAGCCGGCTTTAATATCCTCACATTTTCCAGGAGGTTTACGATCAAACCTGTTCCTTTAATTTGCTTTCCCCGCCGTCGGAGCCGGGGTGTTTTGATGCTCTCTGCCACACGTACGTCTCTCTGCAGCTTCTCAAGGCCACGGGGAGCTTTGGCACATAACTTCGTCCCAGCTGACAGGAATTTCAAAAAATTGTTTCTCCCAACCAGCATTTATCCAATGCTTGATGGATTCCCCCATCCATAACATTACATTGATAATGACTATCTGCACTTTGAGGTTTCATTCTTTTCCTTTTTTTTCCCTTTGTTTTTTGTTTGTTTGTTTGTTTTTGGTTTGGGTTTGGTTTTTTTGGTTTTTTTTGTTTGTTTGTTTGTTTGGTTTGTTTTGGGGTTTTTTTTATTTTTTGTTTGGTTTTTTTGTGTTTGTGTTTTGGGTTTTTTTGGGGTTTTTTTTATTTTTGGGGGGTTTTTTTTTGGTTTTTTTGTTTTTTGTTTGTTTGAGGTTTTTTTTTTCTTTTTTTTGTTCTTTTTAGCTTGCAGTACGTTTTCCCCTGGGAAGTCTTCACATATTTTTACCCTTCCACTTGAAATGAGGGCCCCGCCTGTTGGATTAACATTTATCTGCGCGGATAAAAACAACCCAAAACCCTAAAAATTTTGGAATCTGGATCTTTACAGCTAGTGTAAAAATGATGCATATTATAAAACAGATGCAGCGACTCAGAAAGCAGTCTGAAACAAATTACTCTAAGTAAAATATCTGAAAAATGTTATTTGACATAAAAATCTCATTATTTTCCTCACTGCCTTGAATACAGCATGGTTCAAACCCTTTCAGAGTGGATCAGAGAAAGTCCTCCTTATTCAAGGAGCATTAGCTTACTTAAGAATATTTTCTTTTATGTTTATAAAGTTTCAGTGCAAATGCTTGGTGGGATATGGGTTTCATTAGCTTTTTCATTTCAACTTTTGCTGTGTGCTTTCTTTTCTTAAAAAAAACAAAATGAAATCTGAATTTTCATGGCTTGGGGCTACCACAAATTTTTTCTCCCCATAAAATGTGATTTAAATTGCAAGAGCAGTTGGCTATAATCAGAGTAGAAAAGCCAAACATGACCCAGATCCCTTTTCTAGAGGTTTTTTAGTGTGCATCATTTCCATAAGTTCCTAGTGCATGCAGTGACCATTGGCACTGCATAATTGCATAATTCAAAAGAATTTTCACTATTTCCTTTTCTTTTTCTTTCTTTCCCTTTCCCCTCCATTACTATCAAAATCACGGAGTGACTTGGGTTGGAAAGGACCTTAAAGCGCATCCAGTCCCATCCCTGCCATGGCAGGGACACCTTCCACTGTCCCAAATTGCTCCAAGCCCTGTCCAGCCTGGTGTTGGACACTGCCAGGGATCCAGGGGCAGCCACAGCTGCTCTGGGCACCCTGTGCCAGAGTCTCACCACTCTCAGTGTAAAAAAACCTCTTCCTTATATGTCATTAAGTAGTAAAAATTCAGTTATTTTTAATATTTTTACAGATTTATTCCAGGATTACCCCACAGATATTCCAGGGACATCAGTCTTTAGCAGACTGTGACATGAAGAGGGCAATATACATCACAGAATCCCAGAATGGGTCAGACTGGAGGAGACCACAGTGCATGCTGCCCCCATCTCCTTTCTCCGGCAGAATTCTCCAGGATTGCATCCTGGTGGTTCTGGATATCTCCAGTGAAGGAGACTCCACACCCTGTCTGGGCAGCCTGTGCAGTGCTTGGTTACTGCCCAGGGCAGAAATTCTCCCTCATTTCCAGGTGGAACTCCCTGGCTCTGGCTCCACTGCTGGCCCTGGAGCAGATCCTGGGACTGCTCTGCCCCTCCCTGCACACAGGGACAGACACTGAAATCTGGCTCCAAACTGCTCCAGTGGCCAGAATCATCAGGTTATCACTGTGACTTCTTCAGAGCTGCTCAAAGCTCAGGAATCACAGAATCACAGAATATCCTGAGCTGGAAGAGACTCACAGGGATCATCCAGTCCAGCCCCTGTCCCTGCACAGACACCCCAACAATCCACCCTGTGCATCCCTGGAGCAGTGTCCAAGCTCTCCTGGAGCTCTGGCACCTCGGGGCTGTGCCCATTCCCTGGGCAGTGCCCCAAACCCTCTGGGGGAAGAACCTTTCCTGAAATCCAACCTAAACCTCCAGGCACAGCTCCAGCCATTCTCTCAGGTCCTTCCACTGTCTGTCCCTTTGCATCCTGAGAGACTCCAAGAAAGTTCAGCCCTGCAATCCAAAAAGACCCAGATTAGATTCAGGGCATGAACCTACTCAAAAGCAGAGGCATCCACCTTTGCTGATGACACGGGAAATAAGCAGGCTGGGTTTATTTACATTGGGCTAACCCCACATCACATGCCTTTGAAATAATTTCAAAACAGATCCCCAGCCTGGTGGGAAAAAAAGGCAAAACTCCACTCAGTTCATCTTATAGAACACTCAAGGACAAGCAGGCAGGGAGCTGCTGAGACAAGGAAATCCTGTTGTCTTTACCCCAAACCCACAGGGAAATCAGGACTGCCTGACAGAGGAAAAGGTAATAGTTTTTGATACAGCAAACTGTGGTTGACAGGCCAGAAAGCTTTGCATGAATGCCTTTTAAAACAGTCCAGAGCTTTAGGGCATGAGTGTGAAATTTCTGTGTCTACCAGGACCATGCCAAGGCTACTGAAGTTGCCTGCATGAGCTACTCTGACCAGAAAAATGGTGTTTGCCAGCACTAGCCCAGTAGGAAGTCAAGGGTGCCTTGCTAGACAGTCACAAGATGCTCTAACAAACTCCATTCTCACAGTAATACATAATTACAATCAAATTTTGACACCTTCCTGAGATGGCACCAATTTAACTGCAATCACTGTAGGATGTCATAAAATCGTGGGATTTTGGCTTTTTTCCCAAAAAATTCTAGCTTGTTGAGACTTAGGGTTTTGGACAAACCATCTTGAGAGGGGCAGATGTCACCTGTCAGTGGCAGAGATCAAGAGATTGCTTCCCCAAGTGGTAAAATAATGAGATTGGAGAGTTAAAGAACAACATAGCACAGATAATTTTTGGAGGACAAGCCAAAAATTGTTATTAGGAGGTAAGGATGGGGGGTTTAGAAGTAGCCTGAATTCAAACAGCAGTTTTAGGGAGTTTCTATGGTGTAAACCACCAACCACCACAGCTGGAGGAATTTCAGAACTGAATGCCTACCCTATGTGGAAAGAGATAATTTCCATGTTGTATGGGGAATGAAGGTCCAAAGAGAGGAATATACAGCAGAAGGCCTGTCAGAAAAATTTAATTTTTAAATAGCTGGAGACACATGGGGTGACATCAGCTCAGGGAGGTTGTCTGTCTTGAATCATGGCCAAGGGACCAAATTGTCTGTGCTGCTTTTATTCAACAGTCCCATATAATCAACACTTCCCTGTGTAATATTTCAACTCTTGTCAAAAGTACTTGGCAGTTCCCCCCCCCCCTGCTATTTTTAATCCACGTGTAACAAAATTTGTTGTTTATCTTGTAAAAACTGAAAACTATACCTAGCACTCTTCAATAAAGGCCTTCCTGGTATTTAAAATTTCTAAAAATATTTTAATCAGCAAAGGTACCCTCATGATTTTTTTTTTTTAATAGTAACAATTTTCAAAGAAATGAGTTATTCTCAACAGTCAAAGGTGAGAATTTGCTTTTGTTGCCTCGAATTTCTCCACTGTTAGAAGCACCAGGTTATATTTAAAACCCTGCTGGCAGTGGCACAGCAGTCTGTGTCACTGTCCATCCTCACCCACCCTCTGTGTGAGGTGAGGAGTGCACAGATTGTTTCTGGGTCTCTTTGGAGGCGTGTGTTGGGTTAGTGCCCAAGGTCAAGTGAGCTTCTCCTGCAGCAGGAATCAAGGTCAGTGAAGGTCCTCAGGCTTTGTGCAAAGCAGCTTTACCACCCAGTGAGGGTGGCTCGTAGGGGTGTCACATCTGCAAATTCCAAGATTACCCACAACAAAAACAGTCAGTCAACTGCTGTACAATCAGTTCCATAAACATCAACACCTGTTCCTCATTATTTTGCCTCTTTGAAGGAGATACTTTCCCAATTCTGGTCAGGAAGCCAACTCCCCCGTGAGTTACATTCTGGTCACAGCATCCTCACCAGTGTCTCATTAACCAGGGACAAGAGAGAGACCCTGATGGGTCTCACTGGGCTCAAACCAAACCAGCTCCACAAGCCAAAGGAAAGGGGGACACAAAGCAAAACAACCCTGTAGCCATACACGAGTCACTTCAAAGTTTCCATGACTCAGAGCTATGGGCTGCCAGCGGTGGTACCCTGTCAAAAAAACACTGTGGCTTCGTGAAATCAGCCTGAGGCTGGGAGGCAGGAAGACGTGGGTTTAAGAGCTGGTGCTGCAGATGCATCCTCGGGTAATGGCAAACAGAGGAACTCCCCAGGAGCTCAGCCTTGCTTGAGAGCACATGGGGCTGACAGAGGCGAGAAGCGCCCAGGGACTCCAGCCAAACAAGGGCACAGAACTAACCCACTGGTGCTCTTATCTGCCTTCCATCAGCACAGCACTGCTCATCTCAGCCTGCCTGCCTCCCTTGGCACTCCTCCCCACAAACTTTTGGCAGATCTCTTTCCCTCCCATGGCTGTGGAGATTTCACGCCCGCATGGAGAGAGAATCTGATTCCCCTTCTGCATGGAGCAACCCCTACAAATACCTTTTAAGGGAGTCAGGCTGAGAAAAGAGATCTCTTTTTTTTTAACTTCTGAAATTATGGTATTACCTCTATCATGTTCAGTATGAGCATTTCATTCCTCTTTAGTCTGCACAATTAATCAGTTCTTTTCTCTAGGAGGAGGCTCTAAGGGACCTGTCTTGTCACAGAGTTGACATTTTCTTTACCACATGGATAACAAGAACACAAAATTAAAAAAAAAATACCATACCAGTTAGTGAAAGACAATGTTTCACCAAAGCCAGCCAGAGCACAGGGCAGTAGAGAATATAAAATGAGGGTGAGCACCTGCTGTGCACCTCAAAAGGCACATCTTGGAAATCATCAGTTTCAGAATTGGCTCAATCACAGCTGAGGAGAAGTCTTACAGACAGAGCTCCACGGGTGCAGGCACACCAGTATTAGCATCCTGGACAAGAATTTTGGGTTGAACTGGATCTGCCACTAAAACACCCCATGCCATGGGAAGAAGTCCACAAATAACTCCCTTGCCCCTCCATTGCCTTCAATCACTTCCTTAACTAGATGACTTTTTCCTTAGTTAGATGACTTTCAATGACTTGGCCTAATATCAAAGACATATGAATGCTTTTCAAAGCTTGGCTCACCCATGGGGCTGGGTTTTGACAGAGTCATGGCAAATTTGGGCTATCAGCACCCTCTGCAAGGACACTGGAGCTCCTTAGGCCACAGTCAGAAATTAATCTTTATTTTTTGTTGGACAAGCAGTCAGACACAACAGGACCATCGTTAGCAATTGGTATGACCAGAGCCACTTACTGCAGTGCTAATTAACAGGGCATTAATTAACGCTAATTAATAGGACATTAATTCTTCTAAACATGCCCATATCAGACAGCACCAGACCCAGGGACTGGGGGAAGACAAGGGGAATCTTTGCTTATCCCATGCCAGAGATACAACTTCCCAAAATTCTGCTCATGGTCCCAAAGTCAGGATAAATCATTCTTTCTGCTCGTGTAAGTGCCTCAGCCCTCAGAAAATGCCTGGGGGAAGCACTGGGTAAAAACAGATCCCAAAATTTTACAGTCATCTTCTGGATGAGCTTCAAGGGTTTTGACTCCCAAGGGTCCACATTTGGAAACTCATGACAGTGGGTGGAACTCAGAGAGAGCACACAAATGGTGGTCATTATCCTGGCCATTATCATGCTGCATTACTGCAGCAAACCTCTGTTGGACCCCCTTGATTTCAACAAGATGATCAGAAATAAGGTCCAAGAGGGTGTGTGTGGGACGTGCACGTGGGAAATGGGAGAACTGACCTCGAGTTTTTGTCCTTGGGATGGTACAGAGAGCAGAACTGCCTTCCCAGAGGCACCAAGTTAGTTTCTTGCATCACACAAAATCAGTAATTCAACCCATGGCTGACCTGTTTGCAAATGTCTTCAGTGGAGAGAGAGCCCCTTTGCCACACTGCTTTTGTCAGCCAAATGAAACTACATGGAACAAGGATGTCTGTTGACACAGGAAGCTAAAAATACAATGCACATTTATGACAAAGTAGCCTATGCTTGAAATTAAGTCTCTTCAAGCTACACTTCATCAAAACTTTGGTCCATCAGCCAGGCAATTTCAACCCTGTGTAATCCAAACACAATTAAAATATTTAGACTCAACTTGCACACTAATTCCATTGCTACTCCCCCCACCCTGTTTTAAAGCAGAAAATTTTGAAGCCAGTTTTTTTCCTCCCCCTTTCTAATGGGACTTCCTGCTATTGGCAAATAAGTATTCTGGAAAATTTTCCTCTTTAATACTCTTCCTCAGAAGAGCATAGTGTTTTCTCCACATTTTACAAGTACGGCTGCTGTCACACAAAACTCCACTGACTTTGGATTTAAGTGCTTTAAGAAAAAAAACAGGAGACAAAAAAGTCTTGCAGACTTTCAGTAAGTCAGACTGTCCTCTAAATTCCTAAAAACAAAGCCCTCCCTCCCAAAACCCCACCATGAAACACCTTCATGCTACAGGATGAGATCTTCTATTTGCCAAGGAGCACTTGAACACTCCCAAGAACTGCCCAAGCGCTAAAGAAAAAGCAAAAAATATCTTCTTCAGAATAAAAATTAGTGCAGATATCACAGCAAACCTCTTCCCACAGAGATTGTGGGCTATTTATTACTACTTATTTGTAAGACTGCTTATCCTTGTGGTCAGGATAGAAGACAGGGCAAGCCCTGATAGTTCTTCAGTCTTGAAGTCAAGTTGGTCTAGAAGAGACTGCTGAGCCTCAGCTCTGACAACTAGAGATGCAGAACTGGATTTGTGCTCCTCAGCCCCATTTCCATTAAACCTGCTCCTGTGTTCCAGCGACTCCTTCAGTGCTGTAACAAAAGGAAAATGAGTTTTAAGATCTTTAACTAGCAGATGCATATCACAAGCACTCAGATAGCTGCTCAGGGTGCCTTTGTGATCACGTACCACTGCTGAAGCTGAGCATCAGCCACCCTCTCATTCTTCTTTTCAGCTCCACCACTTTCCCTGTTTTACTAAACCTTAGTGCTTCTCAGCCCTGGCTCTTTGCCCGTTTTAATTTCGTACATTGCACAAACCTCAAAGTCTGCATACATTATGAAGACATTTTCCCTCCCATCAGTACTAACAGCAGCGTTGCTAATTGCTGTGGTTTTTCTTCCTGTTGGACTCTCAGACTTCTGAAGTTGTAGAAGAAAACTTGTCTAGAAGGAGATTATTGTTTCTAAATTGATGTTATCATTTTCCAGGCCTAAGTACCAAAAGAGGTGCTGAGTTATGAACATACACACCCATGATGGAGATGCATCTCCTGTGCAAACCTGTTAGGAATGTCCAGTCTGGAGGTGGACACTGTCCTGAGTGACCACAGTGCATCCCAACCCACAGCCTGCCTCAGTGCCTGACAGTCCTGCCATGCTGCTGAGCTCTCAGATGTCTGACAGCTCTTCATCCAAAAGATATTTTCATTTGTTCCTCGGTACATTTTTTTTTCCCCCCTTCCAGGACTTCCTTAATGTTCTTTGCTGTTCATCAGACCACTTACAAAAGCATAAGGCAAAAGTGCTTTTCCACTATTAGGCAGTATGGGCAGTGATTATTCATTCAGCCCTCAGGTGGACCTTGTTGGTCTTCACCTGTTTATGCCTGCAGGGGAGAGCAGCCCAGGCTCCCCCTGCCTTTACCAACTTTGGCACCAAAGGAAGTTCAGCACAGGCACAGCACAACTGATTCTGTCTGTGAACACCTTTGGCTGAGGCCCATAAGAAATTTCACTTGTTCCTGTGCCTGAATCAACCCTGCCTGTGACAGCACACTGTCCTTCACATGGTGTCACCCAGCAGGGTAATTCTTCCTGCAGCTCACACATGTGTGGCTCTTCCCAGAGCTTCACTACGATCAAGTCCTGCCCCTCTCCCAAAGAAGCTTGCCTCTGCTGCCTGAGGCTTTTTGTTTTTAACCACAGACTCCATCAGTGATCCCACAGTGGGGGAAAAAAAAATACACCAACACACAGGTGTGAAAGCCCTGGGGAATCTGTGCTGAGTCACCCCCACACGAATCTCAAACACACACACACACACACACACACACACATTTTTCTCAGCTTCACTTTGGGAATTTTACAGATCTACCCTTCAAGGACGTGCAACACAAACAGAAGAGACAGGTCTTCTGAAGTGTTTCTAAATTCATTATGCACTGGTGTGAATTCAAAGTAATTCATGCATCTAGACAATTCCAATGTATCTGTCCAACTGTTTGGTATCTCTGAAGAGTTCTAAGTGTGTGGCAGGTTACTGGGGGGTCTGCAATTCCCTGATCCAGGACTTGGCTCTACACCTTGACTTGCCTCTACTCCAGTTTCCCCAGAAATTTGGTGTATGTTTGAGGCTCTGGTCTCCTGTGAGTTACTCCTTGATCTTCTAAACAACTCCTCTCCAAGATTCAAATACGAATCCATGGAGAGCATCCAACTCTTTACCCAAAGATACACTGCAACTGCTGGCAACCTATATTTAATAATCCTCCACATTAAGTGCTCAACAGCTGTTCTTGGAATTTTACTTCAAAATGGAAAGGCAAGCAAACTAGACTCTAAAGCAGAGTATGTTTTAAAATCAAACTGAATTCACAGCCTCAGGTACACATTGCTCATAAGCTCAATTAATTCATGAGGCATAAATTCTTTATGATACCTTACTATAGTTTTAGGTAAGCAAATAGAGCAAAAATGCTGCTGCTAACAGAAAAATCAAGAGTGTCAGAAGCTTGTTTCATTCCATCTTCCCCTGACGGGAAAACAGTAGGGGCAGATCTTATTTGGATCTTATTCCAAAAGAAATGGGACAAGCAATTGGGCTTTATTGAATCCATTCTGATTAGATTTTCTACAAGGGGGAGAAGGGTCAAGAACACATATCCATTGTCATTCATTTTTCTTCTGCCAGCTAACTAGATTTAATGATTATAGTTAAGGAAACAACAGCTAACTCAACATCAAAGACTGCTCTCAGCTGTGAACCTTGGTTCTAGCTCTTGTAGCTGTGACAATCCAGGACAACGACTTTGCTCCAAATACTGTGCTTTCCCAAGAGATGACAACCTTATTCAGAGAACTTTTTACCAAAGAGAGATGGAAAAGAGGACCAATATGACTGAGGAGTTTTTTAAAAGGCCTTCTTTAATATGGTTTTTTATGGTTCTTCACTAGCCAAGCTTAAGTGGTCAGGAAAAACACATTTTTTAAATATTTTCTTAATAGCTTCAGACCAGTTGCAAATTAAGTCCTCAACCAGGTGTCCTGGGTGATGCAGTGTATCCCCTATCACCTGATCTGCTGTGTGTCCAGAAATGGTCATGTAAGTTAAAGCTAGGCCCAGAGAGAGAGAAAGAGGGGAGGAGTGAGTGGTGGAATTTTTTCATGGCTTATATTCAAAACATAGAGGTAAGAGTTCAGTTCTCTCTGAGCTCACAGCAGTTCAGAGTGAGACAGACCACGAGTCCTTCTTTGCTCTTTTTTGCTGGTTTTCCACATTAGGCAAGGCAAGAAAACTTTTTCCAGGACCGTGGGGTGTTTTTCCCTCTGGAACTGTTCAGTTTTCCTGTGGTCTGGGACACCATGACAATCACCCAAGCTGCACACTGGGCGTGGATGCCAGAGAGACTGAGCCACCAAAGGGCTGAATTTGCCATCTCTTCGCAGAAATGAGAGGTTTTCATCCTTTAATGTCATTCTTTTATGTCTGTGAGTACAAACAGGTGTTTTTTCTACTTTCCTCTGAGGAGATTTTTCTCCGAAACCGGTTGGGGGAAGGGGCTGCTGGAATTTGTTTTTTAGAGGAGACCCCATTTGGGAAGTTTGCTCCCAAATCTGTCCCAAACCAGGACAAATATTTTGGTGCCCACTGTGGGGCTCGAGAAAGTGGAAAAAACCTGTACTGATTGCATTTTGGTTTCACTTTCTTTATGTTGGAATTAAGCACTCAGTACCCACCATGTTGCTTGTATAATGTCTCTGGGTGGAGTCCTTGATGTCTCTCTGGTCCCTAGGCCTGTTTAATCCCTTTCTGGTCCCTAGGCTTGTTTTCCAATCCTCAGATAGTCCTAGTATTGTCCCTGGCATGTAGAAGGGCACAGATTTGGGTTATTTTTGGCTATTTTGCTGGGTGTGTTGATAATGATTTATAGGGAATTTAAAAAGGTGCTGAGGTTTGTTCAATGTATGGTTTATGGTTTCTTCATCCTACCCTGCATCCCAGTCCCAGTAGCATGTTTTGGGGGTTTATTTGTAATTGCACCCAGTTTGTTAGGGGAGGAGCAGGGGATGAGGCTTTTCAGCCTTTCCTTTTCTTCTTCATCTTTAAATCTATTGCATCACCTTTTGAGATGCTAAGGATATCACCTTCCTGGTATTTTATCTGGTAAGCTTCCTCTGTGTGGTTTGCAGCTTGTCTAGAATAAGAGCTGATATGTCCAGAGGGGCCGATGAGACCCCTGACCCAGGGGTGGAAAATCCTGAGTGGTGTGGGGAATGGGAGGGAATGGGCCGAACCCTGAAGGAATTTTCTGATTTCCCCAGCCTGGGAATTTTCACATGAACAAATTCAGAACCCAGACGAGGTGGGGAAATACCTGGAAGAGAAGTGCCAAGATTATTCTAATGAGAAAGAGCTCATTGCAATAAGCTGGGCCCTGGTATATGCTCATGGAATGCTGCTGGATACTGCAGGGCAGCAGAGAGAGGCAGGGGGACAGGGAGATAAATCAGCCACACCCCAGTTACTCAGGTTGTAGCTAAACCAGACAGTGAGCCTAAGCCACCAGCTAAACCAGACAGTAAGCCTAAACCTATGGTTGTTGCTCCTACCACAAGAGGCATGAAACACAAAACCAAAACTGATCAGCCAGTGGAAGATGATGATGATACAGGGGAAGGACCCTCAAGGCCAGCAAATGACTCAAAATCAGAAGTTATTATTGAATCCTTTTCATTGAAGAACCTTTGTGACCTAAGAAAGGATGACACCTGACAACCTGATGAATCTATTGGTCAGTCCATCTTTGGGACACTGCAGGTGAGGCTGCAGCTCTGGATGGTTCTAAGGTGAGGCATTTGGGATCCCTGTCACAGGATCCTGTTATTGACCAAGGAATGATGAGGGTGGCTAACCCTCACAGCCTCTGGGCACGGGCCCTGGGAAGTGTGGCACAAAGATCTGTGTGCAGACAATCTCTGTATGCAGCAAACCCAGTGGAAGACCATAGAACAGGGATTCAGCTCTTGAGAGAAATGGCAGTGGCAGAGATTGTCTTCTCAGATGACTGAGAATCCAGACTTGGTACCATGCACATGTGGTGTGGTGGAAACTTGAACGACTTGGGCCACAAGAATTCACTTCTGCTTTAGCAATAATGAAGCAGGATGACAGAGAGGAGGCTGTGCTTGATATGGCAAAGAAGCTCTGAACAGATGCTGTGCATGGCCCAACACAGGCCAGAATAGCAGCTGTGGAAACACATCTGCAGAAATTAGCAGATAAGATAAAGAATCACGAGAAACTCAGAGAGATTAAAGAGGGCTTTCTGCAAATCTTGGCTGTACAGATCAGGGGTTCTGGTACCAAAGGTGGACATCCCCCAGCTGGGGACAGAAGGGACACCCCACGAGCTGAGCTGTGGTTTTTCCTGCATGATTGTGGGGAAAACAGGAGGAGATGGGATGGAAAATGCTCTGGCAAAACAGGTGCTTGAACTGCAAGTCAGCAAGACTCAGAGAAGAAATTCCTCCAAAAAGGAAGCAGCTCCAGTAGCCCATAGCCAAACTGCCAGGTATGATGATGATGATGATGATGACATGTCCAATCCTCTTTAAGGAACCTCCCAGATATATGCCCAGGGAAAGAAGAACAACCAGGCTTAGAGAGGCCCAGGCGAAGGCTGGGGAAAACTGTGTTTTCTGGACTGCGTGGATTCATTGGCCTGGCACATCAGAACCACAAAAATATGAGGTCTTGGTTGACACTGGTTCATAGTGCACATTAATCCCATCAAGACTTGTGGGGACAATCTGTTTCTATCGCTGGCATGACAAGGGGATCACAGGATTTCACTTCAGTGGAACTTCCTCCCTTCCTTCCAGAAACAGTTGCTAATGCAGTGGCATGTTATTTGCTATTTTAATAATTTTTTTAACGAAGGCAGTACCTCACTGATGCTTCAGAGCTAGTTGGCATCCCCAAAATTAGGCTAGCCAAACTTGTTTTGGTAAAAAGAACAGTGCTTCATACTCAACTAAAACACTGTGTAGGTGGAGTATAGCGAAATGTTGTATTTCACAATATTTTAACTCAAACCCCAGCTGCAGTAAAATTTCAGCTTGCAATGGTAAAAAAAAAAAAAAAAAGCCATGACCACAATGAAGTGTGACAAGTTTCAAGGCTAAAACAAAACATAGTTCATTGTGCCAGCTATTCAGAGCTGCAGATGATTATCAAACCCCCAGACTTCACACCCTCCCACCTCAACATGAAAAAAGTTGGACACATGAAAACAATGAGCTTGATGAAGTACAGCAGTTATAATTTCTAGCTGTCAATTAGTTTAAACCTATTATTCTAAACATCTTAGCTGACTACTTTGATAACACTGAGAACTTCTTAAGGCAGATGTTTATTTATATTGATTTTATGCACTCAGGCTCCTTGGTCAACAGCTTATGCTACCAGACAGCCAAATTCAGATTTTACCTCTCCCTGTCAATTTTATATGGAGTCTGAAATTTAATTATTTACTCTCTTTGCCTGCAATTGGTCTCAGGGAGGTTAAGATCTGGTTTAACACAATGTCCTGAATAAACAAGAGAGTACCACAGCTCTCATGGTGTTCCAGATTTGTATAACACTGCCTGAAATCAAAGGACTCCACACAAAATGCTGAAATGAGTAGAAAATGCCTATTGCAGGGATCTTGCCACCTAGAAAGGAGCCACATGCAAAAAGAAGAGGGAAACATGCAGAGATGATGACACTCTACTACCAATTCTCACAGTTTAAAACTGCAAAAGTCCAGGCATTTGACATGGTTCTCAAAGCCTCAGCACTGAGGCAAGATATAAATTAAATCGGGTTTTTCTTTGGAGGAAGATTTCTGAAGAGTCAACCCTCTGCCTCCAAGCCGTCAAAAGGCACTTCACAAATAATTTTTAGGCTTGGATATTTACATCAACCACATGGTGTTTGATTACTTGGTTTTGGCAATGCTATGAAAACCGAGCTCAGGCACGGCTAGTGACAAGAGAGATCAGAATCCCGGCCCATGGAATTAAAGTCAATGCTACACAAAGTTTGTACAGGGTTTTTCCAGCTCTATGATACAGGTAAGCAGCTGACTCCCCACTTGACTGAAAGCATCTCTACTTGAGCACTTCACTTGAGTACTGCATGCTAGGTGTTTTATTTTGCAAATAGCCTCATTGAAAAACATACTTCACACTTTATTTGTGTTTTGGATATCCGTACTTTGGCAGAAGAGGAGAGGGAGGAAGTCACATTCCTTATGTACCACAGGCATTCTGCACTAGGATGCTGGGGTCATCTGCATGATTTTGAAGAACAACAGAATAGCAGTGGGATAAGTTAGAAAGGCACTGGATTAGGAAATGGATATGTTAAAGTTAGTCAAGAACTGCCAAAAGCATTTAAATAAAACACAGACAAGCAAACATTACAAACACAGATAAGTTCCCTCGCGCCTCTAGGCTGTGGCTGGAACAGCAGTGGCAGGAGAACATTTCAGTGGTACTAGCAGAAATCAAAAACTGACTTCAACACAGACCAGAACGGTCCTGCACTCAGGCAGCACCACAGGCAGTGTCTGCAGGGTCCTGGCACTCTCCTTGGAAGTGCCCACCCGAGAAGAGGCAGAGTCAAGGTTACTACAGCATTCAAGGCAAAGCTACTAACACTGCCACAGGTGAAATGGCACATTCAGAAACCCATAGCAAGGAGACCACAAAATTAGGCCACCCAAACGATTCAAGCTGCAACCTGCTCAAAACTGAGTCTGACCCAGACAAGTTGCTCTTATCTGTCTCACAGGTAAAAGTAAACACCTGAGATAGTAGGATGAAATTTGATTGTGGCAGGGAAAAACAACTGCTTTAATAAACTCCTTTAGGAGTAGGAGTCTGTACCACCAAACACATGCATACCCAGAACCTCCACAACAGCAGCATGGAAAGTGGTATTAAGATTTAAACTCTGCCTTTCCACCCACCACATGCAGGACACTTGTACCATTTAACTGGGTGGATCAGGGTAACTTTTAACCTTAATTGAAAAAAATATAGACAGCAATTAATTAAAAAAAACCCCAACAAACAGCCTTTGTGAGAATTAAAACTTTTATTAGTGTATTCACATATTAGGCAAATGCAACACGCATGAAGCTTATCTCTTAGGTTCACAAGTTCTACCAATACATTAGTCTACTGGTAAAACTAGCACAAACTGATAACTGCTTTGCCAATTTTTTGAAAGGTCTGGCCCATTTTCTCAAGGCTTGATTTTTGGTATTGCTTCTATGCCCTAGTCATTATGGCATAAAAATATCCATCACTATCATCGATTCAGTCAAGTGATTAAAAGCTGTAACACTGGCCACATTTTTGTTCTCAAAGCTAAGTTATCACTAGCTGTACTTACAAAGTACAGAACTAGTGTAATTGATGAAACAATGGAAAAAAACAGACAAAGGCAATCCTGCTACTGCCACAATAACAAAAGAATGACAGACAGCTAGATCACAAGATTGTTAGTAAGATGTGTATTTTTCAAGTCAGAATAACCCTTCTATACAGTTTCCCAACCCAGCCCCAACCCAGACTTATTTGTAGAATATATTTCAGAATATTTTTAACATGGTGCAGCTGTAGTGTCCAAGGGTTCACAATAACATGCACTGTCATGAAGAACCTGGAAGTCCTCCTTCGCTGGTCATACCTCAGCAACCACTATCCTAGAGGTTTTGCAGAAGCAACTACTTTTAATAACAAGGCCCATTATGACATAATGAATGCATATGATCAGGTGTGTAAGTAAACTATAAAAGCGACTCAGATAAGAAATTTAATTTCTGTTACTGAAATATGTTAAGAAGCTGCATCTATTTAAGACCTAAACAAAAAGAGTCTAGCTTACCCCGGGAAATGATTTTTCAAGATATATGGCTCCAAAAACTAAATCCCATTATTTTTAGTGACATATGAAAAAATGAAAAAAATACAGATAAGGGGTAAGACTTACTCAATGAGGAAAAATACAGATGTAAGGGGTAAGCCAATAACCTTGTGCACTTAATCCAATATCCAAAGCCATGGTAAATTCTCAGTCCATGAGATAAAATCACTCATTTCATTGATTCAAGGTTCAAAAAAAGTCCCAAATTATACCACTGCCAGCAATACTGCTGGCAACAGATGCATCAACTCAGATGGGTATCAAAAAGTAGACTGCTAGTGTGATGGACACTCAGAATTTATAATATGAATTCATTTTAGGCCCTATTAAGTATATAAAGTGTCTTAAGACTTCACAGATGAATCTCAAGACATTTCTTTCCCTTCCAATGGAGGGACTTTCTCTTTAAGAACGCAGCAAAAAATTCATCTTTTCTATAAGGAAAGCCTTTTTATGTTTAGGACAACTTGAAAACCTGCTTATATAAAAAAATATAAAAGAATAAGGGAGCAGAGTGTTGGAATTTTATGAGATACTTGCCCCAATCAAAAACCAAAGTGACTATTTATGGGAACTAAAATGCAGAACAGCACAATACTGTGATATTTGAGATCATTATACATTATCTGTATATATACTTAGCTATTCATGTTATTGATAACCATTAGGACACTCAATTATATACCCAATAAAAAACACCATTAAAGTCTTTAGAACTGTCCCTTCTTTCTGAAGAAGGCTTTTCTATACACTAAATTTTCATCTAGTATCAGAGTATAGGAAACAGAATCCACAAGGTGCTTTAACTGATGAGACCTCAAGTGCTGTTTTTTCTTTTTTCTTTTCTTTTTTTTTCCTTTTTCTTTTTTTTTCTTTTTAAAAAACCTTTTTAGATAGTAAACAGTTCATGGGGACCACACACAAATACTACGACAGACGAGCTGTTATATTAAGTCTGTTGACTGGACTCGGTTTTCAGCCCACTGGTGACAGAGGAGAGTTTTAGGACATGCTGGAGCAGCGAACTGAAGGGGAGCCCATCTGAGTCAATACTTTGTCCAGCCACTGTAGAGGCCCATTCAGGTGAAGCTCAATCCAGCAAGGAGTGCTTGTTACCGTCTGCCGCCTAGAAAACAAAGAATAGGGAAAAGTCACTGCACTGGGTTGGTGTCACCAGGTTTTGGTAGCAGGGCAGGCTTCTGCCAGAAGCTGCAAGAAGCTTCCTCCACAGAGGTATCCTTTGGCAGCTCCAGAGATGGACATGCTGCTGGTCAAGGCTGAACCAGTTAGGCGTGGTGATGCCTCTGGGATAACAGGTTTAAGAAAAAAATGAGGTTGTTGCCCAGTAGTAACTGCCACATAAGAGCAGGGTGAGAACACGTGAGAGGAACAACTCTGCAGATAACAAAGGCAGTGGAGAAGGAGGGGCAGGAGCTGCACCAGGTGCCAGAGCTTAGATTCCCCTGCAGTCCATGGAAAGCAGAGATGCACCTGCAGCCCGTGGAGGAGCCCACGATCAGGGGGATGCCTGAGACAGGCTGCGAGCCTGTGGAGAAGGGACCCGTGCTGGAGCAGCCTGTCCTTGAAGGACTGCACCCCGTGGGAGAGTGACCCACGCTGCAGAAGCTCGTGGGGAATTGCTGCCCATGGGATAGATTCACACTGGAGAAGTTCATGTAAAACTGTCTCCTGCGGGAGGGACCCCACACTGTAGCAGGGGAAGGATTCCAATCCTCTCTCTGAGCAGCACCAGGAACAACATGTGAAGAACTGACCATGACATACATTCCTACCTCCCTCTGCAGCTGGGGGAGAAGGTAGAGCTGTCAAGGGGGGAAGGTCTTTTAGAACTTATTTTACTTCTCTTTATCTTGCTCTGGTTGTGTTGGCAATAAATTCATACAATAACTGATTCAAGCCTGTTTTTCCCACAATGGTGTTTGGTGAGGGATCTCTCACAGTCCTTGCCTCATGACCCTTTTGCTCCATTTTTTCTCCCCTGTCCAGCTGTGGACAGGAGTGAGAGAGCTGCTTTGGTGGCTGCCTGGAATCCAGCCAGGGTCAACCCACTACAGCCAGAAAGCAGGTTCAGCTGCCATAAAATTCTGCATTTCCATCCATATCTAGTACACAGAGATATAAAAATCTGCAATCATTATCACAACTGTTGCTAAACTTAATCCAGAAAAAAAAGAGTCCCAGAACTCCAAAGCACCTAACGTATAAGAACACATCAATAATTACATGTTTGTCCATAATACATCAAGAATACTTCACCCTGGAGAATAATAACAATAGTATTTCCTTCAAGTGCCACATCAAGAGCCTTAGTTCTCAAAAGAAATTCCTAAGTCAAGGTTGTCCAACTAACGCAGTGTTCACACCACAAACAACTGTGTGCAGCTGTGCCTCAACCTTCCAAGAGGCTTCATGCATAACTGGATTTGAATTTTGCAGATAACTACTGAAAAACATGGAGTACAAGCCCTTGGCTCTGTGCTGTCAGCATGGCCAAGCAGCACAATGCTATGGTGATCATAAGTTCTGGCTTTTTTGAGCAAATGACATGATAAATGTACAAGGAAATTGGTAGATGTTGTCAGAAACACTGTATCAAAACACGGTGTGTGGTTATACTGTGCTAACTGATGGTATCTCAAAGGAATATCAAACTTTATCTCTGATTTCCTGTAATCTTAAACTTCTACATGTGTCTTATACGGTAACATCCCCACATAAACAACTGAAATAGAAATTGTGTTTCCCTTGTCTTCTGTACTAACGTGCCTATAATTTTCCACAATAGTAGCTTTTATTTAAACACCACGGAGCAAATTTCAGTAAAGTTGAGGTATTGACAACCATAAAAGCTTCATTCATTCTCCCATGTACCCTTGTTTCAGAGACTTGTTATTCAAACACTTTCCTTCTCATCTGAAAAGAAATCAGTATTGGACAAAAACTCTGCCTGAGAAATCCTATTTCACTGTACCCACTCCAGGCATGGGAGTTTTCCCTAACTAGATTGGCAAGACTATGGTTGCTAAGCCAGTTTTTCCTAGTAATTCCAGCTATCCCAAGATTCAAAGGCAGCAGATTAGTCAGACACTGAGCTCCTTCATTTCTACTGTTGGCACTGCAGCCCTTTGCTTTAAGGAAATCTGTTTACGTAAACAGTGGAACTGAAAAGGCAGAAAGATTAAGACAGTGAAGATTGATTTCAAAAACTTCACATTTTCTAGGATAAGACAGCAGCTGGGGTCTGTGCTCTTTCAGCACACTACAAAACAGTTATCTTAGCCCCAAATGCCTCTGCCAGAACAAAGTAATACAACAGAAAAACAAATCTAAACCACAGGAAATATAGTTCCATTTACTCTTGAATCCTCTCCCAAAGAAGGAAATTCATTATTCCACCACTGTCAACTCCCCTACAACGTGTTTCACAACACACTTCCTCAAAATTTTAAAACTGGTTCTGTTGAAGAATGCTTGCTTTGTACCAGGCTGGTAAAAACTGATAAAATAGTGACAGTCACTGAGCAACCATCTTAAAGCTAAAAACTCAGCTTCTTCAGAAGAAGATTTCCAGTTCAAAGATCACTAAGACCTCTGCTGAGCTTTCCTTAGAAGATGATCCTGGACCTGGATAGTTCCTGTGCTAACATCAACATTTACTGGTGATCTGAACTTCTACCATCCCCAATTTAGGCCAGCATGTAACAAAGCAAAAAGCTTTGTCAGGTATTTTGTCTACCAAGCCTATAAAACGTATCACCTTGCCATACCTGCATGTTTATGCACATACGCCTAAAATGCAAGTAATGCTTTGCCTTTGCCTAAGCCTGTTCTATGAGAAATGTTTTTTTCACATAATAATGAAGTACAGATGGTTTAACAAGAGTGATGGGGTTTACAACGTTTCCTGGTCCATTTTGACAAGTCAGACTACATTAATTTAAATTCGAGGCTTTGTCATTGGAGCCACCTCTTCTTGCTCTAATCCAAACTGCAGCATATTTACAAGCTTATCAGTAATTTATTAGCATCATCTTAAAGAGAGGTGCAAAGGAATGAGTTCAGCATGAGTCAGTAACCAGTTTTTGTGCTATTTTGGCAGTGTTACCACTGCAGCGTTTTCAAGCCTATGGTCTACAGTTTATAGACCAACTAGCAACATTCTCCCCACTCAGAAGTAACTTCAACGAAAGCCTCCCCACAGTTTTAAACCAGCACTCATGTTCTGTTCACTTCAAGATGCCTCTATATAATCTGACTGATTAAGCCTTTCTTCTGCTTAGATTTGAATGTTGTATTTAATTATGCCTAAGTGTATACATACTCCTTCAGAGCCAAATCCAATAGCTCTTTAAACCTGAGCCAGATTTTTTCTAATGTACCTCTTCCTAACCAAGAGGTACCAATTTATTCCATTACTCAAATTTCTCATTTTATCTCATTAGACTTTTATAAAATTGGCTTAGCTGAGAAACCTCCCCCACATACTGACACTGCTATTTACATGTACATACTTCAAGAGAAGATAAAGAAATCAACCCAAGCGGAGCCTACACACCATTATTCAACTTCAGAAATTATACGGCTTAAAAAAAATCATTATGAATTGCATTAGGGTATTGACATGTCAGACTTCTTTCTTTCAGTGGACAATTTCTAGAGAGGTTTAAGAGAATTGCATAAAACCACAGTTCTAGCTCTCCAAAATAACAAAATCTTTAAAACTGCTCAGTTAGAAGTCAATTACTCCTTTTCTTCTTGAATTTCCGTACTGCATTAAAAACAGGCACTGTCCTCAACTACAGCTTTTCATTTGTGCTAATAGAGAACACAATTGGAATCTACTCAAAAGTAGATAGAATGCTTTTTTCTTTCCACTCAAAGAACTGTTTTTAGAAGTTTTACTACATAAACACAGTCATCTTACTCCTGCAAAGCTTTTTCCACTGCAAGTTCCAAAATACTTGCCATCCCTTAGATGCATGCTCTCCAGCTATTTCATTCTGCAAGAGGCACTGCAAGTGTCTCTCTTCATTGGGTACCACCAACCACATCCTGCACCACAGGTACTCATGGTACATGCAGAACAGAAGAGACCACAATGACAGCAAGTCTAACAAACAGCACATCACAATCTCACAGCACAAACTGTGAAACTTCAAGATGATGGTGAGGATTTCACCACAACAGGCGAGCCAGCAGGACTGAGCAAGGGAACGGAACTTTGACGACATTCCTTGCTCAACAGCTGGCTTCCATGCAACACGAAAAGCAGTTTATGGACTTTGTAAATTAGCAGTTCCATAACTGAGAGGGGTAAAAAGAAAATATGGGTTCAATTTGCACATCCACAATAGCAGCAAGAAGTGTGTATATATGGCTTTCAAGTCAGACAATTGGGATACTAGTGAAAGAACAAAAATTATTAACTCTAAATTTAAGAACAAAGGGTTTTCTTTTCTTACCTGTATTCAGCCCCCCATCCTTTAACAAAGCTCATTCTTATGGTACACATTCTAGTAAGCTGATAAACTGCTTCAAAGCCCTGATTCACAGATTGAGCCAGAAGAGCAGCAAATTCTTGGTTATTAAAGATTTTCAGATTGCATCCTATAAAGAGCCAAAAAGATACAGTCAGTGAATACGCTTGCATTTGCTACACAGAAGCCTGAATCTATGAAGGAATTACAAAAAAGGAAAGCAAATGTCATGCAGTGAATACCTCCAGTGGGTTATTTTCTCACGAGACCTCTGGTAGGCTACTAACCTGGAGGAATTTTGCACACAGTTGCAGGATGCCAGCCGTATCTTTGATTACAGTTGGGGCTCTGAACGAAGATCGCGCTATCACTCAGGCACTCGGCAAAAACTTCTCCGCCAATGTAATACAGACGCACTCCCCTGCCTGCAGTAAAATCCAAAGAAACTCTAGTTATGGTATGACATAAGCAGATTAGGGAACAAGGGGGTTTATTTTTCAAAGAAGGCCAAGGTTTTTCTTTACAACAGAAACAGAAATCAATTATCTACAGGACCTCACTGCTGTGCTGACAGCTGTAGCAGGAGCAGAACACAATTAAATTGCATTTTTCTCCCACGAATGCACAAGGAAAAGCAGAATAATTTTTGGTCAAAAGTGAAAGGGCCTTTTCCAGCCACATAATGGCTTGTAACCAAGTCCAAGCTCAGAAGCAGTGTTCATATAAACAGAATTAAAACTTGTCCTGATATTAAAGCATTGTATGTGAAGCAGCACAGACCATCATGGTCAAAAGAAAAAACACAAGATCACCCACCACTGCAACACCCTCTGCTTACATGCACCCACACTATTTCACAACCCACTGCATACCCCTGTATTACTTTAACAAAACCAGTATGACTTCATTTAGCCCTATTATAAAAAAAATCTGAAAAAAAAAATGTCAATCATCCACCTTTATTTTGTTCTGTCTCTCTGGGTGGAAAATAAATCTGCATAGTTTATTTCTAGCAGAAAGTAAATAACGTGCAATTGATCTCCCAGAGAGAACTATTTATAATTAACAGATACTTTATAGGCCATAGTTTCCATTTGCCTTTTTCATTAAAAATTTTTTTCAAACAAAATGTGAGCTTCTCTATTAAAAACTAAGGACTCATGAGATTTTTGCTTTTCTTCATCACTGATCATTTTGACCAGTCAGCATAAGCACAGACTGGATTTCCACACACCTAAAATTTTATTAGATGAACATTTGGATTTGGCGTTTGGACTTGGCATAAGAGGAATCAGTTCTACAGAAGAGGTTGAAATTTTACTGCAAGTAACAACAATAACAACCAAAAAAATCTCAAAAATGTTGCTAATGAAAGTATCCAGCAGCCCCACGAAGGTAGTTTACTGAAGAACGCGAAGTCAAGACACAGCATTGTGGAAAACAACATTCTTGACTAACCATTACAAAGAAAATCTTCATCATGTCAAAACAATGGGTTCTCAATAGCAGCTTTTCCCATTTCAGAAAATAATTTCATCCTTTCAGTGTCCATTCTGCATTTTATAAACTACAATAAACTAAGCAACATGGGAATATTTCGTAATTAAAGCTTAAATTTGAACTACAAGGAGTTGTGAATATAAATGCTGCCCAGGGCAGCTCCATTGAGGAGCCTGGGATACTTTGGTGCACCATCATTTTCCGGAAGACAAGAACAGCAATGTGAGTACAGGAGTGTCACGCAGCAGAGTGGCCTCCTGCTGTGCTGCCCTCAGTCTGACAGCTGTGTGACTGCAGCTGCCACCAGCTACTGAGGGAGGAAAGGCAGCTCCTTTCAGCTCCAGCCATCACTACATCTCTTACCAATTCAAACTGGCTTCAGTGGCAGAAGCTGCTACCATTTCTCCCTAATTTCAGAAGCAGTGACTTTGTGTCTTTCCACTTCTGTTCTCAGCCAGAGAGACCAAACTATCACTGACAAGCCCTGAGAGATATGGCTAGCTGATGGCTGGCTGCATAAGGGTGAAAGGAACCCAATACACATCCTACCTTGGTCATTCCAGATAACTTAGCCAACAAAATGAAAATAAAAAGTTAAAACATCAGAGATCTTTACCTATATGTCGCCTTGTCATTTCCACTGTAGCATTTCTGTTTACATTGGAAAGCAGACCTAGACAAAATCGCTCTGAATTTGATGGATCTGTAAAGCCATCTACAGTCAGGGAAGGCTGAGACGCATGGAAGGTTTCTCCCACTCTCTGATTCAATTCATAATATGCTATTGAACACCAAAACGCAGGCTCCGAGTAAGTAACTGGTTGTAAGTCTAAAAAAAAATTTTAAAAACCAAGCTTAACACAGATTTTTAGGCTGCAAGTAGATAGATCTACCCTGCTATTTTGTCTCTCCCAGAAATGACAGCAGTAGTCTCCTCAACTACTCAAACTATATTTTGCTTGCTGTCCTTTTTACCTACTTCAGTAAATAGAATGGAATTCAATCTTCCACACAAGGGAAGGAGGAGGGGAAGAAGGGGTGATCTAATCTGACCACAGCTCATTTAGTTCAGTACTTGCATTTTGCTCGGCACAATGATTAAGCTAATGGTGCTCTGAGCGCCAGACGTTGAGACATTCCTGTTGCCTTTTTCTGTAGCTTGCAAACATTTTGGCAGCATTAAAGGAAAGATTAAACTATCAAACACTGAACAACAAAAAGGAAAAAAATAATATGAAAATCATGTTCTCTTGTATTACACTGTCTCTTTAGATAAAGGTAGTTCTAAGCAACTTTATTGTCCCCTACTAGAGTATCTTCCCTGTGTACCTTCAGGTTTTTTCTTCACTGCTTCCCCTTTTTACCTACCCTAATTACTTACTCAGCATCCTGCATTTTCCTGTCACATCCTGTCACCATTCCTTAAACAAACCCATGGCAATCTGATCTTCCTGAGGCACTTACACAGACATACAGCAATGGCACTGGATCAAAGCAGGTGGGCTACTAATGTGGGAGCAACAACTGTGCTGTGGTTACAGGTGAAACAGTACATGAGAAGAGCAGCAGAACACACACACAAGGGAGACAGCAAGTCTGGGCAGCATTATGGACAGGCAAACATCCTTTTAAACTATTCATTTTATAAATGCTATTCCTGCACACATAGAGATAGCACTCTCTCTCTTTGCTACAAGCGCAACAGGTACAGAAATAGAGTGATTGTTAATAAGTGATTAACCCAGCCCCATTATATTTAACATCAGGAAGCCAACCCAACAGTCACCTCTTAATATAGCTCTTAATTTCTTACGGCACATTTTCACTTTTAAAGTAATTACATATATAATGAAGAGTCACTACACATGGAGAAATAATTGTAAGTATTTCCAGCTTACCCAGGCTGTGATTAACTGGAGAGAGAGTACTAGGAGACAGCTCTGCTGGAGATCCTGTTGAAGCAAAACAGACAGGTTTCAGAGCAAATAATTTTTGTTATTTCAGATTAATAGGCATAACCATTATCTAAATCAGGTTTACAGCCAAGTTTTTCAGAGTAAGAAACCTCAGTTTTCTGGAATATCACACACTTACTCTGAATTAGGATTTCATTCAATTTTCCAGACTTCTGGGTACCCACCCCTCCTTGTAAAGACTCAATTAACTTAGCACTGTATTTGGCAGAACTCTGCCACTTTGTGCACACTCTCAACGTTATTTATGCACTTCTCCAGTGAGAAGGTAGTGACTTCCCAAATTCAGTAAAAGAGCAGATAAGAAAGAGTGGATGAGACAAGAAGGACATTGCCTCTCCGTTCTCAAAGAAAAAGGTTTATATTGGAAAAGACCTTCCAGAATCTGAAGGGAGTCTTCAAGAAAGTTGGAAAGGGACTGTTTAGAAGAGAAGGTAGTGACAGGACAAGAGGGAAAGGCTTCAAACTGAAAGAGGAGAGATTTAGATTAGATACTGGGGGAAAAAAAAATCTTTATGCTGAGGATGATGAGGCCCTGGCACAGGTTTCCCAGAGAAGCTGTGGCTGCCCCATACCTGGAAGTGTCCAAGGCCAGGCTGGACAGGGCTGGGAGCAACATGGGGTAGTGGAAGGTGTCCCTGGTGGAAAGAGACGGTCTCTAAGGTCCCTTTTATCCCAAACCATTCTATAATTTATGATTCTATGATCGCCAGAAAAGAGCAAGCTAGATTTCCTCATTTGAGGAAAAAATTCTTTCCCAGAAGGAGGAATTTAAACACTCAGAAAAACATGAATTCTCCAACATAATTTGCACACAAGGTGGCAAAATACAGGAAGGCTTTCACAGAAACATTCCTACAGTGGCTGCTGATGTCAGGCTGTTTTAATTAAGGTACTTATTGTCACATAGTGGGAAAATATTGCAGTTCTTACAGAAACTGGTGCAGCTGATTCCAACTTACTGAAAATGGTTGCTAACATTAGCTAACCAAGCACACTCAAGTCTGCCAACACACAGCAGGAGGTTCTTACCCAGCACATTAACTGTGCTTTGTCCAAGTCTAAGGTCAGCCACATTATCTAGAAACCCTTACATACAAAGGCACAAATGCTGCTACTTTTGCCACAGAGCCTTCCACACAAGAATTAATTTGAAATATGGCCAAAGTGGTAAGTCTGTCAGAGTAAGAGACAGGTTCTCAGAAGAAGATTGTCTGTAACTTGTTTAGGCCAACAGACACTATGCTCCAACAAACCCGTCTACCAGGGAATGGTAGAAACCAATTAACTATTAAAAACTATTTTAAGGGTTTCTGGTGAAGTCTTAATTAGATTTGTGTACTTCTGTTGCAGAACAAATGTAATATACTTAATATGTCACAGAATGTTTTAAAAGCATTTCCCTGGCAAAAAAAATGTTTTGTTCATTAAAGACTTAAAGTGGTATTTTAGGCACAAACCACCAGATTTTACAGAGGAAAACTGCCACCATCTTTTGGACTGAATTCATACTCCTATGTAGAGGGAACACAGCTAGTAATACAAAGCCTTGAAAGTAATGAAAAATGTTACCTGTATCCATGCTTTGGTTCAGCTGCTGGTCACTTGTTTCTCCATCTTCACTAATATATCCTGGAGGAGGTGTTTCTATAAAAAAAAAGAAAAAACCACCAATTTGTAAAATGACTAGGGAAACTTCTGCAAGATTTAAGCCTTGTGCATTTTGTTACGACATCTTCATGAGCTCTGTGACACCTACCTGAACACTGAACCTGAATATCATTTTGCTGTCCCTTTTTCCTTCAGGTAGAACTTCAAACACATTACCTGCCTTATTGGTACGTACAATGTATCTTCTCATGTATATCAGTCAATTGCTCAAATATGTTACATGAATACAAGAACCCTTGTTTGTTCCATTTAAGACAAGATGCTGTCACTACTAGTAACAATTTTGCAACTGTGATCAACAGCTTTCATATTTAGCAGAATTACAAATGAAAAAATCCATCCGGTGATTTCCACAGAAAAATAATGTGAGCTGTCTTTATGTAGGATAACCATCAGATCAGATACCCTCCCACACCTTACTGAAGTTGCTAGATTTAAAGGCTGCTTTTCAGTTCAGTCACCAAATATGAACTTCTCCAATACACAACAGTTGATTTGACTCATTTACAACCATATTAACATAGAACACTGCACAAGTTCTAGAATTATTACCACTAATACTTCTAAGCTCTGTTAAAACTGTCATCTGTTCTTTTAAATAGCTTTCTTTAAAGACAGAATTTCAAAGACCAAAGTAAATTCAGTACCAACTTTGAAGCATTCTGATACCAGAAACTGTGTCTAATTCCTCAGAAATATCGTCAAAACCCAGGAGAGTATGCGTTTTCCTCTTCTCCATTCAAAATGTTCTTTGCAGTTCAGACAACGAGTTAACCAACTGCCTTTCAGGAAATAATTTTCTTTGAACTGGGCAAATGTCTTTTCCTATGTATAATAGGCAAAACCTGTGTTTCTTTAGTGAAAGTGTTTGAAGCTAACTATCTCTACAATCACCTTAGAATTGTCTCTGAAATTTCCAGCAGTTAAACATCTTTAACTACATTATTACCAAACAGCAGAAATCTAAAGATAAAGCCTTTTTGCTTAAGAAATAAAATAAAATTATAACAAGCATCATGTCTGAGATGTACTGAAATATTGTGAGATCAGAAGGAAACCAGTGAGAGGAAACTAGATTAAGTCAGTTGATTAAATTAAAATGAACTAAGAGAATTTTATCTTTGATTCATTCTGTGTGCTAAATATAGACGTGACAGAATTCAAGTGAAAATTTAAAAGGACAATTAAGGGAAATATTCATTAGTAAGAAATACGATAACAAAAAAATTATGCTCATTTTGAAGATTTTTACAGCATTCATTGTGGTAATGGGGACTCCACCCTTCTCCAAATCATCAGCTATAGTTAAGGCCATAGCTGTGGCAAAAGGTGAATATACACTTCCAATCCAACCCATGACTCCCATTTCCAGTTGCGAATCTAGGCTCTTTGGCACAAATTATTTTCCATGTCTAGTGTCTGCCTGAACAGAGAAGACTTACTCCACCTAGTATATTAACAGTTTAGGGTCAGAGGCTGAGCATCACACAGCTGGAAATAAACATTCAGGTGGGCACTAGAAATTTGGAATAGAGCTTGAGAAGTGTGGACAATGCAGCTCAGCCCATCCAGAACCTGAGCTGGAACACGCAGCTCCCAGAGGCCACCCTGCATCTTCATGGCCACCAGGCTCTCTTGCAGATCAAGTACTGAGACAGGACTGGGGTACAAAGCCTGCCCTCCTGCTGAAGAAAACAGTTCTGTGAAGAGCCTGTCAAGGCACACAAGGCTTATCAGAATCCAGTCAAGCAGTCCAGATTAAGTCAGCCAGGTCAAATAATAAGATGAGCACAAGAAGAGGGTCTCAGTGACAAAGAGAAGGAGGTGTGGTTATCTGCATAAACATTTAAAGATCATGTGAATTCCTACAATCACCTTGAGCAAACTTCCTACAAATAAGTACTTTAGCTCATTTCCATAGCACTGGATTTGCAGATGGTGGCTTTCCAGTAAGCTGTCTGCAAATGTTATCAAAAGCCTTCAAAGATTGAGTCAAAAAAGTATACACGAGTTAAGAAAGTAACACCAACTTCTAGCACCTTAAATTGCCCTGTAAAGGTGGCAGCAGATGTGGCCAAAAATTAAACAGAAAGGTCAAATTAATTGATTGTTCAATGCCATTTCAATTCTTGGATATATTTAAAGACAACACAAGCAGTATTCTGCTTAAGACCTTAGGTACAATTTGTACATTTGGGGCAGTCATCTCCTCCTTTCAGAGACTCCAGTTGTGAATTTTCAGCTTATTTGTAACATTAATGCATTATACATTTATGAGCAAACTTCAGCTTTACTTGGTTTTACTGGGCGACTTCCTGAAGAGATAGGAAACAGGAAGCTGGGGCAGGAAACAAAGGTCACTGATTTTATGTTTCAATGAGGGTAACAGGGTTTTGGGTGCAGCAGATTAGCGTTGTTTGTTTTGGGGTAGAAAAAAGCAAAAAGAGAGGGAGGAGAAATTCTTTAACAGTTAAATGTTGTTAGGTTGTTCTTTCATACTAAAAAGTCCAAACAGCACGCATGCAACAGTAACAAAAAGCTAAAGCAGACCACTGTTGATGTGAACTACAGATCAAGACACTTCTTAAGTCACTTCTTTCCAACTTAAAAATTTTCTCCACATATTACATAGGATGAGATTGAGCATCAGTTTATTACTCAATGTACAATGCACATCATTTGGCAATCCCTGTATGTTTGTGAAAGAGGCTTAAAGCATAAGGTGAAGATCTACTTTACACTTATTTGTACTCTGAATATCAAGTAAGCTACTGAAACCAAGTAAGCTATTGTGAAATGACAGCAATATGGTTTCAAGCAGGATCATGTTCTGCAAATAACGGTGTTTAGGAATTTCCACTGGAATTAATACACAAAATCAACTAAATCTCATTTAGTGGTGCATATTAATTTGATCACTTACAAGGATGAGATGACCATCTTTGTTCCAGTGGCACAATGTCAGAACATGCTGCCTACAGTGGGAGTCAAGAAAATACCTGGTATGTAATTGCTCTGTGGTTCAATCCCAGCTGGAAAGTTAGTGTTCTCAGGAATGGAATGGGTATAGTCATCCAGAGGCGGCAGCTCCGTTAGGATCTCAGTGTGCCGTGGCACAAGCACAGGAGGCAAGACTGGAAAGGCAAAATTCATAAATCATTGGTAATCAAAATACACGATTTTGTGAGCTAAAGTGAAAAAAAAAAAGCCTAAAACATCTAAGAGTTTCTTCAGATGTTCTGAAATATTCTGAAACTCAGCACTGCTAATACTACATTTGCACAGCTAGTTACTGGAAGAGGTGGGATTCCTAAGGTGCCTTAAACAAGAGTATTCCACATTAGCAAAGGTAATTCAACTTGTTGTCCTATTCAATATGAATTGCACCTGGCAGCTGGAAACTGTTAGCGGTCCTGGAAGTGTTTATAAATACATTTGTAAAGATTTTTTGGTAACTTTACTATTAAAAACTTCCAGGGATATGATGTCAAAAAGAATCTTGTACTTCTATCAGGAGAGGACATCACCTTTCTCTTATTTTTTGTTTAAAACCTTATGTTGAGCAAACACACAAGACGCTGCCACAGAAAGTCAGAAGCACTCCTCCTACCTGGTGTCTCCACTCTCTGGTAGTGGTAAGGGTTTACACATACTTCATCCTTTTTAAGATTAAAAGCATATTCACAGTTTTCAATTGCCTTAAGTTCATGGTGGCTGTGAAGGTCTGGCCAGCGCCACAGGCGGCAGTAAATGACATGTGGCAGTCCCTTGCGGTGAGACACCTGCAGACGGCCATCCAGAGATCTGCAGGGGAAAGATGTTGAGAAGCATTTACAGACTGCCTCCATCTCTCGAGCAACAGAGGACACACACGGGTGGCTCATTCTCAGAATTCAGTGCGTTGACTCTGCTAGTGACATTTATACTCTACTTAAAAGGCTTCAAACGCAATGAAAATGATTGTATCAAGCAATGTCAACTTATTTTTGAGTTGCTCAAATTATTGCCAGTGAATTTAGAGTTCATTAAAAGCCACTTACATCCAACCAAGTATTTAGAATGATTGCTTCATATATCTTTTTTTTAAATGCAGAAGACAGTTGTTAAAAATAAAATCATACACTTAATGGTCCCTTCCACTGCTAAAGGCACCTCAAGGCTTTGCTGTGGCATGGATGCTTTATGGTCTTAAGCATAAGAACTCCCACAGGACTGCAAATAAGCCTATAAGCAGTCAGCTGCCCAAGTGATCCACATGGCAGTATAACTGCAATGCAAAAAACATGAATGCACATCTTGTAAGGGCTGTACAGTTTATCTTCTTCACTTCATCTGCCTTGCTACCAGCTGAAAATGTTTTGCTAGTTTTAAGACAGACTGCATATGCTTACACAAATGCAGATGTTTATGATTGTTATGGGATGGGAGACAAACCTCAATACACAAATCAAGTAATGTGACATGAAAAAATAAAGACCCTGTTTAGAATTTGCCCACCATTAAGTAGTGAAGAATTTACAAACAACTCTTTAGTAGCTCGTATCTGAGCCAATTAGCAAGATTTAACTGAAAGCTTGTGGCATACAAAGCAGTTTAAACACTTTGTAAGATTAGGTCTAAAGAATTAAGTTTTCCAACTTTGTTAATATAAATACCACGTTAGAGCTTGCACTTAACAAGTCTTCCCATTCTTTAAATAGCACTGGCATGAAAAAGAAATAATTGTAGAATTAAGAGTTTCATTGGTCAAAACATCAGCTGTGAACACACTGATTTCTACACTGGCAAGGAAATACTTGAAAATGCTGTACCATGAGAGGCCTAGGAATCATTTTAGTCTATTTTATGGCTAACGCATCCCATTACAGACCCTCCAAAGCCAATCCCTCCCACAAGATTTTTATGATGCGAGAGAGGGCAGAATATTCACCTGGTTTGTTCAGAGAAGCTGTAAAGGCCTGTTGTATCCCACTGATCTATCGTGTTTGGTGTACTCAGTCCCCAAATTTCAGAGCAAGTGCTGTGCATAAATTGAAAACAAAAACAAAAAATTGATATGAATATGGAACATGGTTATTCAAAACACCATGATGTCAAACATGGAAAAATGTACAGAATACTTCCTTTCACATAGAAGATAGAGCACTGTTAGACTGGCATGTAAACTGACATCTCATGCTATATTTTCTATATGAAGGAGGCTATCAAAATGGAACAAGTGATTCAAGGTAAATGACAAATGTTTTTAAAGGTGAACAAGTTCTCAGGTTTTAAGTAATTGATACAGTTGCAATGTTCCTTAAAACAGGCAAAACTTCCTCAGCATAATTATTTACAAAATTCAATTTTAAAAGGTAGTTTCTGGGTTGGGTTGGTTTTTTTTTTTGTTTTTGTTTGTTTCTAAACATAAACTGCCCTAAGACTTCAAACAAAGGCCATGGGTATCCAAAATTGAACACCACAATCTAAAGTTCAAGTACCGCCACTTCAACATTAATCTCATTTTCCATACACACACTAATTTGCTGCTATTCTGAAAAAACAGAAATTCAGACTCTGAAGAAAAACACATTATAGCTGATAATTAACTGTTTTCCATACTCTCCTTGATTAAACTGCTAAATATTCTTTCACACAGTATACAAAACAGAATGTTTAACAATTTTACAGTGTAGTACCTTAGGATTCAACTATCACATAACAGCTTTAATTGCTTAATCAAGCAGGAGAAAAGGAAAGACAACTAAGCCTTCACAAACTGGTTCAAGGAACAGACCACAACAGGAGAGATAAAGGAACATTCAGTCATAGACACAAACTAAAGCAGAGGCAGATTTAAACAAAGCAAGAAAACAGCACAGGATTGTAAACAGGCAGCAGACTTTCAGAAGCATAAACAAAGCTCAGTTCCATAACATACTTGCTCAGTGACCACTGAAAACACACAGTTTATTTTATATAAGTAACATACAACTAGACCTCGCACCTCAGAAATTAAGAGAATTTAATTCACAAGCAACTTGAATCCCTGCTTCCTAATTATGCAGCCTGAAATCTGGCTGGCTGCTACATTACCTTTAAAATTAACAGCCTCTGAAAAGTTGCAACAGGAAGAATCCAAGGTCACCAAACTTCTGATTTTAAATGTGCCGTGACTGAAATTTAAATTACCAAGTTTAGCCAATACACTCCAGTTTGGATAGTGCTTAAGAAAAGAAAAGTGAGGTGTTGGTGTTTTTATTTCTTCTCATTACACTGGGAAAATTCATTAGTGTTACAAAATAAAAGAGCAGACAGCACACCACTGGACTTGAAGTCACTTTCAGGACTGACAATCACCTCAATTCCACAGTGACTTTTAATGAAACCTAAGTGTTGGCAGCTGGTGAATAGGTCTTGCTTCCTTCTTGCCTCTACCACACACCTCATTTCTAATGCCATCCCAGTGAGGCTGAAATGCGCATGCCAGCAAAAAGCAACTCAAGTTAATAAACTGGCTATCTAACCAGAACAAACATGCCTGAAAATACATGTTTTGAGTTATTTTCAGTGAAATCACTTCTATTCACTGTAGTTACATGAGCACTACAAAGAAGGAGAATGTAACTGTGGGTGGCAGTCTGCTTTTATCGCAAATATATAAATAAAATAAAGCCTATTGGTATATTACTGATTATAGGTACAAGTAAAATATTGTACTAGATGACTTTGCCTAGTAGAGAGCAGCAGAGAGCCAGAGATGAAGGCCCATTCTCTGGCACAGATCCAGCTCTTCAGAAAAGCCAACCATCGAGAACAAGTTGCATCCGCGTTGGACTCGGGCAGCATCACAGCTCTCCAGAACAGGTGGGCAAAGAGGGATCCTGCCCATGGCTGCATCAGCAGGGCCTGCAGCCTCTCTTTTCCATCCTCCTAAGATGCAATCAGAACTGTGGGCCGCCAAAAGCTTTGCAAGGATTGAAGTAGTTGCCCTGAAGACACGCAGCTAGCCTGTGGAACACCAGGGAGCAATTCTGCACTGTGTACTGTACTGTGTCCTTAAATGTGCACCACTACTGCTGCTGAAACAGATCATCCTGTACATGCAATTAGAAGAACAATCAGCAGACACAAAGCCTGCTGCATATTAATTGACACAGTGAGCTCTGACAGCTCACTGCCTTTGAGCAATGGATCCTTCATACAAAGCAGTGCTCAAAAGCTGATGCTGTCACACAGATTACACCTTCCCAAAATTGTGGGGTGCATAACTGGTGCAAGCATGACATGCCACAGATTTGGTTCACAAGGCTTTTAATACAGCCCATACAAAAGTAAAATTTCATAGCCCTTGACAGAACAAGATGAACAGTATTTTATACTGCTAACCTCTTCTCTCTATAAATATTCAAATCTGACAGCATATTCCACAACCTAAGAAAAGACAAACAGTACCCTGAAGTGGACTGTGTGACAGAGCCATAGCTTGGAATGAAGCTCAAAACACCACAGAGAGAGGACAAGCCAGGAGGCAAGAATAGTGATCAGTCAGAGCAGCAAACTGCTCCAAAGTTATTGGTTTACATGGCATGCTACCTTCTGGGATGCATATCTGCTTAGAGCTGGGATTAGTATTAGTGTTTTACTGTTTTATCTACATCAGGACTACACTTAAACTCCAATAATGCACAACCAAACACAGGAGAAAGAGCCTGCAGGAAATCATTCCATATGATCAATGAAGTCAGCTCAACAAAGCTTTTACTGTTTGCTGGAAGAAATGTCTAAAGAAATAAAGAGGTTTCTCTACTTCCTGCTGACATAAAAGATCCATTGGCTACAAGGTGCAAGATCGTCCCCTCACCACATCACCCAGGCAATAAATCAAGACTCTTAAAATTCACACACACGCGCATCAGATCAAAACTAAATTCCTCACAACCCTAAAACCATACTTCACACACAGTACTTCCATGAAAGCCCACAGTATGTTCATTCATACACAAGCCATCGTCTGACAGAGGGCAAGCAGGTCTACACATCCCTGAAAGGTGGTGCTGGAAAGGTGACTGAATTCTGAAAAATGTTTTAACTACCACTAAAACCATCTGAAAGTAAGACAGGAGCTACAGATTTTTAGTAGTGCAGAATTACTGCCTCAAAATAAAAAGGAATCACTCGCTCCTCAATCTACCTATCTGAAGCATTCAAAGCCCTGTGTGATGCAAAGAGTCCCTCCCGTGTCTTAGGTTTCAGGAGAATCAAGTACTAACATCTGTACTCATAAGTCAAGCCTTGTCTGGAAATACTCCCAGGCCAGGAACATGATCATGTATGCTAGAAAGCAGCTAGGACATTCGCCAGCACCAGGCTGTGCCAATTACTGTTCTCCCACACAATTCCCAGGTTTGAGAGTTGCACACCATCAGGACTCACTTACACTGGACAATTCAGATGCAGCTCCCCTGCTCTGCTAGCTAAGGGTTGAAGAGCATGGACAAGGCAGTCCTGAGCCAGTTGCACGATGCCTGGGAATGCTCCCAGGCACGTTTAATTTATTAGGAGGGAGGCAGCCAAGACGTATCACCGTTTCACCTTCAATAAGCACTCAAGCTGAAGTCTGGAAGCACACTTCAGGTTTTGTATTTTACCAAACAAGGGATTTTGGTTTTGAACTTGCTGTATGCTGTATCACTGGTAAGCCATCACTGTTTTCAAAATATAATTAGGCTCCTGTGTTGTTGTACCTAAATCTTTTCTGTGCAGACAGTGTTCAAGTATACTCCAAAACACAAGCCCAAAGATAATGTACTCCCTCTCTCCTGGACACTTTCATTCCAAAGAGCATTTTCACTGCTGTTCTCAAAACAATTTCTTGACAGAAACAAGTCAACATTTGGTCAACAATACAAAAGCTGTTTTTTATCTTCCAACAGTAGCTCCCAATAGCAAATCACCATGTTTTTTGGCCTTTAGCATCCCATGCTTGAACAGCAGATTGTTACTTTTGCATATCCCACAAGTAAGTGAATTTATTCTAAGGGACTTCAGGGATATAAAGCACCAATTTGGCTCAGTTTCCCAGGTGATGTGGAGGTGTAATGAGAGAAAGGAGAAACGCTGAAAAAATATTTGCAAGGAATAAGAACTGCTCTTTGAGACCCAGGTACTTTTAGGGAAAGGTCCAAATCTAGCAGGTAGGTGGTTAAACTGCTGCACACTAAACCTGGGACAACTGGAGTTTGGGACTCTTTAGGACTGACCAGAGAACTGATGCGTAAAAAAAGGATCAGACAAGTTTATATATGGTGGAATCAAAGCTACTTCAATCAGAACCTTTCCCTGAATGGAAAGGGTTGTAAGAGCTGGTGTTTGAACCACACTTCTTATCTGCTTACAAGGAGCATCATCTCATATGATACTGTGCAATTCTGGCAAGAAGAATTTTTAATGTAGCTATCAGCATACAACAGTACAGTATGCCTTCACTTCTTCCATTTCATCATTTCCTTTAACAGGAAAATCTCAGTTCCAAAAAACCTGTACTCCGGGCAAGAAGTTACCTACACAGCAATGAGCTGTAGCAAGGTTTCACAGTTCTCAGACAAAATGCCAAAACTGACTGTCTTTATTCAGTAAGACAGAAAACACTGACATACACAAGAAAAATGTGGACATAGGAAAATCTCAACTATTGAGGATTATCTGGAAGTATTTGTATTGCCTTATCTACATGGCACAGACAATGTTCCCAGTCAGTATTCCACTACCTTTGTGGAATAACAATTAATGGTAAGTCTACTACAAAAGCTGGACTATCCTGGTGCAAATACAGATAAATTATTGATCTGCCCATGACAAATGAACATGTACAAACAGTTTCTGCTACACTCGTGAATAAGCAATGAAATTGTTTTAATGTAGTGGGTCTCTACTAGAGGAATAATGTCCCTATCAATGTCCATAACAACAAAAAAATCCTTACATGAATGAAACAGTTTAAAGAAATGCACTGTACTGGTCTTCATGAGTCCAAAAATACACATGGACCTCTTATCAACTGGAACACTCTGCCCAAAACCAAGTTCTTGTATTTTATATGATTGGTGGTAAAGGACACTGCAGAAGAACACTGAAAAGGACAAGGTGATCTGTGACAGCACAACCTCATCTCAGTGAATATAGAAAGACATTTGCATCTTGGCTTGTAGCAGCAGTAATTCTACACTAGGAACATCAGCACCTGGAGATGTATATACACAGATCAATCCACAGTCCCTTCACTCATGTCCAGATGCCAACTATTAAAGCCTACTGGTACTGATTTGCAGATCCAAGGAAGCATATGCAAGTATTGTCCAGATATTCACGGCCTTAGCATGAAAAAGATGGTGTCTACACATAGCACTGCACATACTCCAAGACATCCCTGAACTTTCCCAAGAGCATTTGCAAAGTAGGAGATACAAACAGGGATAAAGGTGACAGATCTTGTCAACAATATTCATTTTTACAGAGATGTTGTTTATTTGAGGCTGTAGCTGAAAAACCTGAAACCAGCAGAATTTTAATCAGTATCCTGTGTGCACCAAAACTATCACACACACTGCCTTGGGCTGATCTAGGTATACTACAGGTTGTTGCTACTATGAATTTATTACAAATTTTTACTGAGAAAGAGAATGAACAAATAACTACCCCACCATTATTTACAATGTTGGCAATTGTGTGCTCAAGGTACTTTTTGTACTAAATGAAGTGCTTGCTACAAGTAAAACTTTGGATGAAGACATTTACATGTGAAGTACCAGAAAATAGAAGTTACTAAATATTGTCACAATTCATATATAACTGCAGTTACATATCTTTTCTGCAACGTCTTGAAAGGTGGAAATGCTCTAAAGGAGCACTGAGTTCAGTCAGCAGCCTCCACTTTACCTGAAGTGGCAGCACTAGAAATATGACAAATAAAACCTGAAATGCAAAGAGCACTGTGCTAGTCAAGGCCCACATTATACAAGAAACATTACAGAAAGGGTCTTGGACATTTAATTTGCTTATTTGTGAAGTATTACACCAAGCCCCTAATATCCTTCCTGAATCTTTCACATCTTTCAGAATCTGCAGGCACTAACAAGTCTGCCAAGTTCATGTTCAAGGCAATCTTCCCCATTTGCCTTTTTCCTGCATCTTATAATCATGAGCCTTTCTCCCACTGAATCTAATTTGTCTGCCCCTACATCTTCTGGGGCATTTTTAGTGCTGGAGCTGTGGTTGAAATGAAAAATAATTTCAGCAATCTGTGACAGTATTTCATTTACCTGTTATAAAATAGGAGATGAGAATCAAAGTCAGGTTTCCAACTCTAGATTTCTCATGCAAGTCTTCCCTACAGAAGTGAGCCTGATGCTGGTTTTCACGCTTTTTTTACTCAATGACTAAACAAGAATGCAACAATAAAAATGATCAGATTTTTACTTGAATTAGAGAAGTTACTTATATAAGGACACAGGCACCTTTATACCAGCATAACATTTACTAGGCTTACAGCTTTGACTGCTATTTTGTTGAATCGGCAGGAAAGAGGCAGAAAATTTGCTTCAAGAGCTACACCAAGCTACCCAAACTGGAGTTAGACTACTAAGAAATGGCCAGCAGACATATGGAAGCCCATTTTCTCATAACAAGTGGGCAGTGCCAGCATTAGTGCTTTAGCATTGTTTGTGGCTGCCACTGTAAAACCTACCTGAGAAAACAGGTTGAAGTCTGCAAACTTGAGGTCTGTACCTTGTATACAATATCTGTACCTTTGATTTATTTTTTGTCATGTAATGTCTTAGATACAAGACTTCAGAGCAATGTAGTGAGCAGGAAATCAAGGCAGGAACACCACAACACAGACTTGGCCTCCAATTTATCACAGGTTTGGCTACACAGAAGCCACAGTCCTGCGAATACATTACCCATTACACTTCACTGATTCTACCTTTGAGAAAAGGACCAGTGAATTGATGTAAGGAAGAACAGAATCCTTCCTCATACCAGTTGCCTTCTTCCTGATGCAACTGGGATTCAAGAACAGCTAAGGAGATACACCAAGCCTTTGGAGCTAGCTCAGAAATGATCTCAAAGTCTCCAGTAACAGGAAAGACTAAATTGAAAGGCTTAGGTGTAACAGAGTTTAAAATAAGTTAACAATTTTAAAAGTTCACTGGTTTACATTACATACATGAGTACTGTACTCAGCACAGACAGTTCCTACCTAACTTGCCTGATCATGGTTTTCTTAGTTCTGGGTTTCAAATGAAAATACATGTAGCTGCTTTTATATTTTGATTTGATAGTCCTTTCTGTACACTGACTATTAGCACTTTTCCCTATTACAGCCTAAAATGCCTACAAACCAGAGAGGAGCAATGCTAACCATATTACCTGTCTTTCCAAGTAGCAAGTTGGCTGTGTAGCCAACAGTCTGAACAAACACACTCTAAAATGCAGTCTGGTTGATCTAAGTGCCTCAATGAAGTGCTGAAATGCATCTTGCTTGTGTTTTTTCCCCCATCCTGGGAGTGATGGGAAAGGTTACTTGCACTATGCTTACTTAGGAAAGACTAAAACAACCTGCAATAAGGACATGAATGCTAAGTTCCTTTCTTGACATATCTACCATACTCCTCCTTCAAATTATTTTGCATCCCTGAAGAATGGATCAATGTTTTCACTTGCATCTCCAGCATCCATATTACAGTGCTCACTTAAAGTGTACAGAACCAGGCACACACACCTACCAAATGGAATGACTCAAAGCTACAGCAGTTCATTCCTGCTTGTCAATGACATCAATTTACAGAGGTCCTGATCTCATTATCTTGCAACAGAAAACAAAGATTCAGTAATTCAGTATGAAATAATGATTTCTCTTCCAATCACCTGCTAGAGGGATGAGCTAATAAGTTAACCAACACCAATTAAAATCACAGGTATGAATTCTTTTTGAAAATTATCTACACCACTTTGGGGTGGCACTTCCCTTTAAGAGGAGCTGGAAAAAGATTCTTCCATGGAGATCATTCTGTGATAGATCCTGGGGGAGAAAAGCAGGCCCCTAGAAAAGTTCTGTTTAAGGGCAATACTAGCAACCAGAGGAAATTAATTATTTACATGCATTTACACATAACTATACGTGGATAGTTTAGGTGGTTATAGGTAGTTTGTCACCAGAATCTCCCATTCTTCAAAGGAGAAACAGACCCTGGAAAGTCTAGGAAAAGGATATTAAGTAATGTCTTACAAAGCCCTAGACTGAATCTTATTGCAGAACTGAAAGCACAGATTTGTCTCTCAGCACAAACTCAACAAAATAAGAGTAAAAATGTGGGCTGGGCAGTGAGCACCCAGAATCAGAAGTGCTTCCTCAAGTGTCTCTAACCCCTTATATTTATTTATTTAAGCAACTGGCCTTACACAGTTACTAAAAAAAATATTAATTAAAAAAAATTGCTTTTCCTCTTTCCCCAGAATCCAAAAGCAGGCCTTTATGCTTCAAGCAGAAGACACACATTACTTGCTGAAAAATGTAGCACTACCTTATTTCCCTGCCTCCCTGCACCCCACATGCACATTCAGGACACACTACAGCCAAGAAAGATACATTTATGTATGTGCATATTTAGTGGAATATAAATCAGGAACCATTACACAACCTCTCATCTTTCAGAATGCTTTTACGAATAAAGTTTACATAGAATTTTATAAAGTATATTCAAAACCATTACATCAAATACAAAATGCAGCATCTGAACCTAGGAAAATGACATAGTAACCTTCCTTATAAATGGATGTATGCTAAAAAAATTAACACATCAAAATAGCCAGAAAAGCAGGAGGCACAGGATGCAATTAACCTCTCTAACACTGTGGGAAAAGAAAAAAAAAGTCATTGAATAACTCCCATTTACTTCAGATTAAAACTTCAAGGATGTCCACAGGGGACACAAAAGTGGAACATGGTGTACAAAAGATACTGTTAGAGCCCAACATTTGAGCTGCCCAGTGCTTGTTCCAGGGCCAGTAGCTAGTTTTCTCTAGTTCTGCCGAGTGCCAGGCCAACAAATGATCTTGATGAACAATATATGCTTCTGTTGCCTTTTCTTCTTCCTGGTCACATGAGCAACAAACTGCCTACATAAACAAAAATACAGATATAAGGCTCTTCAAAGCATTTTATTATTCTCCCTTCTCCCAAATCCTGACATG
This sequence comes from Luscinia megarhynchos, assembly GCA_034336665.1. Classification (NCBI taxonomy): domain Eukaryota; kingdom Metazoa; phylum Chordata; class Aves; order Passeriformes; family Muscicapidae; genus Luscinia; species Luscinia megarhynchos. The sequence goes on along the minus strand of CM067592.1, from coordinate 1,081,499 downwards.
CTAGCCCAGTGCTGTCAGACAGAATAAAACAGCCAACAACAACCAGTGCTACCTTTATTTTTCTCTCAATGTTAGATCCTGGAAGGATAGCACCTCAAAGTTCAAGAACAATTTTCCCAGGATGCATGGAAGCCAAACTGAAGTAAAATATTCCTTTATTTTCTCATTGTCCACATGGTCTGTTCAGACACAAATCCGACCAAAGAGTTTCTACTCTCTGCTCAAAGGCAGGTGGGGAGTAGAGGCTGAAACCTTCTAAATGACAAGGTCAGGCAACACAGAGGTGGTACCAGGACTGAGAAATAAAAGGCATGCAGTGCAGCTCAGCCTCTTTCAAGACTCAGCAGGGAGCTGGCCACAAGTCTTATGCTCCAAGACCAAAGATGTGGAGCATCCAAAAGCAGCCCATGGAAATCATGAGCTAACAGCTTTGCTGGGAAACTTGCCCTGCAGTTCCCACTCTCAACCAAACACCACAGCTTTTAGAAGCTCTGCATCTCACAAACACTGAAACAGTCCAACGGGAGACAACAAGAACATGGAAAAACCGTCCCCAGTCACATGTTCCAAACCAACCATCAAAACCAATCACTCCTAGATGACCTGCATCTTATGAAGATGACAGGTGTACAACAGCATTCACAATGGCACCTCTCTAAAGACGAACCAAGGGGTAGAGGGAACCCAACAAACAAAAAAATAACCACACAACAAAACCAGCAATAAAGAAAAACCATGTGAACTCACAAGCACTGAGGACATGGATGTTTATGCTTTAAAATGGCATTCTTGAAATGGTAACTTGGAATTCCTACACTGCTTTCATTCGTCACATTGTTATCCAATAAAGGTTTTCTAACTGCTGTAGTTTCATATCTTTAGAAACCTAAACTACTCTATGATAATATAAGGCACAGGGTTGAGATGCACAGTACATTTTCACAGGTTAATGCTGTAATGCTGAAAATCAGAAACAATCAAGGACAAAGTACCTGTATATGAAGGCCTATCCATCTCAATATCGGCTGATATATCCACAACAAATTGGTTTGTTAACAGGAAATCGCAATTTCAACAGACATTAAAAAAAATCACCTTTATCTCAAGTTCTCTAACCACTATTAGTCACAGTAGGCGTGGTGAAAGCTTTCCCCACAAGCTAACAGGTACAGCTACTAAGCAAGGGCCAAGTCAAGTAATTTTTCTCAGGTAGTCCATCATCCTCCAAGTGGGTGAGTGGCTGATAATACCACTTGCGTGGGCTGTTTTGCAACTGATGGACAGCTGAGAAAACACAAGATGTTTTGATTAACCTGATCAAACTACTGTGTATTTGTGGCAGTAAAGGGGAGAGATTGGCCGTTCAAGATATTTGTCCACGGTCTTCAAAAAGTACGTTACCTTGGCTAAAAGACTAGTCTTAGAACAACACTTACAGGATCTTTAAATACCTCATTTCAAACTGAGCCTTCCTCTGGACAGCCCCCACAAATTACACACCCATCTCAAGAAAGCCAAGAAGAAAAACAGAGGTTATATGCTATGAACTGATCCATGCAGGGAGGCCACCACAATCCCTGCTGCAGCCCAAGCCATGCACACCTGGCAGAAAACTGGTGAAGCCAAGCATACACTGATCTTCATCCACATCCCAAACAACAGACTATCTTTATGAAAACTTGAAGAAACACCAACTATTATATAGCTAAATCATAAGTGTTTGCTATAAGGAATTTCAAATGAAGTTAAACTTTGAGCCTTAGAAAAAGCTTCCCCAAGCTGAGGCAGAGAACTGAATTGTACTTGTGACATCACTGTCTGCAAAAAAAAAACAAAATTATGTCTGACAATGACATCAACATTGACAATGCCCACGTTTCTTGATGAAAATAAAGAAAATTCACAACTAGCAAGGAAACCATAAAAAGTCTAGAAGAGTTGCATTGTCCAGATAGAATAAAGCAGTATTTTGTTTTTAAAATGCACTTTGCACATTTGCTTAGATATTATATTACTTTATATGCTTTTGATAAGGCAAAATCAAGAAGTTAACAGCCAAGGTGCCTAACTAGAAGCCTCTACTCTACTCAGGCCCAGAAGTGAACATGGGACCCTACAGCAGATACAGTCATCAGAAAACTGGAATATGCAGGAGACACTTCTAGAATAAGGACCAAAGTTACTCCCTGAGCTTTGCTGACTAGAGCTTAGGCAGAAAGGATGTGCCAAGACCTTGGCCAGGTACTGAAGTCCTCGACATCTTGCTCATGATCCACACCCACAACACATACCTGAAGACCGTGCCCACAAGTGCTCTTGCTTCATCCAATTGCTTAACAGGTAAAGCACTTTCCCAGGACATCCAACAGTTTATTTTCCTCACTCCACCTCCCAGAAGTCCATCCTGATCTACCACCACCTGCCCTCTGCTGAGGCAGCAGTTGCCCTGCTCTCTCTCTCTCTCTGTCCTATGGAAGGCAGCCAAAAAGATGGGAGTTCCAAAGGCTCAAGGAACACTAACATTTAAGTTAACAAATTTTGCTGGAAGGAAAGCTGCTAAAATCCTTCTTGGAATGTCTGTGGTTGTTGGCCAAAGCATTGAGGAGTTCCCAGAGGATCAACAAACACCTCGGCACTCAATTCCAGTAAAAATGTCTTCCCATCAGTGAACAGAATTACAGAATTTTTTTAATGACTGCCATTAATGCAGCTTGGCCTAGGTAGAGCCCTTCTGTTTTCCTCCTATATTCACCTAATTGAGACACACAGTGGCCAGAAAATTTTTGGGTACTAACTGTGTTTACACAAGGCATCAGTCTGCAAGACAGATACATAGGACAAACAAAACATTCAAAATTAAAACACGAAAGAACTGAAAAAGAATTTTTGTCATTGGTTTTGTGGAATTAATGAGCATGGACACATTTTAATCCCTTTCCCCAGTATGGCTGTTATGTTTGTATTCAAGTTCACCCCACAGTAGCAGAAGGGGATATTTATGACAAAGAGAATAAAGAATTATCAACGAGCTTAGGTGAGTAGAGGCTGCACTGCTGCAGGATTATGCAGCCACTGTGAGGTTCAGAAGCCACTCCTGAAAAATGTACTTGGAATCCATGAGATAAACATTTGAGTAGTCTATTAGAGACAAGGATTTTTCAGACAAACACCTGAGTCAAAAACCATTTCAAACACAACTTTCTTTGTCACAAATCTGCAAGATTCCACATCGGTCAGTATAAGCCTTTCTTCATGTTCAAACCTTCAAAACTACAGCATGAGTTGAAATTGTTGCACCTATCAGAGGAACTCAAAGTTTTCTATAAAACTAAGGGGAAGTAAAGACTTAGTTCTGGAACGTAGCTCACTAAATTGAACTAAACCGTAACTTTCAAATTCTGCTTTTAAGCAAAACTGAGTATGCTTCATTTGCACCAGGCTTTTCTCTATTCAGTACTCAAGAAATAAATAAACCAAGTACCAATAAAAGGGTGTGTTTACCTACATTTATGAGCAAAGATTCTAAGTGAAAATTTTCAGCTCTAGTTCAAAGACTTGCTTGTACATTTTGTAATGAAAAGTCACAGCTTGGAGAATCTTTTCTGCACAAAAGCTGAAGTCAGATTACTGTGCAGCACTTGTTCAGGGGGATTTCCCCAACCTCATTGTTCTTCTGCCAGTTTTAAAGCATATGCAGCGAGATGTGAACCTACTCCAGCTCCTGATTGTTCTCTTGTATCCTGCCAGTCAGCTTCAAACAATGCAACATGACAGAAGCCAAAGAAAGCTGTTCATGATGAGACTACAGCACTGTATACAGTAAATTTTAGAAGCTTTCCACCAATCAGAGTGCAACTGAGTCGAGTAAGTGGGGGAAAAAAAACCTCAAGTAGTAAACAAGACATGGAAAATTACTTTTATTAAATTAGCAGGTGTACATTACAAGCAGGATTAAATCAGTGGGGAGCCTATTAACCAGCTATTTGTGTTCAAAGCTGCAACAGTAAAGGAACTGCAGTATCTTGTTTAGCCTATAAATTCTTCCTAGGCTAACAGCCTGAGCTACATATTTGAGAAGTTTTTCCTGTAAAATTGGGTGGGTTGTCATCAAACATTCACACTAGTAAAAACAGCACTCAGGTGTTTTGTTACAGTACCAAGAAAACTAAAATGGCTGACTTCTAGAGAAAAGGAATATAATGAGGAAAGGAATCTTCACCCCACTGAACATAAAGGCATGAGCTACCACAGCGAGCTAGGTAACAGTTTAGCATAGACTGAGATTGGGTAAAGACTGATTCCTTTACTGGAGAAAAAATAACTATTAAAGATAATTTTGGGCTCAGTATTGACAATAAAGCACACTCAACGTATTTTTTTTAGTGACTAATATATTTTCTTAATAGCAGCATGAACTGTTAAGATGCAGGAATTACTCTTCCTAGTCAGAGCTTTCTACCAGCTTTTCTACCATAACCTACCATGCAGGTAAGTTGCTAAAATAAACACAAGTAACCTCAGCATCAGTTGTTAACCTGACAATTAATTGCATATTAAAAAAAAAAAAAAATCATCAAGCAAGCTTTAACACTTATTTTCGATTCAGACTTTTCCAGCTTCTTACCATTAAGGAAATCCTAATGAAGAGTAGCATCAACTTGAAAAAAGAACTTTCACAAATTCTAACCACTCGCATTTTCACCCCCAAATCTGCTTTCACATCACTGGTACTTCAACAGCAAAAAATACTTTAAGCTTCCTCCTAAACAACTAACAGGCCTTAGACCAGTGAAGCTGGCATTATTACAATCCTTGAAAAAAAATAATCTCCATTTATGAACAGAAAAATGACAGCAAATTAAAAACTTAGGTTACCTGGGAAAAGGCAGCAAAACCAAGACCAGAATCCACATTCCCCCAGGCTTTATCCAGAGTTCCAGTTAGTACACAATGTAATCCTCAAAATTCAACATTTCTTCCTCCTGACTCGAGAGACAAGCTCCTTTGAACTACACAGCATTTTGCTACTTGCTAAGTATCTCGCACATTTGTATTTTTACACATTGACCTAGCTCCAGTGTCATGCCAATACTCTCTGCTTGGCACACCAACTCTAACAAATTATGTGGGAAAGTCACATGGCTTCCTGAATTGCACGAGCTTAAAACTGGCAGCCCTAAGTATCTTTAATTCTCTAAGACTTCCTTTTTCAGGATGACATCATTTTAAGATGCTGTAACCTGAGCTATGTCTACACTAAAGCTTAACCTCAGCTACAGCAATTCAGTCCTCACCACCAGCCACAGCTGTGCCACAAAGCAAGTTCACAGTTATGTTTTACTACTTATAATTAAACCTCACTCAATTACACTTAAACACAATTGCTATTCTTAATTTCAGGAAAAAGTTCATCCAATTCCACCCCCTTCCATGGGCAGACACACCTCCCACTATTCCAGGTTGCTCCAAGCCATATCTAACCTGGCCTTGGATCCAGGAGCAGCCAAAACTTCTCTGGGCAACCTGTGCCAGGGCCTCACCATTCTCTCTAGGAACAATTTCTACCTAACATCCCATCTTACCCAGTGGGTAAGCAGTGGGAAGCCATTCCCCCTTGTCTGCCACTCCAGGCCCTTGTCCCTCTCTTGTAGTCTGTTTAAGGTACTTGAAGAGGCACTAAGGAATCCCTGGAGAGAGACTATTCCAGTAGGAAGTGGCAGCAGAGGGAAAAAAAAAAAAAAGCTTTACCTTGTGCTCATATTAATCCTGCGTCCTACTCCACACATGAAATATAGCAACATCATAAATTAAATAGGAAAGAAAACTAACAAAATTTGCTTTTAGACTATAATGTGGAAATTATATTGAAAGGGTCAATAAAAGAAGGAATAAGAGTATTTAACATGATAGCATTATCAACATTGCCATATTAATTGCTAAACTCAAGTTTAGACATTAAGTTTCAGGGAGACTTGAAGTCAAACCTCATGTGTATTTTTATTTCCCATTGTATGTCCATGCAGCATCTAAAGGAGTTTTGCAGCCTAGAGTTTGAACATGCAATTTCACATAATTAGGGCAGCATCCTTTTGTTTATAACTACATCCTTTAGTCTTTTACAGAGAAGAATATTTAAGTTCCACCATAACTATGGGACTGCAGAGAAAGAGTAATTTCATCCTCCTGCTCCATCCACCTTTCCAATGAACACATCTGAAGTACTCACAGCACCAGACCTTACGAGGAGCAGCACAAGATTATGAGGCTAATCTTGGCCAACACTCGAAATCTCAGCTGTTTCCTGCCATACTTCCAGAAAATATTTCTTTGCCTTTTCTCTAAAGATTTTTTTAATTGAAATTCCAACAAGAGAAAAGCAGAGAGGTGTCTGCTTCATCCTCAATAATACCATCATGAGAAAAGGGAGTCAGTTTATCAACAAATGCTTTACAATCATGTTCTGTAATCTCAGCAATAAAATTGGTACTTTAGTGAACTTTGAAGCATTGCCTTAAATATCTATATATATTTTTGAAAGCTTAAGATGTTCAACTATAGTCTTCACGTATTTAAAGAACTAATTTTCATCTAACTGAATGCATCCAGACCAAGAAACACTACATGGTTTGAGGACATTTTTTATATATCAAACTATGATTAAGAACAACTGTCCATCCCTAGCTTGAACAGTGAATTATTCCATCTCTGCTACAAACTATTAGACAGTGCTGAGTTTTCTTTCTGGGAAAACAGGCTTCATCTCTGTCTGGATAGCAATGTTGTTTTAGGATCTACTATGCCAACCCAAGTGCCTACTGCTGTCCTCTTCACTGACTTGCTCACAGCTGAGCAGATACTGGGAACTCTCCCAGAACAGTTCCCAGAGAAACTCACCCTGTTCCCTGATATCACCCACATCCTATGGCTTTAACCTGAGAAGGAACAAAGGAGTACCTGTGTACAGCTCTCCTCTGAAGTAACCTACTTTGGGGAAAGATATTAAAGCCTGAAAACAATCTATTCTAGAAGCCACATCAGCTTGACAACTCTGCTCTATTAGTGATCAAAAGCATTCCTAAAACTAGGTTACTGCATGCAGCTATGAGATCACTTTCCTGACAAATATCCCCAAGAAATTCAAGAAAACATCCTAACTGGTAGAAGAGGGTTTGCGTTTTTTCGATAAAAACTGTACTCTTTACACCTAAATTTCCTTTTTACTCAGTTATGTGAAGAAAAAGGCATCAAAAAAGCATAATTTAAAAAGATTTGTTTGTTTTCAAGCAGCAGTTCCAAGCCAGTTTCCCCATCTTTGAAGAGGGCATTTCTTTGCCCAGTGTACTCCTGCTGTTAACTCTTGTGTAGGCACTGTGATCAGCACCTCTAAGTTCCATGCTTGGAGGCTCAGAGTAACTAATAAAGAAATTCAGAAAACAATTTTAATATATGCCATGAGCCATGCCTAAGCTCCTTCTCACAGTGCTAACTCACTGCAGGGAATGAAGAAAGCGCTGCATGGCAAGCAACCAAAGGAATAACATTAATATAATAGAGAAACACAGTTTCTTTAAAGGATTTTGATTGCATCAAATGGCCTTGTTTTCATGTGTTTGATAAATTTTCATCAGATTCTGCAGTTTTAAGTACTGAGGTATTGCAGAACACATCAGAAATACAGCAAAATCAAGATATACTGGATTTATTTCCTGGATACTCTAAGCAAGCCTAAAGGAAGTTGTGTCAATAGCATTATTCACTTCAGCATCAAGAGCAGTCTTTCAGGCTCAGTAGTCACATGGATATTTACTTCAACAAAAAACCCTAACCAAACAACAACCAAATCCAAAAACACTACTGCCTTCAGATGCAATCAATGTATGCTACTGTGTTTTTTACATTCTTTAGGAAAAAATATCAGAAAGGTATTTTGAAAGCAACACTTAAATAACAACACCTTATCTCCCCAGAAGAATCAGGGTATGACCAATTCCATGGACGGAGTTAAAAAAATTACCAGCCTTCCCTATTGGATGAAGTGAAAGCCATACAAGCATAGCTTTAAAATATTTGAAATACTACAACTTCATCCTAAAAACCTCAAAGAAACACCAGCATTAATGAAGGTGATCAGTAATTCCAACCAATCACTTCATTTGTAGCTCTCTGCTTCACATTCCCAACACTCCCCCACAAACTTCCACATTTTCAAAACCATGGAACCCATTGTAGGGTTTTTATTTTGATTCTGAACATTACAAAAATTTTGAATTCAACTCATATTGGAAGAAGAAGCCAGGTGCTCTAGAAATCTAACTATGGAGTGTAAATTCCATAGATATCTACATTCTTACTCTTACTCTCAAAGTCAAAACTGAGAAGCTGCAGGAAAACAACCAAAAATAAGCATCTAAAAACCATGGAACAGAGAAGCTCTCATCATGTTAAAGAAAAGGAACAGAGAGGACATTTAAGAACAGATAATATAAAAACTCTAATGGCAAGGAAGGCTGGAAAGCAAGAGCTTGACAGGAACACTAGCCCTTGCTCCACTCTAGAAGCAGCTGCTGTGTTTCTCCTGAGACTCTGAGGCACTTGCATGGTACCAGCACCCCAGCAAAAAAGTCTCTGAGCTCCTATTTCAGAAAGCTGGTTTTTAAACTTTACTTTAGCCAAAAATCTGTCAGAGAGCTTTCCATCAACATTCAGCATTGCTCTGCTTTTGTAAAGCAATTTAATATAAAGCAGTAGTAAAATTCACCTCCTCTGCAGGAACTAAGGCCTCCAATTACACCTGAGATTCAAGTGTTAAGTACAATTTCACAAACAGCATGAAAAACAACTATATATAATAACTGTAATATGACCACTGCTATTAATGTCAACAAAAATTTCTCCAAATCCAGTGCTTCCCTTCCCTTAGATTTTGTTTTTTAATTTATTTTCAATTTTGAAAATATAGGCACTACAACAGTCCAGGTCAATATTATCCCAAGCCTCACCCAACCAAACTCTTTTTATTAGTTGTACATTATAAGGCACTTTACAAAAACAACTGTTTTTTGGTCTCATTTAAAAGAAGAAAAATAAGGCATGAAGCATATCTGCACTCTTTTAGACAGCAAAACAGCTCAGCAGATCACACCAAAATACTGGGATGCTGCAACTAGTTGGGTTCCCATACTTTTGATTCCAATTCTCTGTGTTGTTACCACTGAAAGAACTTTTAAAATAACTAAGACAAAACTATCAATATGGCACCTGATTATTCACTTCATGGCACGGTTTAGTTTGTTAAATGCTTTAATTTCTGCTATCACTAGTTCCAAAGCATTCATAGACTGGGTTTTGAGGAACCAGGCCTTGTGGAAGATGCCCTTTGCACACAGCCATGGCAGGGGAGCTGGAGCTAGAAGATCTTTAAGGTTCCTTTCAACCCAAACTATTCTAGGATTCTGAGATTCAAAGGAACAATCCAGGCTAGGAAGGAAGAAACTGCTCCATTAGAAGAAGGACGCTCACACTTTTTCTCCACTGACTGCATCTTCTGCCCATGTCAAAACTGCATGAGAGTGCAGTTCTTAAGTGCCACCAAATTCATTATGTGTTTTAGAAAAGTGAACTCATGTGCCAACATTTAGTTTCAGAATACACAGGGATTATGTGATTAGAATCCCACTGGCTTGCTGGGAGGATTCAGCAAGATAACTACAAATTACTTAGAGGGCTAGTGTCAAAAGGACTTCTGTACTTATTTAGCCTCTGCTCTAGATTACTGACCCACTTATGAAGAGCTAAGCAGTCCTGCTGTGCAATGCCAACACCCACTCCATCTGTTTGCTTCTGCTTTCTCAGAACCTCCATTAGTCTCGTAAGAAGTTGTGTTAATTACCACGAGCAGCTTTTGTGTAGTACACACAGGATCAGCCTCCCTTAGTGTGCAGTCACCTTGACAAACAGCACAAGAGCAGAATAAACCTGCACAGGTTTACACACACAGTAAAAAACGCAGATTTCTGAGTAGGTGATTTAAGACAACTTTTGTTCAAACTGCTTCTCAGTTTTGTGAAAAGTCTGTGGGAGTTTAGATGCTTTAGCTTTCAATGATGAAAAAGTATACTAGAGTTAAACACTGTATCAAACCCTCTGGAAATCTCCACGGGAACCAGAAACTTGTGATCTGCAAGTGAAACTTTTTTTGAGGGAATAATGCAACAGTGACAAACAGAAGCATCTCACCACAGTTGTCAATATCTACACCACGTTAAAAGCAGTAGAAAGTAAACCTAAAGCTAGCTAAAAAAAACCAACACACACAAAAGCCCTCCCCAAGCAGAACAACATTTGGAAAGCTAGCCCAGCTGCCACATCAGAACTGCATCTCAGCAGCTTGGCACCACAAACTTCCTGCTGACTAGTAAGGAAAAAAGTTTCAAATTCAGCATTTTATTATTTATCCCTACTGATCAGCAGATCTTTAAGACATTCATTAAAAGTGGGTCTCAAGCAGTGGTTTCATTAACTTACTAAATCCAAGAAGAGAATCTCCAAGAAGTCATTACAGTACTGAGTTGACATTTGTTATTTCTTGGGAACTAACACTACTGCCGTCAAAGTGAAATAATATCAACAATATAAACTATAGCTATGAAATTCAAAAATTCTTCATTGCTGGCAACCCTGATATCACTCTGCCCATTAATGCCAAAACCATTTCTTAATTTAAAATTAAACCCTGTGTAATAGCCAACACCCTCTGAAGAACTCTTCCTGGCTTACTCCCACAGTACTCAAGAAGAGTGAAATCCAGGTCCAGTTCTTTCTACAGCTGAGTGAAGGACAGAGAACAGCAAGAACTGCTGGTCACAGAATATCTGTATTCCATTTTGAAGAATTATTTATTATGTCTACCTTAGCACAAAAGGTCAGTCGAGCATACTGAGTCTACTCAAAAATAATATACTGTTTGTATCTTCTAACAAAATACGTTGTAGACATCTATTTTTCTGAAGTAACAATATCTACTGCTACAGTATCCCTGTAGCAGAGCTCTATAAAATCCAAGCGCTCTGGACCCTAGAAACACATTTTATACCGTGTCTAACTTGTGTCATAGCAAATACCTCCCAATTAAGCACTTCATCTTAGTCTCAGTAAAGACTTGCTAAATACATGGAGTCATCTCAAGAAATATAAAACCTTACAGGTTCCAATCTTAGTCTGCTGATAATACCCCAAGATAAGAAAGCGCTAATGTTTTTTAATCACTTGTTTCCATCTGGCAAAAGGAAGAAAGCAGAAGGGAAAGTCAGAAATTTTTGGGTATATTCTAGGGAAGAAAATGCAAGCAGATGGCAGCATTAGAAACAAAAGGTGAACAGAAAAGGGAAAGAAAAAGAATAAAAATAGTTATTAATTCAGGGTATACTCATGACTTTCCCAGACAGCTGTGTCAAATCGAAAACAGAATGCTGAAATCATTATCAGATAACAGCCACAACACATTTGATATATGGAATTATTAGCGACACCAGTCAAATCTAGTTTGTGCTATGATTAATAAAAAGTTTAAAAGTAGCTAGGATGAACGTGCTAATACAGAAATGAAGCTCATAAACCAGATGTAGTTCCTCTCCCCCATAAATAATTTTGGTGTCAAGTGACTTAAGTGCCCAAGAAAAGTGAGATCCTCTAACTTTTTCACACCTGTGAAGTGATTTGATACTTCTGTCACACACAATGAGCTTGCTCGGGCACCCCAGTGGGATTTCAGTGCAACATGAATCAAGAGCAGACTGCATTATACTTACAAACATAACCCTTGCTCTCGCACAGCAGTTGCTATGAATTCAGCTGGGAAAGTCAAAGGGGTAGAATGCAAGTTGTTCACCTAAATGTTTATACGTATCAGGAGCAGAGGAGCAATTCTAGAAATACCCCAAGTTATTAAACAAAAAGTGCTTTCATTAAACCATAGCAATAATTACAGTAAATAAACCGATTTTCAGACAATCTGTCTCCAAAGACAAAATCTCCCTTCAAAAGAGAGAATGGAGGCAGCTTGTACAATTTAAACTAGCAGATATAACTGAAAATAATTACATTACTGAAGTGTTGACCAAGGAAAAACTAGTCCTTTGATATTTTTTAAAGTGAAGGTGCTGATTCAAGCATGCGCCCCCTCCCCAAGTATAGACAGGGTTATTTAATAAAAGCATAAGGCAGTGCTACAAACTAAGAGCAGTGTTAAACATCAGAATACACACAAACTGGACCCTGCATATCAATGAAAATTGAAATGTAACGAAATTGTGACTTCACAAGCAAGCACTGTATTAATGCTATACAGGTTATAAATAATTTTTAAAAATCAAAAGCATGCTACTGTTTTCAAATCATTAGTTCACAGAAGGTCTGAGCATCCATTAATCATTTCCTAAGTGGCTGTAACAATTTCAAATACAACAGCACTTACCTTGGTATTGTCACACATTTTGTATTGCAATTCTGAGTGGTAATTGCCTTCTCAAGCTCATCCAGCTGTCCTGTTTTCTTTAGCTTCTTGACCAAGCTTTTCACTGCTTTCTCACACCACTTTTCCTCCTGACCATTCTGCTCACCACCACCAGCCCCTGCAGTGCCACCAGCAGATTTTTTCCACCCCAGAAGTCTCTTCACAACTGGTGGAGTGAATGGCAATATGGACATGACTTTCACCAGACAGGACACTCAGCAAGCAATGAATTGGAGATTCCCGCCTGATCCCTAAAAACACAATCCAAAACAAGAGACACGTTAGCACTGAGGTTTCACATGAAACAAATACCTATCTGCCACAGGACCTTTCACTGCCAAAGGGCACAGGACACAGCACCCCCCAAAAAAAGATAAATGGCACAGAAGTAGTCTGTATCACAGGTATTTCACCAATAAAGATCAAGTTTGCTGTTGACTCTTCAGCAGCTAACACAGACCAAGATCACTGTTAGAATAGAAAATTAATTTTTTTCTCAAGTCCTTCCTGACTAAAGCAAACTTCAGCAAATACAGAAGGTAGCTTGAGTCTAGCTTTGTACCTAGCCTAGCAAGTTTTGGTAATTTATTAATATTTTCCACAAGTGATTGACAAACTGCATACACATATATGCATGTCCTGGCCATCTCCAAATTAATTTAGCAAGTAAAATTGCATTTGGAAGGTGATTTAGTCATTATAGCTTGATAGAAACCTTCCAGCAGCCAGCCATTTCACAAACCCTTTCTCATTTTGTTCATCATGTTTTAAATAACTACTGATTTTTTTTTCCATGGGGGGACATCAACTTCAAATTCCCCCTAAGTCTAGCAGTAAGTCTATTCCCTTCTAAAATTCAACGTCCGACAGATCTTCTCAACCGGCAGCCCTTAAAATCAAGTCTTTCAAAATTCACTAAAGGAACAGTTAAAATCTTAGTTTGCAGGCATCAGGGTAGTACTGCTGTCTGTTTACAGTTTTAAAAGCCTTTCATTCAGTATAACTACCTGATCAGGATATTAATATAAAACAGAATATTAAAAGGGATGCTGAAACTGGAGCTATGTTTAGCATTCACTGCAATATGCACTTCAAATCATTTAAAAGAGAAATGATAGCCAATTAGAAAAAAGCATCTTGCTTTTGCAGCTTCCATTAGGCTGGTTTCAAGCATTAAAATAAAATACCTGAAATCAACAGACAGATGTTAGAAATTGCTCAAGGACATTAATGGTCCTATGATGAAAGCAGAGCTTTGAAGTCAAAAATTATCCTATTTCCAGGCAGCAAATGGGTATTTGAACTCCAGAAAGTTCCCATATTCCCAAGTTGTATAAGTTCAGTCAGCTGAAAACACTTTGTTTTAGCTAAAAGCTACCATTACCTTCAGGCTACTTGATAAGAGCTTTGAAGGCAGCTTACGTGACTCTCCAAGCTGTACAGGCACACTCCCCACATCTATCCAAAATATACCAACTTCATCTTACTGAAGTCTCCCACCTGGACAACAGCATGATTGGAGGTACTTCATGCTGTAACATTCATGGCTAATTTATGCCTTGTCACATTTTTGCAGTTTCAGTGAGGGCCAAGTCAACAAATACTAGATTATATTCTACAGGTAATTTAAGTCATAACTTTGCAACTTCCACAAAACAGAACATTCAGTAGGCATGACATTTCAGTTTCAAATAAATTACATCTCCATAAACCAGCTTCTCAGAGCACCCAAAAATATGACTGAAGCAAGCAATGTAGTTTTCTGGGGTCAAGGAGACAGAGGTTTTAATTAATATGGATCAAGATCACCAGTGATAATTTTATGCAAATCATTGAAAATACTCCATCCTAAATGACAGAATCACTGTGGGAAAGGACTGTTAAAAATCATCTTGTTGCAGCTTCTGCCATGGGCAGAGATACCTTCCACTGTCCCAGACTGCTCCAAGCCCCAACCAACCTGGCCTGCAAAACTTCCAGGGATGGGACAGTCCAGCTTCTCTGGGCAGCCTGTGCCAGAACCTAACCACCTTCAGAGGCAAGAATTTCTTGCTTATACCCAAGCCAGACCAATCCTCTCTCAGTTTTAAACTGTTGCACATTTTTTGTCAATAGAGGCCCTGGTAAAAAGTTAAAGCATTCATTTTCACAGGCTATAAAGAAATTTCCTTCTTCCAATAATATTAAATTATTACTGAATTGTCCCCAATTACTCCAACTGCAGGTTTCGCTGAGCACTGCATCGGAGGCCTGGCTACAGCAAGCAAGAAAAATAAACTGAATAGACAATATTTTAAAATGAAACACTGACTCGAACACTAAGGGTACAGTACCATAAGGAGTCAAGCCAACTCAACAGCTTCTTGACATAGAAAGCTCAATTCTCCTTCCTTCAATTCTCCTGTGGCACCACCAGCTCAGCACTCAGCACAGTGCTAATGCTCTTCCACAAAAATTCAGCCAGGTAAGAGTAAAACCCCATCAATTTTCTTGGTTTTTTTGCCAAGTTAGTTCTCTTTCAAGCTAACAAACTGCTCACTCATGGTACAGATGTATCACGTGTGATGTCAGATGAATTACAGGAGTGTGGAAAGAGAACTCTAGCCCCAGACTTCAACTGCAGCGCTAGTGTTGACTGCATTACTGGAAATGTGCTTTTAAATTAAATCATTTATTCTGGTGACAAAGCCAAATTAAGCAGCCTGACATGCTCTGAACCATTTGAGGGCCTGACAACGAGACACGTTAGACCCCTAATGAGTACACTAAGCAGATCCAGAGATTAAACAGACAGGCTTGCATGGTCTCCACTGGTTGCAGAAACACACTTGGTTTCTAAAACCGGGAGCAGCAGGAGCTTTATAAAAATACTTCAGCCTTTGAGCAAGGCCAGCATTGGGTGCTTCAGAGGCACACAAGAAATTCAGAAAGACTGAACTAAAGGACACAACTTCTTTGGCTTTTAAGACCCTGTTTCAAAGGGCAGCAATTGATAGCATAATATCTGAACATTAAATTCAGTGTCAACAGATGTAGGCAATCAAGTACCACTATCATTGCTGATCCACACATCAATTCTTATCCTTATCTGAGTATTTTCTGTCCTTTAGCTTCAAATGTGACACCTATCAGTGCCACAGAATATTCCTTTGGCTGTCAGCCTCATAAAACACAGACTTCAAAAAGGTCTCATTTACCACCAAGGTGGTACAATAGCCTCTTTCAGAGCCTATTCTTCCAGGCCCTCCAAACATTCTCAATGCTTTTATCCAAATTTTCAGCTTTTTAATACTCCCTTTGAAGAGGTGCTCAATTTTGCAGTATTCTCTCCCCTAAGACTGAAATATAGTTTTCTGTATTGTTTGGTGGTATGTTTTTGGTTTTTTTATAAAGATCTGTCTTTCTGCTTCAAATGCACATTGAGTAACTTAAGTCTTGGAGCATGAAATAATTTAGAAATTCCATACATTTCAATTTTTCTCTGTATTTGAACTCTTACGTTTTTTATATAGTCAGAGGAAAATAATTTTTTAAAAAAAGCTCTTTTCACATTTCCAAAAGACTGTAGACTCAGACCTAACTAATCAGAAATTTCCAGATGCTATACTTAGTTTTATACAGTTGACTGACAGATGTGTGCTCATCCAGCTTCTGCAAAACATGTCAGAAAGCACAAACTGATCTGTTACCTCCATGAATAGTAACTGTAAAAAACTCCAAAACACCAAGAGACACATTTAAAAAGCCCTTTCTAATAATGATTTTTGCAGCTTAGCAGCTATTTAACAAAAACACAACATACATTACAGCTGCGGGCTAAGAGTCCAGGAGGCTTAAACTAACATCTTCCTTCTAGCTATTGTTTTGCCATGCCCAGGGATTTGCCAGGAGTTATCAATAAGAATTTCAGTAAGTTATTTCAGTAGTGGCCCTGTATCTTTCAAAGGGTGAGCAGAGAGAATGTGACACAAGTAGGACAGGACTCCATTCAGCTTAATACTTCAGCCGATTGTGATGAGTACTCACATGGGAGTATTTCAGCCAGCTTAATTTATGAAAAAAGGCCCTCTGCTCCAAGTCTAGAGAAGATAGTGCAAACTGCAAGGCATGAGTAGGCTGAATTGAGAGCAATGTGGATAAATGGGGATTTTGAAATGAAAAAGCAGCAATGGTGCATCCAGCCTACTGCTCCAAAGGTTCCTAAGGTGGCAAAAAGATATGCTACTCAAGGAAAGAATGTGAACCTGGTTGTTTTCTGCAGTCCACCCTCCTCATAATCCTTCAAGCAATTTAAACTGTTATAATACAAAATTAAAGGCTACATTGCCACTTACTCCTATCAGGAGCAATTTATGGACTTGCTGTCCACAAATCCATCTAACCACCTTCTGAACATGCCTTCAGAACCTCTTGTGGCAGACTGCACTAGTATTTAACTGTCCACCGTTTAAATTGCTTAAAGTTTTTTATTTATTCCGTTCCTAGTTTAGAAAGTCACTCTTGTTCCACAAACTTTGCTGAAGAACTATTTGTATACACCTGGTCTGCAAGCTTCAGGACTCTATACACTTGAATCACGCCCCTCCCTCAAATGAGAGTGCTCTTGTCACAAAGAAATTACCTGAACATAGCTCACACAGTTTGGGATGTTCCTCTGGAGAGATGCAAAGTCTGAAAGCTTTACTTTTTCAATTAAATTACAAGTACTTGAAGACACTGCATAAGGACTACTCTAAGGACCACAGGAAAAAAGCTTGTATCAGCCTAAGGTTATCTTTTCACTTATCCCTTTGGTTATATTATCCTGAAGCTCCCAGCATTATAATTTAAATAAAAAGTACGAAGACAGAAATTTACACCTCGTTAGAAACTGGAGATAGAAGGCAGAGTGCACATGTCTGCTGCAGAATATCTGTCAGGAGCTCAAATCAAAGTACGGGGTCCTAGACCCCCATTGGGTTCTAACTGTACCCACCCTGATGGTATCAGAAACACTTTGTTTATACTAATGGGTTTAGAAGTCACTGTTACAGCTCATTTTTGACCAGCAAATTCCTTTTCTATCCATCAGTTATAACTTTTACCTGGAGATGGATATAGTAATAGAAGAAGCTCTGATCTCCTAAAGAGCAGTAATTGCACACACTGCCGCTGCTGACACTTCTCTCTTGCTAAAAACATTCCTCTAGATAGATTTTTCACCTGGTACATGTTCTTCATCCACTAAAAAAAAAAATAAAACATGTTCTTCCCCCAAATGCACACAGAACACAATCTTTACCAATGCTGCAAGAAACATTTCCACATTGATAAAATGACCTCAGATTGAACACATGCTGAATATGCAACATCCCCTCTTATTTTAAGTGGTTTCCTGTGATGCCCTTGTAGTTTACAGTCAACCTCCTCAAAAAACTGACTACTCACAGCCTTTGCTTTTAAAAGGAGCTCAGATGTGCTTCACCATCCCTTACTCTTTGCACCATGACCCCTTTGCTCTCTTCTGCTGAGGCCCAATCTGATTTTTTTCCTTCCTATGTACCACTTCCACTATCCACTATCGCACACCAAGATTCAGGGGCTCTGTGAATAACTGTAGGGAGATTTTAAAGATCCCTTTCCAAGCTCAACTTGTAGTAGAGCCAGTAGTACCAAGTCAGCAGTGTGTTCCATGCAGAAAACTTCCATTTCATCCCTTTCCATCTCAAGTCCATCTCATGACTGTGCCTTCAAACTGCAGCTATGGATACTCGGGGAGTACTCACTGTTACCCAGAAAGGTACAAAAGTTCCTTTAGATTGCTGGAACACAGAGAGCATGTGCTGTTACTCCCAACAGATTAAGACTGGAAAAGCTACAAATTGCCTAACTTTGGTGGTATTTGTTTCATCTCTGCCCCCGCAGCATATCTCTGCTCCCTGATGCACACATGTTTCTATAGTTGGTCAAACAGTGTCATAGTTGGCAACTTCTGAAGTCAAAGTTTGAGTCATGTCTGCTATTATTCCATTCTACTGTGGTTCTCTGGAACAAGTATTAAATATTAAGCCCATGATCCCAGCAATAACTAAGCATAAAAGATGAAGAAAACCTTAAGGGCAGCATGCTAGCAGACTAAAATCTTCAAGGGAAATTTTCCTTTCCTGAGTGTCTGGAACATACTATAAACACACTGGTGCTACCAAAAATATCAAGTGATTTCTGGTTAATTTATTCTAAAGCCTTATGCAACATATTTCATATCAGTCTGCTTATTCATCTTAAACTTGAAATAAAGAAATCTGATCTCGCCTGGTTTTACTAGAAGTATTCTGGCTTAGAAGAATTTCATTTGCAAGAGGTCTTCTGGAATAAAAAGGACAGAAGTTAAGCTCCCAAGGAAAGAAGATCGAGGAAAATAATTTGTGGTATTTGAAAGAAAGTCTATAAACTCCTTTCCTTCCTATTTTAGTCCCATTTTTGAGATTTTTTTTTTAAAGCCAATGTTTTTTTCATTAATCCTGGAATCTGGGCAAGATTCTTTATCAGTTTCACCAGTGCACAATGTGTACCTGAATTCAGTATGAACTTCAAACTAAAATCAAAGTCAGTCTTTCTCACTTCAGATAGAATATACTCTAGTTTAAATCACTCAGTGAAAGGGACAAAGGGAGTCTATTGCACCCACCACTCCCCCAAAAACTGCCTTTCAAGATTCCAAAAGGACTGACTCTTTGATTCCCTACAGACACCTGGTTTTGTCACACCTTTCTGAAGAACATCACCGAAAAAAAAAGCGATACCGTGTTCATTCTTACCTCCTCATACTCAGGTCAGAGTAGGGCAATATTCCCTTACTGGGATTTGGGCTTGTTTTGGTTTTTCCTTTGGGAGGGGCATTCAGCCCCACTGAGAAATGCCCTCAGTTTAGGTTTTCAGCCTATCAGCCCCGCAGGGGGGTGGCTCTGGAGAGCTCCCATCCCAAGGAGCTCTGCCCAGCTCAGCTCAGAGACCAGAGCTCCGAGCAGCAAAAGCAAGGCCCCAGTTCTGTTTTGACATAGGCTGATGAAGTTCAAGGCATGATGCTTGTGACCCTGGAGGCCAGGAGGAGCAAAGGGATTTCCTCCTCTGGGCCTGCTTTAGAGTGAGAAATTGAAACATGTCTATACATTCATTTTTAACCTTGAGCTCTAGTAATGCAATGCACCTTGAGACTCTACATAACTGTACTCATTGAAAACATAGCTACTCACCTATTATGACTGTACATCTGGCTCACTCTATGAAGTTTGTTTATGAATCAAATGAGAAAACTCACATTTCTCACATATAGAGCTAAACAAGCATGATCATGATCTTAAAAAAGCTTGGAAAGCTGGATTTTTCAATTACTAAGGGCTACCTCAAATTGTAGCCAATGTGGTAATGACAAAGTTTATTGCTATTTAAAAATTAGCACTTCCTCCAACACATGCATTCACAGCATACTAAAATTGCCTGCAACAGGAGAAATGAGAAAGAAAAGATACTAATTTTACTGACTTTTGATTAAACTGCTGGAGAGCCCAATGCATTTTAGCAACTCTTCTAAAACTGCAGAAGAGGAAAACTACCATAACTGCTGTTGGCCAATCCACCTGTCTCTACAAAGGTGCAAAATTCTTCCACTTACTTAGTATTGTGAACAACATCAGAGTATTGCTTCTTAAAACTCAAAGGACATTAACAACCCTAGAGAAGCAGTGACTAAGCAGTCCAAAACACAGCAGTTTAAGCCCTTCTCACCTCATTAATTTTGACTAAAATTTTCCATGTGCAACAGGCAAGTGTCATTTCATTATTTTAGAAAATAAATACTCCAGCGCTGAATTTGACAGGAATATTTACAGAGCTGCTATCAGTTACCTAGGTACCTGTTTCAGTTTATAGCTTAGCAGCTCCTCCACTTTGTTAAAGCCCAAACAATTGCATTTAACAATTAGTTAATGCGAGTTCACTTTCAATAGAGGCCTAATGTTCCTCAGACAGGCCAGCCCCCCACCCTTGATAAGCAGGGTTCCAATATGTTATGTATCTGATGTTAACCTCTTATTACTCCAGGGTTTTAAACCAAGCTTGAGCCCCAGACTAAACTGACAGGAGACTCAGGAGCTCTCCTCTTGCAGTCTCTGCTTGGTTTTACTTCACACTGTGGCTATCAAACACATAGTAAAGTCATCTGGAATGAAGGCTTGCTGTTTGCAATGGAGTTTCTGTTACTGGAAGTGGACAGGAATGTTTAGGAAGGTTTTCTGCAGTAGCCAATTTCTTCTAGCCCAGAGAGTATTGAGCACAGGGCTGCCTGCACTCTCCATTCTATTACAAAAACCTAATCCCATCGCATGACCTGCAGCAATTCAGTTTAGCAAATCAACAATTACAAATATTTTGGCAAAGTAAGCTTAGGTATTGTTTGCCTCTCGGCACAGTTCACAACCAGTTTATGGCTTTATGATAAAAGTCATTAAATCCAATCTGAAAAGCAGAATTTACAGCTCACTTAGCAAGTCAGGCCCATAAATGGATGCTTTCAATTACAGGGCATTTACATGCACAACCATTAAGGCAGTACTGAATACATTTGAAAACTCTGGAATACTTTTTATAATAATTAAAACTTTGCGTACTGTTCTTTATACAAACAAAACTTAGGAATTTGCTTCAGTCTCAAGCAGAGCTCAGATTCATTGTTACCCAGAAAATAGTACAAAGCCTGTTCTCCCAGTACTTTTGTGGGAAAGGGATTAGAGAGATGGAAACAAGGTTTTTTAAAGTTGCCCTCAGTAGCAGGGAGGGTTTTTTGAGCTCCAATAATCTCAATTATATCAACTGGTGCTCAAGACTTCTGAAAGATCAAGTGGAACAGAAAGATGGAAGAGAATCCAGGGAGAGCCTTTCATTTGGAGATCTGCTGTGCAATTCCTGTGTATTTGATTTTGTTGGTGAATCTAGCTGCTGGGTGGAAGGAAACAAGGGAACAGTTCAGAGACTAATTCTTTAACCTCATTTTTTCAATTGTCCTGTTTTTTTACTGTTAAACAGAACCTCGGGAAAGCTGATGAATTCTTCTGCAAGGTTCTATCATGCACGTCCAGCCTCCTCAAGAAAGAAAACTGGATCTTCAAACGCTTACACTCATTTTGAGGACTGTTGGTGGGTCTGCCCCACACAGCTGCAGAACAACAATCAGCTGCCGGGTTACTCTTCTCAACACCCCAATATGCTGTTCAACATAAGCTCAGACTCATCTTTAAGTGGAAACCACCTTAAACAAGACCCTCCCCTTCCACTTTGTAAAGGCATTTGTAACGAATGTTATCTTTCATCATGATAGTGCTAAGCAAAGGGGGGGAAGGGACTTCACAAACACCTCCTTTATTCACACCCTCATCCCCCTCGAATTCACCGGAGCTTGTAAACGTTAGAAGTTTGAAAGCTGTGCCTCAGAAGGAGCACACAAACAACCCACTCACGCACCAACACCTCGATAAAGCATGAGAAAGTCTAAACAAGCAACCTCGCTCTGCTGGCCTCTCACCTCAACCAGAGGGTGTTTCTTTTCCAGCCTGGAGAACAGAGCAACGACTAATCGGTCCCTCACTACAGAGTCCAGCCCCCACAGAAATAATGCCATGAACCAGTCTGAAAGTACAGCTCTCCAGGCTAAGCCAGAACACTTGAGAAAAGACAAACCTGCTGTTACCTGCGGCCTCCTAACAAGCTGTTATTATAAACCTCTCACTTCCAATGGAATCAAACTTGTTTATACCCAGGAATAGTGATAGCATGAGCTCCACACACAATACACACAGGCTGAGGTTTTTCAGAGACCCTCGTTTTGGCAAACCCAGTAAACAAACTTTTTCCTAATGCCATCCCGCTCATAAGCATTTGAAAAGAGCACAACACACGTGTTGGGCTTTTCTCAGTGAGAAACTGTGATGGACAACCAAAGACCAGCCTGCAGCCTGAATCCCAGCTGTGCAACAGCTCTCCACAATCATCACAAGAGCTCTTCACTCATTCACACACTTTTTTTTTCATTATTTCCCCAGAGTGAAGACTAAAAGACCACGCTGTATTGCACTTCTCTTCCCCTCCACGCTCCACAAAAAGAAAAAAAAAAAAAAAAACCAACCCTACAAACAGGAACTCCACAACTCTCCACAACCACTTGCCCTTACCACGACACAGCTTCCCCCGTGCACTTATCGAGACAGATGAGACACTCACCAGGTTGTGTTTGTTTACAAACGCCACCAAGGGATGGAGCTTCTCTGGGCAACCTGTGTCAGTGCCTCACTACCCTCTCAGAGAGGAATTCCTCCCAGTATCCCACCGACCCCTGCCCTCTCACAACACACAGATTGCCGCAGCATTAAAGGCATGAATAAAACCAATAACCTCAAGTCCTGTCTCACGCGGGCTGTGTGTATTTTACACCCGCGGCCCTGCAGACAAGGAGAAGGGACAGACAAAAGAATGGGTCGAAGCCTCGCAATCCCAAACACAGCTCCTCACTCCACACCGCTCCTTTCTCCTCCAAAACTCCACGGAGTTTCGCACACCTAACCCTGACTGCACGTCCAGGAGGCACATGGGGGTGTCCTGTGCAGAGCTAAGAGCTGGACGCGACGATCCTCGCGGGCCCCTTCCAGCTCGGGATATTCTGCAGACCCCTGCAAGGAAAACACACCGTGCACGGAGGGAGGGAGGGAGCGGGGGAGAGAAGGAGCAGCACAACTTCTTTATTCCCCCCTCCCCTCACCCACACATACACACGGGCGGCACAGCGCGGCCCTCCCATCACCGCCCGGGGGATAACGCCGGCAGGAGCGGGATAACCCAGCCCGGGTCCCACCACAACAAAAAGGGCGAGGGCGTAGGGAGGCGCCCCCGGCCCCGCCGGGACCAGGCCCGGACGGTTCCTCACGGCCCGCGCAGCGCCAGCGGGGCGACCCTGCCCATCAGGCAGGGACCCTGGACCCAGCATCCACCAGCACCTACCGGGAGCCACCAGGATCCGCCGAGAGCCACCGCTCCTTCCTCTCCTTCCTCCTCTCCCCTTCCTTATCCTCCTCCGTCTCCCCGAGTGCTGTGCGGCCGCCGCCTCTTCCCTCAGTGTTACCTCCTCTGAGGGCCTGCCCCGCGAGCCGCCCCGCCCCCGCCGCTGGGCGGGGAAGCCGCCCATTGGCCGCGGTTATCTTCTCTTTAAGCAGTCGCGCTGCGATTGGTCAAGAAGTTTAATTGGCAGTCAGAATCACCAATGGAATGCCCGCAGCGTTAAAAAAAAAAAGACAAGGGAAGGGGAATGGAAGAAACAGGCGTGAGGAGAAGGGAGGCGGGTCGAGGTCGCAGGGCTCATTGGTCGGATCGGCTGTCAGTCACAGCCCGCGCACCAGCCGCGGGAGGTTGCTCGCTGCTCATCGGAGGTTTGAGTGAGCTGCAGCGGCGCAGTCGCAGTGCGGCTCCCCGGCTCCGTATCCTTCCGCGGCGGGCACGGTGCGAGCCGAGAAAAAGTGCGTGGATTCCCGGGGGAAATTGCCGCTCGGCTCCAGCTGGGGAACGCACGGGTGAGCAGTGGCACCTGGCTTCTACCAGCAACAGTGTGACACCAATGCCGGGACAGCGACTGCCCCCCTGGGACACCTCCAGTGCTGGGGGCAGCTCTGGAACCCTCAGGACAAGAGAGACACCGAGGGGCTGGAGCGTGTCCAGGGCAGGAACGGAGCTGGGGAAGGGGCTGGAGCCCCAGGAGAGGCTGAGGGAGCTGGAAAGGGGCTCAGCCTGGAGAAAAGGAGGCTCAGGGGGACCTTGTGGCTCTGCACAGCTCCCTGACAGGAGGGGACAGCCGGGGGGATTTGGGATCTTATCCCAGGGACATGGACAGGAGGAGAGGGAACTGCCTCAGGCTGGGCCAAAGGAGGTTCAGGTTAGATATTAGGACAACTTCTTCACTGAAAGTATTATCCAGCCCTGGCACAGCTGCCCCGGGCAGCGGTGAGTCCCCATCCCTGGAGGGATTGAGAAGCCCTGTGGATGTGGCACTTGGGGACACGGGACAGCAGTGGCCTGGGCCGTGCTGGTGTCACAGTTGGACTCACTGGTCTTGGAGGGCTTTTCCAGCCCAAACCATTTTGCGATTCTGAATAAATTCGAACTGCCCAAAGCTCCGTGTCCCACAGGACAGCTCAGGCCGGGGGTCCTGAGGTGTGGCACGGACACAGGGCAGCCCCAGAGCCTCCCCAGCCTCCCTCTGCTGCCTGCGCCCCGGACGCAGTAACTCCCACAGTGCTTTCCCTGTGTGTTGTGGGGCTTTTTAGCTACTGCCTTCAGTAGTCTGTGCAAAGCTTTAACCGCTCCTGTTGGGGTAATGTTGAAAGGTAACCACAAGGGAATCAGAGCCTGTTGCCTGGCAGTGCCTGTTTGGGGTCCCATCAGTCTGAAACCCGTGGCTGTTCTGTCTGCAGAGACCCTTGCAGTGATGCAGGTTCCCCAGGGCTGTTCAGCCTGGAAAGGAGAAGTTTGCATGGAGACCTCCCAGCAGCTTACAGTATCCCAAAGGGCTGAAGCAAGACGGGGACTCTCTGCCAGGAGCTGCAGTGACAGGACAATGGATAGAAATTGAAAGAGGGGATCTTTAGGCTAGATATTAGAAAGAAATTCTTTGCTGTGATGGTGGTGTGACACTGGGACATGTTGCCAGAGGAGGTGGTGGATGCACCAACCCTGCAAGTGTTCAAAGCCAGGTTGGATGGGGCTTGGGGCAATCTGGTCTAGTGGAAGGTGTCCCTGCACATGGCAGTGGGGTTCAGGACTAAGTGAACTCTGAGGTCACTTCCATCCCCTTAACATTTTATGATTCTATGAGTGGGAAGCCACAAAGTGAGTGTTTAATGGGTTTTTTGGGGTGAGAATGTCAGTTCCTGATTTTGTAAGTGTGTTGGAGATCCTTTGGTTTTTTGCTTTTGCCTTTTTGATACTTTAGGACATACCATATATCTCCACTTCCTTTACACCTGAGGTCACATCTCCCTAACATAGCAGTTGTCTCTCCAGAGTCACACTCATCTTCTAGTCTGAAAGGGTTTCTGCACTCAGTGATGTAGGTGTTATGATTCAGTGTCTTGGGCACAGGTCCCATCTCAACAGGACTGGTATTCCCAGGAGCCAGGTGAGACACCTCACAATATTTAGCCCTTCTACAGAATGAATGTGGACTCACAGAAATCCCCTTGTTGCCTCTTTTATCCCGGGATTTTCCTAGCTTGAAGCAGGCACGTGGCTTAATTTTTTGCTAGCATTTTCGCCCAGTTCCAAAGAGATTCAAGCTGGTCATGAAATTAACAGTGAAGTGAAATGGAGAAGATCCCCTCTGCAGGCAAAGCAGAGCATCTGAGAGATTGCCATCATGTGTTTGAAAGATAAGGTGTTCCAGTCATGTTGTGCCTGGAAACAAATACAGACCATTCAGCCAGCACTGCACTTGCTTTGTGGAGGTTTCAGTGCATTCAGAGAGATTTTTTTTTTTCTAAGAAGAGTGAGTTAAGTAAGCTCAGTTTTCATATGGATTTGCGTCAGACATTCCCTTCACCTCTCCTCTGCAACAGATTCATGGCTCCCTCTCCTCCTATCTCCAAGGCTGATTCCTGATACATCCAAATCTGCCTTCTATGTCCCCAAACTACTTGTGCTGGCCTTCTGTCTGGAGCAGCACATGCTGTGCCTGGTTCAGGGATGTGTGTGCTCGGGCTGGCCAGCTGCCTGCCCCTTATCTACTGCCAAGAAAGCCAAGCAGTACTGATAAGGGCTGAGCTCTCCCTGCCTTTCTCCCCAGCAGAGCACTTAACAACATGTGTCTTCTCTAATGCAGCTGCTGTTTGCCGTGAAGCTCGACAGACTTTGTATTTCCAGAAGCTCTGCTTCTCTTTCAGGTGTGGTTAAATCAGTCAAAAGGTTGGCCAGCTTACACTGGAGGACCATAACACACACACACACACACACCCACACACACACACACACACCCAAATCCAACATTTGCACGAACTTTTCTCTAGGAAAGTAAATTGCAAGCAGCAAGAGGAAGAAAGCAAATGGAAGGGCTGCAAATCCCAGAGCACAGAAGTTACATGAGAAGCAGAGTGGCTGTGGAGAAGGCAGGCAGGCAGGATGTGCATCTGCTCTAGAAAAGAGCTCCCAGCCATACCACCTGCACCTCCAGGGAGAGCACTGATTTAGACTGGTTGTTAGAAAGAAGTTTTTTTTTTATGAGGGTGGTGAAGCACTGGCACAGGTTGGCCAGAGAGCTGGTGGATGCTGCATCCCTGGAAACATTCAAGATCAGGTTCGACAGGGCTTTCAGACACCTGATCTCAATGAAGATATCCCTGCCTTTGGCAAGGGAGATAGACTGTATGACCTTTAAAGTTTTCATCCAAATCCAAATCCAAACTATTTTATAATTCTGTGAAATAATACTTGATTTAGTAAAATAAATTTCAAAACTCGATCCCTGACACCAAAGCTGGGTATTGCTATGTCCTATTAATTAATCACAGAATCCTACAGTGGTTTGGGTTGGAAGGTTGGACGTTCATCTCATTCCACTCCCCTGCCATGGGCAGGGACACCTTCCACTGTCCCAGGCTGCTCCAATTCCCATCCAGCCTGGCCTTGGACACTTCCAGGGATCCAGGGGCAGCCACAGCTACTCTGGGCACCCTGTGCCAGGGCTTCACCACCCTCAAAGGGAAGGAATTCTTCCTAAAATCTAACCCAGATATTTCCATTTTGTAGTTAAAAACCATTTCCCCTTGTCCTTTTGCTATCTGCTGTGTAAAGAGTTGCTCCCCATCTTTTTTTAATAAGATCCCCTTTGGTACTGAAAACCTTCAATGAGCTCTCCCTGGAGCTTCTCTGGTGCAGCTGAGCATCCCCAGCTCTGCCAGCCTGGCTCCAGAGCAGAGGGGCTCCAGCCCTGCAGCATCTCCGTGCCTGCTCTGGCCTCTCTCCAGGGCCACATGTTCTTTAAACCACACAGCTCAGCACATTTTGGACATTAGCAGTTAGGTACAAATGGCTGTCAGTCCCAGTCGGATTTGAGGCTGCAGTGCAAGAAATGAGCAGCTCCCTTAAGGTCTCTGAATGTGCATGGGGAGTTCAGCACACTCACAAAAAGATGCTCATGTGCAGAGACAGCAACAGCTCCATGGTATCTGTCATCTGTCTGCTAAAAAGAACAAAGGAGATTGAGCAACTTGGTCTAGTGGAAGGTGTCCCTGCCTGCGGAACAAGATGATCTGCAAGGTCCCTACCAAACCATTCTGTGATTATATGAAATAACCTCGGACTAAAAAAACATGATGAAGCAGTAGCTGTCTGTGCTGTGCTACAGAGGATACATACTAACTTCCCAAAGCCCATGACCAAAGGAAATGCAACATCAATTTCAGGTAACTTCAAAGACACTTGGGATTTCTGAGTGACCCAACACTAGCAGATACCCATGTGTGGAGGTAGAGACAAGTACAAAGTGCAATGCCAGGAAGACAGGTCTTGGAGGCAGAGCAGATATGTTTTGTGTTGAATTCATTATTACCAACATGTCAAAATGGTGTGTTAAACTGGAAAAAATTGAAGATTTTTGAGCAGAGTTGTGATACAAAAAGATCAGCCAGCATTTCAGGACACGTAACAATGTGTGACTGGGGGAATCCTCACCCTGGTCTGCAGTTTCCTCATGAGGGGAGCTGATCTCTTCTCTCTGATGACCACTGACAGGTCCCAGGGAAGGGCTGGAGCTGTGCCAGGGAGCGTTAGGTGGGATTTCAGGAAAGGTTCTTTCCCCAGAGGGTGCTGGCACTGCCCAGGCTCCCCAGGGAATGGGCACAGCCCCGAGGCTGCCAGAGCTCCAGGAGAGCTTGGACACTGCTCCAGGGATGCACAGGGTGGGATTTGGGGGTGTCTGTGCAGGGACAGGGGCTGGACTAATGGTCCTTGTGGTTCCCATCTAAGTCAAGGTATACTGTTTACTTCTGTGTATAAAAACAACCACAAATCCATGGAAAACCACTGTTAAATGTTCCTAGGTTTCTTAGCTCATTCTGTTGAAGAGCTGTTCTGCACTTCATTAGGTGCTTTGCCTCTTGCATCACTGGCTGCAGTGTTGCTTCCCTTTCTCTAAAGGCCATCTGAACACATTATTTTCTCTCCAAACTTACATGGAAGTAACTTTCCCCCTTGCACAAATCTGCAAAAGATTATGAAAGAGGGAATGGCACTGAGTCTGGAAGCTGTGAAAGGGGAAGATTCCCTTTCACTCTGTGTTACTTCATGGCCAAACATGGAAACAGCCTGTCCATGCCATTGCAGGACTGCCTGCTGTGGGAGAAACACTGGCAAAAAACCACTTCTATTGTTGGTACCAGCATGAAAAAACTCCTGGAGGACTGGGACTGTGTCTCCCTCAGAGGGTTAAATATGGATTAAACCCCTTTTTCTTGTATCTCATCAAGCTTGCATGCAGCTTCACGCTGTATCAGTTCTTCTGGCAGCACAAAGAGGGTTAAAGAGAAAACCACACTCTGCTTTCCCCATCACATCGTGAGGAACATGTCAGTTGATTTTCAAGACAAGTAATGTCTGGCGAACCATCAAAACAGGCATTGCATTAAAGTGACTAGAGAAGAGCTTTAGCACCATAAATTTAAATAAAGCCATTGGATGAGGGATAAAAATCTCCAAAATAAACAGCAACTTTACTCAGTCATACCAGCATAAATTAAATACTCACAAAACTTCTCAAACTTAAAAAAAAAAAACCCTAGAGCTAGGAATAACAGCAAAATATATTAAAAAGGCATTGCATATTTTGTTACTCTTATCTTTTCAATAATGAAATTATTCATTATTTCAGTAATGAAATGAGTAACCTCTGAAACCTTGAAACACAAATCAGTTCACTACCTCTTCTGAAATGCAGAAGTACATTTCCAATATTACACAAATCACTGTCACTTCAGACTGGAAGATTTCAAAACAAAGC
This sequence comes from Luscinia megarhynchos, assembly GCA_034336665.1. Taxonomy (NCBI): domain Eukaryota; kingdom Metazoa; phylum Chordata; class Aves; order Passeriformes; family Muscicapidae; genus Luscinia; species Luscinia megarhynchos. The sequence goes on along the minus strand of CM067592.1, from coordinate 1,051,926 downwards.
CAAAAAAAAAGAGGAATCAGTTCCACAGTGAAAAAAATATTGACAAAAAATAAAACTTTACAGCTCTTGATGTAAGCCTGCTGTGTCTGTCCTACCCCCTTGGCTAAGCAGACTTAAGAAATAACCATTATTCAAAATAATGGGCTAAAAGCAAAGTTCTGCCTTTCTGACCTGTCATTGCATGAACTGGTTGGTGTTGGTGGTGTAAAGTACAGTGCTTTCATCAGGTGGAATGGAGTTAGACATAATCCTTAGAAGTGACACTCCCCTTGAGACATTCATAGCACAAGGAGAAGACCTATATATCTGTTCTTAATTTACACTGTATAATTTTGATGAGTAAATGATTTAACTGTGTTAATTTACCTTAATTCCTAGTGCCCTTGTGCACATAGACCCAGTTACCCTGAGTAACCAAAAGCATAATGAATTGACAGACAACTTGGGCACAATCAGACATTTGAATTTTTAATTCTTTTGCTCCATTATCTTACTTGATTTTGTGCTGAAATTGACAGGAAACTTTCATGCACCAAAACTGGCTTTTCCTTCTCCAATTCTGTTTTTTATTGCTTAGAAACTTTTCATGTTGCCAGCATTTCTGTTTTTCCTCAGATTATTCCTTTGTCCTTTTTTATTCTTCCAAATACTGCACCATTCATCTGCCTACATCCTTTATTTTGGATTAGTTGATTAGAAACACATTTATGCTAACCCCAAATAAGCCATCATTAAAGTGAAATTGCCTTGTTTACAAAGAGATTTACACAAGTTTGTCTCTATTGACTTAAATAAACAAGTCTAATTTGTGAGTAGGGCCTGGGGGACAATAGCTTTGTTTATGAATTAATGGTAGGCCTTGGTTCAGGAAGGATTTGGGTATGTGTTTAAATCTATGCAATGTATAAGCCAGTAGAACCTGTCATAGAAACAAAATTCAGCATAAATGCAAACCTGATATGATTCATTTTTTTTATCATCTTTATTTCTTCTTCAGTTTGCTTTTTCTGGAAGCTGACATTAATTCATTACACTGAAATCTGTAAAATAATCAAGAAAAAATAGTTTGGGCTTGTGTAGGAAGGATCAAAATAAACCAATTTATGCCATGATCAGTTATTGCAATACAGTCTCTTTCTGTTTTACACTGTGTAAGATGCACTATGCTAATTAAGCATATGTTTGTATAGATTAGTCTCAATGAGATTTACCCCAGTTTTCTACGCCATCTGTGCAAGATTGGTAGCCGAGTTGGGGAGTGATCTCTGTATATATTGTCTATACTAGTTGAAGAAATGTTTAGAACACTCTGAGGTAGTTTTCTTTTTGTTATTATTGGTCTAGCAAACCTTTATTTAGGGATTTTGGCCATTCTCTTTGTGTTTTCAAAAACTAGTGATTTATGACATTATCAATTTAAAAGTTATGATTAAAAATTTTAATCGTAAAAGATTTATTCTGATGGATCAAGTAAATCAAGCAAGACTTTAAAGAACTTGACAAATCCTTTCTTGCCTAGATTCATTTAGAGATATAAAACATATATTACTGCTAAGCAGGTGAAGATAACACAAAATAAAAATGTTGCCATAAAAAATTAGACCTTAAAAATATAGAGGGACTTTATCACTACAAAGCTGTCATGTTGTTTATTTTAGCTCTTGGCATTTATCATGATGAATAACTGATGCAAAAAAAAAAAGAAAAAAATCTATCCTTCTCACAGTGGTTGCAGCCAACTGATAGCTTTTTCTGTGTAATCCCCAGGGAAACCTGTGCCAGAGCCTCCATCCCTGGCATTCCACATTAGCAGGGGCTGGTTTCCTCGTTTGGGGTGCTGGGAGAAGGAGCCCTTTGCCCTGGACAGCCTCTGTGGTTACGAGGAGTTATCCCTGGTTGGTGTGAGAGTCAGCTGTGTCCTCCCTCAGTTTAGGATCAAACTGGTGCAAAACCTGGTGCTGGGCACGTGTCCTCTCTCAGCACAGCAAACTCCACTCTGCAGAAGGAAGTTTTGCCCGGTTTTACACGTAGGAAATGCCTTGCTGGCAGCACAGACCAGATCTCACCAATACGTGGGCAGTCATTGTCCTCATGCCATGTTCTGGCTGCAAGACATTGAGAGGTTGAAAATTAACATTTTACCAGAGTCTTCAAATTTATGACTAAGATGGGTCATTGCAGCCATTAGTGTATGCTGTTCACTTCAAAGACCAAATAATTTCCCCCAAAGGATCCCTTTTTGGGTCCACAACCTTTGCTGCAGGGAGCTGGTGTAGGAAAGCTCTGATGACAAACTTGGGTTGAGAAGGATCCCCTGCCTGCCTTGTAGGTTGGAGTGATGAAAGTGGGCGCCTCTCTCTTTTATCTTCATGCCATCAGATCTTGTTATACCTTTTTGTTGGTTTTGTTTTGTTGCACTGATGTCTTCACATGCAAATCTTTATCCCATGTAAGTATTTGGCTGCTGGGAGTGAGATGCCTCAGTGGGTTCTTTTCTTAAGTAAACACTCTAAACCAAAGTTTCTTTGGTCTTTCCCTGCTAGGAGGATTTCCAAACTTCCAAACTTTATCCCAAACCCTCTTTACCTCCTCAGTTTTCTTTTTAAACTATGCACTTTGAAACTGTGAACAGCCCTCTAATTCATTTACAGTGGTACATGAGTTCTCTGCCTTTATTCAGTCGTCTTCTGCTTATGCATTCAAAGTCCCGCTTTCCACTCTGGGCTACTATGTAAAATTAGGACTAGATACAGTGACCTGTAAACCCTTTTTAAAGCCACTGCTTTCCCAAATGCAGTCCCTGCTCTTCATGTCGAGATGTGCACCCCTGATTCCTTCAGACAGCTGTCTTAAAAGCATCAATCTGAGTGACTACATTTACTGCACTGTGCAGATTGGTCTGTAAAAGTAATTTGTCAGTACTTATAAAACATGGCAGTAAGAAAAGACTCCAACCCTCCCGCCACAGGCAAGGACAGCTTTTGATTTTTCAGACCTTCACGCTTGCAGGTGAGGAAAGGCCAGACAAAAATGAGAACTTAAATGCTTTCGAGTGGTATTGCTGGTGGAAATGGAAATTGAGAGGTATGTCTTCTGGTAGATGTGATCAAACCAAACCTGCAACTGCAGTCTGGCTGAGTTAGCTCCTTCATGCAAGCTTGACACGGCTGCAGGCAAACAGATTACAGATCATGCAGTTTCACACAGCAGAGATAAGGAAATCATGGCAAATACACTGCAGAAGTCAGATTCAGAATTAATCAGCCTGTTGATATGGGAGCAGGGCAAGAATGAGCTGCAGAAGATGAAAACCTTGGAAAAGGTTTGGGAGATGACACCATGGACAATAAAAAGGAGCAGCATCTGAAATGGAGGCATGGTCTGCAAAGGGCAAGAAACAAATGGAAGAGGCTAATATTCAGTAATTCTGCTTTATGTGTTCATTCCAAGATGCACTGCTTTCCAAGCCTGCACAAAGAGCAATCTGCAGCAGTTTGGAGTCTACAGCAACAGAAGAAAAACAGTAACAGCCTTCAGAAGGAGCATCTTGCTCTCATCCATTGGCTTGAAGATTAAAGCAAAAAAAACCAACCAACCAACCAACCAAAACAAAAAAATAGTTTGCACCTCAAGAACTATTAAGACATTATATGGGAAATGTTCCAAGGACATTATGTCTTCTTTGCAGAATGAATGCAAGTGTCTTTCACAAACTTGAAAGCTAAATTAAAGATTTAAGTAAATATTTAAAGCAAGTTTTTTATTTTGGACTCAAGGACCCACCTTGTCCTCTGTGTGTAGTTTTGACATTAACTGTGTTCACTGTAACCACAGACTTCTCCTTAGATAACAAAGGGGATAGATGTTTGTGGTTTTCAGGGCAGAGGCTAAGAATTTTGGCCCAAGCACTCCTGGTGGGTGATTTTATCAGAGTGCAATGCTTTGGAGGACCTTGAATTGGGTGCAATTGTTCAATTTAGTGTATGAAGCTCAGCTGAACTCTGGCCCACCAGCAAGAAAAAAGCCCCTTAGAAGTTAAAGGAAACAGAAAAATCATCTGGAAAGCTGTTTCCAGGATTAATCTATAGTGTAATGAGAGTTGAAAAGCCCTCTATGGAGCTCAGTATCTCAGGGTGTGTGAGTGCTGTAACCAGTGCAATGTGGAGTACAGGGCTGGCTGGCTACCCAGGCCCTGGTGGATTTTGCAATGCACCAAACTTGGCAGGTGATTGCAGTGTTTGGGGAGGAAGAGAGTCAGGGATTGTCAGTCTGAACTCTGTCCATTCTTAAGAAACACCATGGAGACATGCCTGGAGCGGGTGTGAGTCCAGCAGTCGTTCTGCCCGAGCAAAGTGCCCAGCACAAGCCCTGATGGCTCTGCTGTGACAACTGCCCAGCCCGAAAATGCTCGGAGGAGTGACAGCCAGTCGCTCAGCCTTCTTGCTGATCACCCATTCCTGGATGCTATCTTCTCATCCTTCAGCTGATGTTCCTGCTATTTCTGCTGCTGCTGATCCTGAAGCACCTGCAGTGTCTCACCTGCCACGTGTCAGTGCCAGACAGCTGACTGTCAGCCTACCCGTGGAACTGTCTAGACGCAGTGATGTGCTGTCAAACGCACAAAGTTAACAAAATGATAGGGGAGAATATTTTCCCCATGAATCCTCTTTCAGTCATGATCTCAGAGGTTATTTGTGTCAGTGGCAAGTACAGCATTTTCAGATGAAGACACAAGTCGATGAATCAAGTCTGCCTCTTTAAGATGTTCTAGGGTTTGGGGTTTTTTTTCCAAAGTCCATCCCTGTCATCAGCTCAGGCTTACACAAATTCCCCAGGCACATGCAATGTTGCAGTTACAGGTAGTTTGCACTTATTTAACAGCTAATGTCAGCAGATAGTGGTCTCCTGCTGCTAGATAAAGCCAGAGGAAAATCTGTGACAATTTACACTCGGAATGCATTTAAAAATTAAAATTAGTGGTTTGGAAAAAAATACTTTTTTTTTTTTTTAATTTTTTTAAACAGAACATCAGTATCTCTTCTTAGCTTGCTTCCCAGCAAAAGGGTGAGGAGAAGAGTGAGAGAATTATCCCAGCACCATTTATGACCCAGATAGGATTGTTCCCGTGAATGGATCCTGCCATTCTCTTCTCCTGTCTTTCTGCCCTTTTTTGAGAACAAAGACTTTACTGGCGTCTGATATGGCTCAAGTCTGTGTCGTGACCCAACTACAGCCTCAGCTGTTGGTGAGGCTGCCAGGTCTCTCACAGAATGCTTTACGTGGAAGATCTCTGTGCTCCAGGCCAGGAGCATGGCCTCTGTCTGTGGCAAGAACAAAGCCTTGAGGAGGGAGATCAGGGGAACAGGGCCAACCTCATTCCCATGCAAGAATATTTGTAACATGGTTTTGCTCTATAATATGTACCAAAAAAAGGCATTTGTGGGATTTACAGGCTCGGCCTGTGCTGGCTTTTGAGGGTGCCTTGAGGCTATCTCCAACACCAAATCCTAGCAGACAGATGGTTGGATGCACTTCACCAAATGTTAGAAGTTAGACATCAAAGTCTAAGTTACTCATCCTAAAGTTTCTAGAGGACAGTTCATCTGGCCTGTTTTAGAGATTGTTTTAGGGTGAGATGAATAATAATAGGAATTCCCTCTATTTTTCTGCACTGACTATAAATATCGCCTCTTAAATTTTAGATTCCTCAGGCTGCTTCAAGTCTGCAAGGCTGGCTCCAGACACACAGCAGAGCATGAAGGGTCTAAACCTGCAGGGTCTAAACCTGGAAGCAGGTCTGAGGCTGTCCACAGTCTGATTTTCCCCTCCTGCAGCAGTGTGAGCAGAGCATGGTGCAGGTACCACAGCTGGTGTGGAACCAGCAACACCCAGACAGAGCCAGCCTTTCCACCTTCCAAACAGGGCAGGCGAGTGGAAAACACTGCTGCCAATGGTCCCTGGCCTGACCTAAACCCCAAACCATGCCCAGAACTTGTCTGTAAAGTGCAACTGGCCCAGGGCCCAGCCTTTTCCAGGACTGCAGCGATCAGAGAGCGTGGACAGCAGAGCTCTGTGTGTTGGCCTTTCTCATCTGCATCGTGCTGGGATCAGGCTGAGATGTCCCCAGGCTTTGGCATCCTGTCCTGCTGCACAGCAGACCTGACATCCTTTTTGGAGCCACTTGGAATCACCCTTGAGTAGGATAATATCTATACTACGCAACAGGCTGGGGCACAGAGTTGGGGGTTTTGGTGTTTCTAAAGGTTTCAAGCTTGGGTCTCTTCATTTGTTTTGTCAGGTTTGGGACTTTTTTGTTTTGATTTTTTTAAATGTACTGAGAAAAACCTTGCTGTCCCAAGCATCCTCAGCACAATCACAGTATGAAGCCTTAATTCTCCAAAGGTAGGCATGATAAACTCAATTAAAATACAAATCTGTTGACTGCCAGAATTTCTTCCTGGTGTGTAAATCTCTGGTGTAACACCATAGTGCCCAGCATGTATGACAAGGTCAGGACAGGGATTGATCTGGGAGCTCTGGAATTCCCTTCCTTGCTGATCTTGCACAACATCACTGCTTGCCAGCTGTTGCCTTTGCCTCCTGTTCTTCATCTACAGGTTTTTAAACAGCTTTTTAGATCACTGTACATTTGCATTTCAGTGTGTTCAGGAAGAGAAGACTAGGAAACTTCAGTAAAACTTCTTTCACCTTTTGGTTTTCTTTTTCTTTTTCTTTTTTTTTTTTGTCATTTTTGTACAGTTTAATATCTGGATGTCAGGTGTTCTCCTACATGGGGTCTTGTGAAGGAATTTCTGATTATTTTGCTGCCCTTCATGTCAATGGACAGCCATCCATACCTGCCAGCTTTGTCACTGGGAGCAGCTCCATCCTGCACAGGATGAAGGAGCTGGTGTGTGGCTGCATCTTGCATAGACCCCCCTTCACAAAGGGCCAGTAATTGTTAAATAAATTATATGCTTTATTGTCCGCATGTTAATAACTCTAATCCCACCTCCAACTACCACATTTAGAAATGTGATTAGGGAGGATTATACCTCACCTAATGCCTAATCAGTTGTCTGTTCCTGGCTGGCCTTTTATTTCCACACACGCAACACGAGGGATCTAATCAAACATCTTGCACGCACGGAAAATGCCGAGCGAGTTAAAAATCAGTTGAGTGAGAGCAGGTACCAGCTAGAAACCAGACGTGACTGAAACATCAACCAGTGTGGTTACAGCTCTGGCAGCACCCAAACTCACACCCTCAGCAATTGTTTAGGCTGATGAAAAACCGAAAGGGCTGGAGGTAGATCTCCACCAGGCTGGTTTTCTGAGTTGTTGTTTTTGGGGGTTTTTTTGACAAAATGTGGTTGGTGGTTTTTTTCCCCTCCTCATGCAATTCTTGGTTTTATTTTACTTTGCACAGGAAAACATGGATGCCTTTTCCAGCAGTACTAATAAGCTGCTGAGTGCCACATTGCAGAAGCTGCCTAAACACTGTCCCCCTGAGCTGGTCCCTGAGCACCACTCCTCGCTCCCTCTCTGGATGTGAGGTCCAGTGGATGTCACTGCCAGCACGTGGCAGTGAACATGAAGTGATATCCTGCTGTCCCAAGTAAAAAGGTGGAACACTTTTTAAAGTTTCAAAACTTCAGTGAGCACAGTCACAGGAGGGGATGGCTTTCCCCCTTGGCTGTGCAACCTGAAATCCCAAACTACTAAGCCTTACCGAGGATTCACATCACACAGGCACCCAGAAATAATCCCCTCTTCCCCTGACAAAGACAGGGACAGACAGGCACCACCTCATGGAGTTCCCCAAGAACTTTAGCACCAAGAGAAGTGGCTTAGTGAGAACCAGTAGGGCCTAGAAAGCCCCTTCCAGAAAGATGGAGGACCAAAAAAACTTCCCTACCATAAATTGCCATAACCCTGTTAGCACTATGGGAGCCACCCCAGTTATCCAACTGAAGTTTAGCTCCTCTGTCTTGGACCAGCAGTTCTGTCTGCTTTCTCCTTCCTTTGACACATCCCCACACGCAGCAAAGGCAGAGCCAAAGGGACCCAGCAGCTGGGGACAGGGGTTAGAATTCATCTCTGGTAGCTGCAGTGCAAGAAAGGTTTGTTAAGTCTGTGTGCTCCAGCAGCACCAGGACGTGGAGAGGAGGCACGGAGATGCTGCAGGGCTGGAGCCCCTCTGCTCTGGAGCCAGGCTGGCAGAGCTGGGGGTGCTCAGCTGCACCAGAGAAGCTCCAGGGAGAGCTCAGAGCCCCTGCCAGGGCCTGCAGGGGCTCCAGGAGAGCTGCACAGGGACTGGGGACAAGGCATGCAGGGACAGGACACAGGCAATGGCTCCCAGTGCCAGAGGGCAGGGCTGGGTGGGATATTGGGGAGGAATTGCTGGTGGGAGGGTGGGCAGGGCCTGGCACAGGGTGCCCAGAGCAGCTGTGGCTGCCCCTGGATCCCTGGCAGTGCCCAGGGCCAGGCTGGATGGGAATTGGAGCAGCCTGGGACAGTGGAAGGTGTCTCTGCCCATTTGGAATAAGATTATCTTTTAAGTTCCTTGCAACTCAATCCAGTCTGTGATTATACAGATCTGTTAAAATTTAAAAAGAAAATAAAATCACATTTTCAAGTGGTTCACATTGTTGTCACTTTTTGTTTCAGTAAAGTTAGTTCCCTTTTGTTTTTAGATTATAATTACAACACCATGCTCAGATCTGAAGTGCTTGTGGAACCTTGTTGCTGTTGGTTTGTCTACAGTGTTTGTTATCAGGAAAACCAGGGGCTGTGTTTAGGGGAGAAGAAAGGAACAAATATTTGGCAGAGAACTGAAATTATGTCCTGAACATCAACACAGATGCAAATCAAAGCATGATTGTGGAGAAATACCCAAGGATTTAGCCATTCTGGATTAGAAAGAGGATTTCAACCATGTATTTCAAATCTCTAATCTCGAGTGAGCAAGTAATCTAAATCCACCTAATAATAATGAATGAAATTATAGCTCAGCTAAGTAATTACTCCCTTTTTTCCTTCCTATCATTCAGAATAAATACATTTCATGAGCTTTCAATGGAGCATTACTTTACATTGCAGCAATTTTAAATATTGAATTTAAAATCTGTTCTCTTGGTTGACTGAAACCAAACTTATTTTTGGTTTCAGGGGTTAAAAAAACTGTACTGTACAGTGCTAATGTAACCCCATGTGCTCCCTTACTAGACTTCTATTTGTGAATTTGCAGTTTGGCTGCAAATTCTTCTAGTTCAGGGAATTCCAGGTGGGGATTAGGTTTTGAAAGCACACAGATGAGTTGTGGGAGAGGCTACAGCAGCCACCTTTCTGATGGACACCCTGAAGTCTGCTCTTACACAGTGCAAAGATGTTGTTAAAGCCATTTCAGCAAGGAAATTCCATCTGAGGACCAATACATCACAGTGGAAGTGGGAGATGCTCTGCTAGTGGCTAAGCACGGGGCTGAGCTTGCTTATGCCTGGGCACAAAGGTAGACTAAGTTCTGGAATCATCAGAAGGGGAATCAGGGAGTACCTGAAGGTTCCCCTTCCCTGGGAGTGTTCCAGGTAGGACAGAGGACAGGCTTTGGAGCAACCTGGTCTAGAGAAAGTGTCCCTGCCCGTGGTGGGGAGTGCAATGAGATGATCTCCAAGGTCCCTTCCAGCCCAGACCATTCTGGAGAGGGCACAGGGCTCCTGCAGGGTTTTGTTGCAGCCCAGCAGCAGGATGTGGCACCTGGTGACAGCAGTGTCACCAGGGGCTGCAGCTCTGGCTCTCCACAGTGCAGTCCCTCAGCACAGATGGGCTCAGCCTCTGGCTGTCCCCCTGCTCTGGAGGAGCCTTGGAGGGACGAGAGCTGGTGGAGGAATTTGTGGAGCTTCCCTGTGGCTGAGTGGGCAGAGAGAGGCAGGGATCAGAAAGACACTGATCCAAGCCTTGCTAGGGAGGGCAGCTGCACTCACTGCAGTCTGGTTTCTGCTGAGATTTGTCTCATAAGTGATTTCAGTATTAGGGAAGAAAAAAGAACCTGTAACCCCAAGGAGTGGTGACTGTGGCATGGTGCCTCCTATGGCCAACAGCTGCTGGGGAGTCATGGAGTTGGGTTGGAAGGGACCTTAAAGATGATCTAGTTCCAGCCCCCTGCCATGGCCAGGGACACCTTCCACCAGACCAGGTGGCTCAGAGCCCCACCCAAACTGGCTGTGAGCACTTCCAGGGATGGAGCAGCCACAGCTTCTCCTGTGCCAGGGCCTCACCACCCTCACAGGGAGGAATTTCTTTCTAATATCTAATCTTACCCTGCCCTCTGTCAGTCGGCAAGCATTCCTCTTTGTCCTGTCACTACATGCTTTGTGAAAAGTGCCCCTGCACCAAAATCTAACCCTGCAGTAAGCTGGCCAAGCTCAAAGCCTCTGTGCAAACCTCAGCTGCTCAGATGAAGGAAAGAGAGGTGTTCCCCCTTCTCCCTGAGAGGATCCATTCTCCCCATGCCCTCCAACCTGACCCTCCCCAGCTGCAGGCAGGCTGCAAGCCTGTGGAGCACAGTTATGCCAGACCTGCCCCGACCTTCCACATCCCCCAGATGCCTCAAAAACCACTGACCCACCATTTTCTAGGCAACAAGACACAGTGCTGGCTCTTCTTGTTGCCCAGGAGGGGTAAGTTTTGAAGGCTAGAGTAAATGGGAATTTAAAACACTGGAGGAAAAACTGAGGCAGGTGAGGCAAACAGCGTGGATGAGGTTAGAAGATTTGGGAGATAGCACAGTTCAAAGTTTGGTGTTCAAGCCCTGGCATGTGCCAAACTTGTGCCTCAAAGCTGCTTCACCAGGACACCAGCATATCCTCCTGGAGGAGCCAGAGTTCCAATCTTCCCACACACAGAAAATGGCTTTTAAGGCCAGGTCCAGGAGGGCAGGAGGAGCTGAGGGCTAACACACTTCAGCTCCTACTGAGTTACCTCTTCTGTCACAGAATTTTCCAGCACAGAGACCATCTCACCAGCTGCCTGACAACTCTCAACACCAAGCACGATAAAAAGCTGCCCAGTTTGGTCACTTCTGCCAGTGAAAATTGCTCCCCTGGCAGCTTCCAGCTCTGTCTGCTTGTGACTGACCCACTAGTGGTTTTTTTAGCTATCATACATTTTTTTCCTCCTCTTTGCCTTTGCAAGAGACAAAATTTCAGCTGCTGGATGAGTGCTAACCTGCAAACTGGAGAAAGTGCCTGGTGGCAGGATGGGGGGGCAGCACACTTGTACCTGCAAGGAAGGAAAGCAACACCAGCAAACTTGTACTTTAAAAGAAAAAAAAAGAAGAGAAAACGGTGAGATTCCTTTTCCCCACTGTTATTTGTGTTTTGCTTCAGCTGTGTCTTGGGTGTTAAAATTAGAGACCTTTGAGGGCTTCAGGACACAGCTCAGGCCTGACCACAGCACAAAGCAACATCAGCAACAAACACAGGGGCCACACTTAGAGCTACCAGAGCATTGCCAGATCAGGCAGCTGAATCCCATTTTAGGTCTCCACATCCAAAATCCAAGCCCTAGATACTAACTTTCAGCCAGGGCTGATATTTGTCATCATCTGCCAGGCTCTGGCCAACCTGCCCAAGTCACTGCAGTGGCATCACTCCCCACTGCCCCCTCCACGCCCAGCAGTTGTGGTTTATCTAGCTTGGGTTTCTTCTGCCTGCTCTCTCCACACCATGATCCCACTGCTGCTTTTTTGCTTTTAGTGACTCTGAAAAATACATGTGTTGCCTGCAATTGCCCATTTTGTGTGCTCTGGAAGGACTTCTGCCCATGGTGGATGGTGCAGAGAGCACTCTGCTGCAGCTGGGACGTGCTGACCTCCCTTCAGCCTGTGAGGTCTGGATAAACAGCCTTCAACTTGCATTCTTTAGAGCAGTGTTAGCTTCTGCAGAGGCAGATTAGGTCTCGAAGATGTCCTTCTCCCCTTGCTCAGTGCCTTCCTTTAGCCTTGGTTCCATATCAGAGTCCTCTGCTCTGCAGAAACAGCAGCCCTGGTGTCACAGAAAGGGGGCCACTCCAAGGACGAGGCCTCTTTCTCAGTTGGTTAAAATAAATAGATTTTTCTCCCAAGACATAACAGTTTCCACTGAGGATGCCAGTGTCCCCCACAACTGTCCTTTCTTGGACCAGGAGAGAGCTATGCAAGGGCATTGCTATTTGTCTGGCCATGTGTTTTACCTTCTCACTAATGAAAACCATCCCTGTTTTTCCTCTCAGAAGCTGACACGGGCTCCCATCCCAGCTTGTCTTTGAAGTTACAGTTTCTGACTTTCACTGCCTCTCCCTCCTACCTACCCTCCTCATTCTGAAGTGAGGGATCATCCAAGGGACACCAGTGTGTGCTTGATTGAGAGCCCTCCAGCTCTGCTCCAGAACACAGGCAGACCAGACTGATAAACTGATATGCACCATCCATCTCCAAGGAAAAGGCTTTCAAACCCATCCAGTTCCCATCCTGGCACACAGGCCTCAGCTGAGCAGGCTCTCAGGGAGGTGGGCAGGCAGCTGTGCCCACCTAAGGACAGAAAAAGTCTCCACAACAGCTCTACCCTCTTTGGAAAAAAATAGGTTTTTTTCTTTTTTCCTAGGGCACAAATACTAATAATATTCCACAAGTTCAACTTGATCATCCTTGTGGGTTTCTTCCAGCTCAGGATATTCCATGATTCAAATACTCATCAGGAGCCCATAGCCTGGGGGAAAGTAATTGTGGGAAAGCAAGTGTGGCTTTCTAGTAAAGTCTGGGAAGTTTTTAGTCCCTGATGCTCAGAGTGTCTTTCTAAAAAACCTTCTCCAGCTCAACTAGGAGCTGTGGGTTTGACACAGAATCTGTCTGGCAGAGGATTTGATGAGCCACCAAAGCTATCAAAACTCCCTCTGTAGCCAGCTGTGTGTTTTATTGTGCATCAGATATTTCCCCTAGGAAAGAATGGGTTATTCCTTGGGCAAACCTCTCACCACCACACACAGAAGTGACCTGGATGCCAAGGCACCCTACACTGAGAAATTCCATGTTGTGTGTTACAGAAGTTTGAAAAGATGATTACAGTGATGGAAGAATCGTAAAATGTTTGTCACAAACAAGGATTATGGCTCAATCTTGCTCCCTGGACATGGAAGGAAGCAAACTCAGTCCTTCAGATTTCAAGGTTCTGGTGAATTTGCGACATAAATTATTCATTGTCCTAAACAAAGTAATTCCTTTATCTAACTCATCTCTACTTGCTGGAGCAATAAACATGGCTGCAATTAATTCTGGTGCAGAAGAGCCAATAAAATGAATTATGTCCCAGAAATCTTTATTCTGCATCCTATTTTAAGACCAGTAACAAAAACACATTGCCAGAAGCTTCTTTCAGACAGACCATCATGAATTATAAAGACACTGGAAGACAGCATGCAGACACAGATCCTCTCAGGCTTTGGTTCTGCAACAGCAGAGGGAACAGCAGCTCTGTCCTCTTGCCTTGACTGAGCTCAAGGCTTGCATGAGCAGGGAGGGACACCTTCCACTGTCCCAGGCTGCTCCAATTCCCATCCAGCCTGGCCCTGGGCACTGCCAGGGATCCAGGGGCAGCCACAGCTGCTCTGGGCACCCTGTGCCAGGGCCTGCCCACCCTCCCACCAGCAATTCCTCCCCAGTATCCCACCCAGCCCTGCCCTCTGGCACTGGGAGCCATTGCCTGTGTCCTGTCCCTGCATGCCTTGTCCCCAGTCCCTGTGCAGCTCTCCTGGAGCCCCTGCAGGCCCTGGCAGGGGCTCTGAGCTCTCCCTGGAGCTTCTCTGGTGCAGCTGAGCACCCCCAGCTCTGCCAGCCTGGCTCCAGAGCAGAGGGGCTCCAGCCCTGCAGCATCTCCGTGCCTCCTCTGCACTGGCCCCAATGGGTTTAAGGCACAGCAAGGCTCATTTCTCCTTATACTCAAAATTCCCCATCTCTTCCTGAGCAAGCAGCTCATTGCTTTTCACCAGGGATGAGCCTGTACCTGCTCACCTGGCACTGAAATCAGCTCCCCAGTCCCTCCCTCTTGTTCTCCCCTCACAAATCCCTCTGCACCCCCAGAGCCATAACAGGGAGCCAGCATCCCAAACAACAGCTAATGCAGCCCCTCTCGCCAGGCTCCCTCATCAGGGCACAGCAGAGTCCCAGATTAAGTGATAAGCCCCACCACAGCCCACAAAGATGGATAAAGTCACCATTTCCATTTTACAAATAGAGGAGCTAAGGCAGAAAGATTAGCTGCCTTCCCTCAAGGAGCCTCAGACCTGGACTCAAATTAAATGAGTTTCTCTCTAAGCAGGGAGATGGCTCAGGTTACAGCTGTGGGCTGTAAATCACAGAGTGCCTGGTGCAGGCTGATGGGAGAGAACACATGATGGTTTATTAAATGTAATGAGCCTTAGGTCCCCAGTTTTCTTTGAGGCCAGTACCCTCATTTGTCCAGATAAATTGAATGTTCAGAGCAAAAAGTGTCTTTTCAAGCATTTTCACCAACCTCTTGCATCATGCTGGTATCCTCTCTCTCTCACCTGTACCTGTCTGAGCTACCAAGAATGCAGGAAAATCCACATTCACCCCTCAGGATGGCTTGGTGCAGATCCCACCCTCCTCTCTCCCCGTGCTGTGGGATTAACAGCACAGCCAAACAACCCCAAGGCATTGGGCTGAACCTGTGGATCTTCAGCTGGTGGTGTTCCTTATTATCCCTTCCTCCAGCACATGAGAGCTCTGGGTGCATCCACAGCCTCCTGCCTCTCTAATCAGCTGTTCCACACAGAGAATGTGTCCTTCAGTGCCGTGCTGTGTCCCCTCCTGGGTGTTCAAACGTGCTGGGATCCTCAGTGGTGACTGGTGAGAGCTTTGAGTGCTGGGTGCAAGGGACCAGGAGACTGATAAAAAAGTGGACAGGGCATGAGAGGATAAATTCCCCTCCTGCCTCTGGAGAGCAACCAGCATTTCGAAAGTGTGGTTGTGTGACCTGTTCCAGATGTTTAATTCGAGAGGGATTGCTCTCTCCTTAACTGCAGGAGGAGCTGGAGCACCAGTGTGAGGGTCTGAGCAGAAACCCTCGCCTCCATCCACCCTGCCGCCGCCCAGGCGGGTGTGCAGCACCGCCCAGCACCCTCTGGTCTCCACCGCGACATTGTTCAAAGCTCGTCGGTGTCCTGAAAATCCACGTCACAATGAATTCTGAAGGCTCAGCTTCAGAGCTGCTCCAGAGAAACACATTTCAGAGGGTCGGCGGTGCCCTCCCGCACCCTGTTAGCGTCCTCCTGCTCAGATTTCACCTGCTTTATGCCAGGGACCCGTTGCAAAAGGTCTGGGGTGCCCCTAACACCCTCTAGTCCCTTTGTGCTGCTGCTGGGCACAGACACATTCACAACCCGCAATGGCTGAGCATCCTTCCCACCCCTCTGTCTGAACCCTGCCTGCTCCCACGGGCTGGGATGTCCCTTTTCCTCCCCTGGAGGCTCACCCAGCACCCCCCCAGCGAGGATGGAGCATATGGCCGGGCATATGGGGCATTAATGCAGCAGCTGGCACCGGATTTCGCACGCCTGGGCTGCAAACAAGGAGCCCACGTGTGTGACGTGGCCACATCCCTGCTCTGCACATCCCTGCCCGACCGGGGGGCTGGTGGCAGTGTCTGCCCCTCCCCGCCGCTGGGATTTACTCTGATGCTGCTTATAGGGAGGCTGGGGAAGGATTTTCCTTCCTCACTGGCATTTGGGATGATCCTCGTGTTCCATTTTCCCTCGCTGCAGCACAGTTGCTTCAGAGCATCCATGCCCAGGGGTGTGAGCATTTACAGGTGGTGGGTTTTGTCAGGGGTGGGGTGTTGGCAGAGACTCCTGCACCCTCGGGACAAACCCGTATCACAGATGTCCTGAAGGAGCAGCAGCAGAGCGTGTCCTCCTCTCGGCTAAAAAACGCCCTCTCTTGGCTTTCTTCTTCCCTCTCGCTCCAAATTTCCTCCTCACCAGCTGAATCAGACAGGGATGCTGGAGACAAGGAGATGGGGCTTCCCACGAATACTCCTCCCTAACATTTAATTTACCGGGCTGATGAAGCCATTGCCACTCCCCAGGGATGATTTATTTGCACCTGTGTGTAGGGTAGGTTAGCAGCACACACACAGACACCTGTGTGCTGCAAGGGCACTGTGAATAAATCTCAGTGCTTCCCCATGCCTGTTTACCCCCCCAAAGAAGAAATTCTGTTGCCTTCTATAAAAAATCTGGTGAGGATAACAGCTAAACGCATATTAGTATTATTATTATTAAATGTGTATTAGTATTATCTAAATGTGTATTAAATACATGTAAGTCTTTGAGTGCATTCACACATAATAGGGTTGTTGAATCAATCTGAAAGTATGTATATGTATGCACACACACATACACATATATGTGTATATATATATTTATATATTATATGTATATATATATATGTATATATGTGTGTGTATATATATATATATATATATATATATATATTCCAGCTTGGCTGTTTTCACTCCAGGGAAAAAGCATCCCAAATGTTTGGAGCTACAAATCTCTGTCAAAGGCTGAGCTGATTTGGCATAAAGAGCACAGGGCAGCTGCATGAGGAGCTCATCTGCATCTGGACTGCTGCTTCAGCAGTGAAGATTGCTCCGAGCTCACAGAATGGCAGAATTATTTAGGTGGGAAAAGCCACTAAGATCATCAGATCCAACAGAATTATTTAGGTGGGAAAAGCCACTAAGATCATCAGACCCAACAATTCCCTGGACACCCAACAGCCCCTCAGTGTCCCTCTTGTCCCGAGGGGCCCAGAGCTGTCCCCAGCACTCGAGGTGTGGCTTCACTGTCGCTCCATGGGAGATTTTCTTCCGCCTCCCACAGAGCTTCTGTTCACCCCTCACTTTCCTCATCCAGCTCCTGTGTTTAAATTTTGGGGTGTCACAGCCTGGCTCACACCCCTGCAGCACCACCCAGAGCAAATCACTGCTCAGCTTCACCTCAGACCCAGGGACCTTGTCTCAGAAAGGTTGTGAGGACTTTGTATTTCCAACTGAGTTTTCAATGAATATATCATCTAGACCTCTAGAAAAATATGGTGAAAGCTGCCTAAATGAGAACCCCATTTCTGAGAACAGAAAGGTGAAGCCTTAAGTATTTCCCAACGATGCGAAACTCCAGCTAACCTTGCAGGAGTTGGTCCCACTGAGACAACCCTGTCTTATTAACTATGGAAACCGAGTTAACAGCTACACCCTAAAGACAGGCAGGTTTACAGCCATCCCTGTAAGGATTTGCCAGAGGTTACCCAAGAGCAGAGGAAGGTTTTAGCTGACAGACAGGGTCTGTCCTTAAAAACCTCAGCCCCTGCCCAGTCTGGCTTTGCATCTCCTGCCTGCAAATTGGCTGCCTGAATTTCAGATGACCCCAGAGGCTCGAGGCACTGCATGAACTATTAGGAAGCCCGATCAGATTTGTGACATCTCAGTCAGTGTCATCTCTGCAGAAAGAAGGAAATAAAATGAAACTTTGGGGGTTGTCGCTCAGCACTGCTGTTTGGCTTCTTCCTTGGTATTTGCATTTATGGTTTTTAGTCTCAGTTCCTAAGGAGATGAGCTTTATGTAATTGTTTAGGATTTACATTTGGAACCCTTACGTGCCCGAACTGAGCAAAATTATTAGTGGTATACCATGAGGGAAGATGGGAAATATCAGCTGAAGCCACGTCGGGCATCAGTCCTGGCTTAGTCTTCAGGAATAATTCCCTAAAAATCAGGGTTCCCACGAGGCAACTGTGGCATATTTCTTGGTGGTGGTTAATTGAGGTGTAAAAAATTCTTAAGAGTCATAGAATCGTTTAGGTTAGAAAAGACCCTTAAAATCATCAAATCCAACCATTGAACTCCCGCTGGATGTGGGCTGAGGTTTGTATTTGCTCTTCCTGGCAAGTAGAGGGTCCTGCACGTCCTGGTGCTGCTGAGAGCCCAGCACAGCTCCAGATGTGGGTCCCGCCCTCTGCTGTCCCCAGCATCACTCCGGTGGCCAAGCTGCCTCCGGGCCACCACACGAGGGCAGTCCAAGCTCGAGTGTGCAGGGAGCTCCTGCGCCGAAACGGGGAAAATCAAAACCCCAGTTGTACTCACACATGTAGCATTTATCTGCCCCGCACAGAATTTCATTCGGCCATCACCAGAGGCTGCTCCTCAGCCCCTGCACCCTCGTGGCGACAGCCCAGGTGCCACATGAGGGGTTTTTTTGGAGGGACACCACAAAATGCTCCATCACCCCGCTCATCGTTTGATGGCAGAATCACTTATGTTGGAAATGACCCTTGAGATCACCCAGTCCAATCACTCATCTGGTGCTGAAATCTGAATTTCCCAGCCCCAGAGCAGCGCTAAGGACACAGGACAGGCTCAGTGCTTCAGGTAACAGTTTATTTTCTCCAGGGTGTAAGATGTGCAGCAGGTACGTGTACAGGACTGCCAAGAGGAGTCGCAACCAAACAAGAGACTGGAACAAAGAAACCTAGACAGTATCCTGCCCTACAGCAAATAGTGCAAGTCATGTAAAACATTGGTTCAACATAGGAAAACACAGGGGGGGAAAAGGTATTTCCAAGCCACAGGTATTTTTTCTCCCTCTGCTGGAGATACCAGAGGTGGGGCTGGCAGCTGGGATGGGGATGAGTTCACTGAGGCTCAGACTTGTATGGGGTGTATCTTCTACAAGAAGGGATTTTTCTCAGTTCTTCCCCTTTTTTTTTGTTTTTGGCTTGGAAAGAAACACAGGTGCACACAGTCAGAAGTACCAAAATGCAGTGGCAGATCTTAAAAACCCAGCCACGGGTGACCTGCTGCCAAGCACAGCATTTGCTTGTAACGAAACTGCTTCATGTACTCTCTTAAGAGTTTCCTCTGCAACCAGACAGTATCCCAGCTTCAGGGCACTGAGACAGTAAATAAAGTACTAATCCCCCCCAAAATGGATGGAAAAGGATGAGGGGCATAGCAGGTCCTAGGGGGCTGCAGGCAGAGCACAAGTGGAGCAGAGACTGGGCAGCATTTGCAGCCTCACTGGTGCTGCCAGGAGTCCTGCTGACACATTCAAGTCTAAAACATTTTAGGCAGTATTTCCAAAAATTATTCCCTTTTTTTTTTTTCCTGCAGGTGACTGCCAAATGGAAAAGCCTCTCACTTCCCAAACTGCAGGCTCTTTCTTCCCTTCTTAAAACACAGAATTTTTTTTTCCTGTATGCAATTTCCTTCTGCACAACTGCAGGAAGAGGCTCCTGCAGTGCTCAGCACAGGGTTTCAAGCCCAGGGGAAGGTTCTGCCCATCCAGCTCCCTGTCACTCGTGCAAACGCTTGTGTGCTGCATCACCCCAGTGCTGTTCCCCCTCTGCAGCCTGGATGCTCCAGCAGATCACAGCAGCTGTTCAGGAGCAAGCATGCAGCTATATGTTCTTGCTAACAAGCATCTACTGAAGTTAGTTTCTTCTCGTGATTCCCATGTGTCTGATTAATGCACAGCTCCTCCAAGTGATTTTTAGATTATTTTTTTTTCACCCTCCCCTTGCAAATCTATTTCCTATTTTGTTGTTGTTGTTATTGTTCTGGCATTGTAAGTAAACCAGAATGTGAGCATAAAATGGGCCTAAAAGCCACAAGACCTGAAGAAAGAAGTCGTAAGTGTATTTAAATAGCTAAAAAGTAATTCACATAATTTTCATTTTGTGGATTTTTTTTTTTGTGCTCAGAAACAGTTTATAGGCTGACCCTGCCATGGTCCTGCAGGCTCCAAGCACAGAGGAGCTTCTCAACCTCAACCACCTGCCCTGGAAGGGGGATTGGCATTTCTTTGTTCCCAAGTCACATTTCTGAACTCTGCCTGCAGATCTGGACCCCTGCCCAAGCACCTGATGCTGTGGAGTCCTCCTCCAAAGCGTAAAGGAAGGAAAATGACCTGTGGCTGTAAGAACTTGGGATGTTTTACTGGGATTGCAGCAGGGTGTACGACTCATGAGCCTGAATCCCTGATCCCCAGGCTTGGGAGGCTTATTTCCCATTGCATTTCCAGTTCAGACTGGGAAGAAATCAAGCTGCCTGGCCTGGGTCTCTGGGCTGTACCAGCATCCCATCCTCTTGGGAAAGGTTTTGGTGTTTCCAGGCGCTGTCCCACGAGCTGAGCAGAGAGGAGGGAGCGGTGGTGGTGGGAACATCCCTCCCCATGGTTAACCTTATCTCAGTGAGCTGTGGGAAAGCACAGCACGCTGGTAGGTAGCAGAGAGGTGCCCAAAGGTGATTCATCCCACCCCTGGGAGGTCCAGCGTAGGTGGGGTGAATCACCCTCCATCAGAACCTGCCTCCCTCCAGAGCCAGGACTGCTTCAGAGGAAGGCTGGGAGTCACGTTGCAGGTTGCAGGACAACACGAAGGTGTGTCAACAGGCACGGGGTACCTGTTTGCTTCACTTCCAAATGGCTGAACAACGTGGGAAAAGCCCCACCGTTCCTACCTGAAGCTTTTTCCAAGCTTTTGCACCTCATTCAAAAACAACTAAGGAATTCTGCAATTTCTGAGCAGCCACGTGAATGACAGGGCTCATGTTTGTGTCAGATGTGTTCATATAATCATAGAATCATCAGAAGACTTGAGCTGGAAGGAACCTTTAAGAGTCATCCAGATCCACCCCCTGCCATGGGCAGGGACAACTTCCACTATCCCAGGTTGCTCCAAGCCCTGTCCAGCCTGGCCTTGAACACTTCCAGGGATCCAGCGACAGTCACCATCTCTTTGGGCAATTTGTTTCAGTGTTCTGCCACCCTCATTGTAAAAAATTTCTTCTTTCTATCCAGACTGAATCTCCTTTCTTTCAGTTTAAAACATCTTCTCTTGTTCTATCCCAATAGGGTCTGCTAAAATGTTTGCCCCACTTTCTCCTAAACTGCCTGCAGGCCCTGGCAGGGGCTCTGAGCTCTCCCTGGAGCTTCTCTGGTGCAGCTGAGCACCCCCAGCTCTGCCAGCCTGGCTCCAGAGCAGAGGGGCTCCAGCCCTGCAGCATCTCCGTGCCTCCTCTGCACTGGCTGCAGCAGCTGCACGTCCTGGTGCTGCTGGAGCCCAGGGCTGGAGGCAGCTCTGCAGGTGGCTCTCACCTGAGCACAGGGGCAGAATCCCCCTGCCCTGCTGCCCCTGCTGCAGCCAGGCCGTGGGAGCCAGGGTGAGATGAACAAGAAGCCACCACACCATGAGCTGGGACAGAACTCGTGTCCCTCCAGCCCGAGGTTTGGTGCTCAGTACACCCGCCCTGCTTGGGAAACGGGAGCAGATCCCCAGGAAGGCACCTTCACACTCAGCTGGGCTCCCATGTGGATACCTGTGGCCTGGACTCACCACACGACATCAAAAGGGGAAGAAACAGGGTTTTCTCTAATCATCCCTCTACACCCCAAAACAAGATCACTGCCAGCACTCAGCTCCCTCCAGCCCTACCCAACCCAGCGCCAACGCGGGAAAATCAACCTTAACTCCAAAATCATCATCAGCATCTCAACGCCAGCAGCCCCCCGGGCTGGAGCCCAGACCAGCTCAGTGTTTAATTAATAAGTGATTACTCTGGCTTTCCAAAAGGTGTCAGGCAAACATCCACAGAGCTGAGGCCACACGGATGGCTCTGCTGGCAGCTCAGCAATTGCGGCGGTTCTGCCTTCTCACCATGGCCACAGGCAAGAGAATCAAGTCCTGCTAATAATTTAAAAGCATCAATTAATACCATTTAATAAATACATAAAATGATCTAGTCTCTTTTTTTCTATCTGCTTTTTTTTAACATCAATCAAAGTTAAGGGTGATTGTCCCGTGAGTAACTAAGGCAAATTTGTTTGTGTATGTGTGTGTTCCTCTCTCTACTTTTTTGTTTTGATTTTTTTTCTATTGTTTTGTACATAAAGCAATCACATAAAAATAGTTATAAATAGAAAAATTGCAAAGGTTTATCCCCACTTAGACATATAGGAAAAAAAAAAAAAAGAACCCAACTGACCTAACAAACAAACCGAGACAGAAAAAACACCTTGCTTCAAGTCCTTGCAGATCATACAGTACTCAGCATCTTTGGATATTTTACAATGACTCCAAATCGTAGACAAAAGAACACCTGAAGGAACCAATCATCTGCAAAACATCGCTCGTTTAAGAAGTTGATGTGGATTAAAAAGAAAAAGTTTGATGCAGTTTTAAGAAGATTTCTTTTTCTTCTTTCTTTCTTTCTTTCTCTCCATTGACTTTTGTTGCACGTGGAGTCTTTACGGATTTCTTTTTGGAGGAGGAAGCCAAGTGCTGGGCCGTTCCTCGGGACCATTCTGCTACGGGTGGTGTCAGAGCAGAAGTCCCTCACACCCTCCTGGGGGCTGTGGAACCCTTGACTCCCCGTGTGCGCCTCCTTGCCTCTGGTGGGCAGATTCTCATCCAGCCACTGATGGAAAAACCAAGAAACTCACGAACTCGCGGTCCTCGCATTCCCTCCGATTTTGGTGACATTGAAAGGTCATATTAAAAAGAGAAACAAAAAAGCCCTAACTTGTAACATTTACATTTCCAAGTGTTGGTTTCGTGTAAAACAACCTCTGCAACCCACCTCAGCCAGTGGTGGAGCTGGGGTCTCACCATGCCTGCCTCCCATGGCTCGTCCAGGAGGAGCCATGAGAGGCAGATGGCACCAAAAGCCTTTAACCTTCAGAGTAGCTCATGGATTTGGGGCTCAAGGAGGTGGACAGAGCCATTCCAGCCAACTAGCCACTTTTTTTTGCCCAGAAAGAATTACCAGATGGTCTGGCCAAGATGGGGTATGCAGGGATGCTGGGGAGTCACCCCAAACCTGTTGGGGCCACGTGGCTGACCTTCACCACCTTCTCTTTTGAACTAACCACACTGGAGAAATAGCATTTCTACTTGCTTGCAACCAGACAGTATCACCATCAAGATAACTTTAGGGAACTTCTTTTCCACAAAGACCCTCGAGACAAGCAGCAGGGATATTTACACACCCAATTTTTTTCCTATCAACACTGCAAATTTGGGGACACGCAAGTGTTTTGTAAATTTTTCTCATCACTATCACACAGGAATTCGAGGGAATTAAGGACAGAAGCCCAGATATTTCAGAATGGTCAGCGGCAGCGAATTCTGACTCTTTGGTTTGAAACGACTTTTTCATTTCAAAATTCCCACTGGTTCATTTTTTTCAAAGCAAGGGTTTAATAAAAGCTCAGTATTGAAACATTACTGATTCTTCCAAAACTTATCCTTCACCTTTTCAAGCAACTGAAGTTAAAATACTCAAAATAGGCTTTGGTTCTCCTTTTGAAACTTTGAAATAGCTAAAGAACCAAAATAAGTAAAATCCCCCTTTTCCACCCAGCTTTGTGCTAGGTGTTCGATCTCCTTTTTTTTTTTATTTTTTTTTTTTAATATGTTTTAAGGTCCCAACTCATGCTGCAGATCAGGGCTTTCACTAGCCCTGTAAATCTGATGTACTGCTGAGAAAGGCAGTGGCCAGGATCCTCACTCTCTCCCTCTCCCAGCAAGGCTGCTAGACCCCCTCTTTATCCCTTGTGGAATAAATACTGTTGCCAGACATGGAAATTAATTAAGAAGAAAACAAAAACAAAAATAAAACAGAAAAGTCCTTTTGACCAAAAGGGCCAAGGAATGCAACATAACAAACCCAAGTCTGGACGGCTTGTCAGTGTCTAGTGAGCTCTGTGTGTGGGGAAAATGGGGAACATTTCCCACAGAAAAGCCATCTCATGGTGATGGCCGAGCCCTGGACTAAGGCAAGTGACATTTTCGGGGGTGTTGAAGAGAGCAGCAGTCCTGGCCTGGCCTTCCCAGATGGAGCCGTGAGTGGTGGGATGGGACAGTGAGTGCCCAATGGCCCCAAAGCCAAGTGCAGAGTCTAAAGTGCCGGCGGCCACGGGGCACAGCACCTGCCCATCCCCTGCTCGCCCCAGGGATGGCCCCGTGCCCCACGGCAGTGAGAGGACAAAGAGCTTCTCGGGAAGCTGATGATGGCGTTCCCAGAAGGGCAGTGGGAGCCCCAGGGGAGCGGGCTGCCTTGCTGGGACGCATGGTGGGACCGGGGCGGGTTTAGTTGCTGGCCTCAGAGATGGGAGCCACGTGGCCGAGCCCCGCCAAGCCGCTGAAGCCTGTGCTCCAAGGGTCGGGCAGAGGGAAGAAGGGCTGGGCAGCGAGGTTTTCGTTGTGGCCCAGGGCGAAGGCGAAGACGCCCGCGTTCCTCTCCATGTCCATCTGGGCCCGCCTCAAGAGCTTCATCTGCGTCTCCTCAATCTGGCTCTCCAGCTCCTGCAGGCTGAAGGGCGCCTTGGCCCCGCTCAGGAAATGTTTGGGGCTGGGGCCGGGAAGGCACACGGCCGTGCTGCCGAGGTGGCTGCTCATCTCCTCCAGCGTGGGGGGCATCACGAAGCTGCTCTCCACGGGCTGGGCGCCGGGCGCGAAGAGCAGGCCGGCCGCCCGCCAGGCCGCGGGCTTGCGGCCGCGCCGGGGCCGCGCCACGCGGCAGCTCTGGCGCTTGATGTGGCGGTGCAGGTGGTCGGAGCGCGTGAAGCTCTTGTAGCAGAACTCGCACTGGTAGGGCCGGATGCCCGTGTGGATGCGCATGTGGTTCTTCAGGTCGTAGTTGTGCACGAACTTGGCGTTGCAGTGGATGCACAGGTAAGGCCGCTCCCCCGTGTGCTTCCGCATGTGGATTTTGAGCTTGTCCTGCCTGCGGAAGGAAAAGCAGCTGGGGTCAGGCGGTTTTGGGATGGGAGGGGTGTGGCTGGTGGGGTTTAGGGTTTTGCCCCAGATTGCCACAACTAGCCCGAATAAAACATTCCGTATGAACAGCTTCTCCCGGCTGCTTCAGGCAGATTTCAGCCACAAGGTACCAGGATGCAAACAAGCCTAGAATTTAGGCTCTTTTTTGATTTTCATTTTCTCTTTGCTTAGCCAGCAAAGAAGAGACAAAGAACGCTGCAGGGTGTTCTGTAGGCACTTCTCATCCACAAAGGGGTCCTCACAGCATTCCAAATACATGGGGTACTAAAGGGGCTTTTATAGGGTTAGGGTGCCTTAGAAAATGAACCAATAACATCAAGGATTGAAAACTATCCAACTACTTAAAGGTTTCAGGTAAAATGTGACCAATCAGCAAGGGATTGGAAAAAGGACCAATTAAAGCACAAAAAGATAAAGCGGGGGTCTGCAAGAGGAGGGGGGAAATATTTCTAGTATTAGTCATGCTAAGGAAGCAATTTCTTATCTAAGGGATGATTGTCCAGGGAGGCCCTGTCAGGGTTTCTGCTCCTTCCACAGCTGGGAATGATCTTTTTTTGGGGTTGCCTCCCTATTGGGATCCTTGGGATGCCTTCCTATTGGGAAGGTGGGGAGCTCATCCTGGGTGTGGATGGTCTTGCAGTTTGATGTTTGCATTTGCCTCCTCTTTCCTGGGCACTGAAACACCACACACACACACAGCCCTCAGTGCCAGGAGCTTTCAGCCCATCACAGAGAGTTTTCAAAACAGCTTAAATTGGAGGGGGAAAAAAAAATATCACTGGAATAAACCCAAAAAACACAGAATCATCAAGGCTGGAGAAGCCCTAAGATCATCAAGTCCAACCATTCCCCCAGCCAAGGCCACTACTAACCCCTGTCCCCCTGTGCCACGTCCAGATGGCTTTTAAATCCCCCCAGGGACGGGGATTCCACTACTGCCTTGGGCAGCCTGTGCCAGGACTGGACAACCCTTTCAGGGAAGAAATTATTCCTGATTTTCCAAGCTCTTTGGCACAACTTGAGGCTGTTCTCTCTTGTTCTGTCCCTTTTTCCCTGGGAAATGAGGCTGACCCCCACTAGGCTACAATGTCCATGTATTTGTAAAAGGCAAGATTCTAAACACAGGAATATATCTATATATAACTAAATCTGGGATTATTAAATAAATTCAGACCCATTCCAGCCTGCAAAGAGGGAAATTATTTGGGATTCAAGAGCCTGGCAATGTGGGACAATGCTGCTTAAATTCAGTCCCTCTTGGAGACGATTTTCCTCTCCTTTTATTCTTGCACTGACCACATGGTGTCTCAGCAGCTTTCTTTTGGAGCAGGAGCATCACTGAGGGTGATGCTGCCAGAGGTGCAGCACCCAGGCACTCTGTCCTTCCCTGCCAGGGTCTCCAAGGCACACATCCAACTTCCTCAACCATTTCGAGAAGTTTTTTTTTTTCAAATCCAGCCACGGGATAGCGTAATATCCATCCCAATGGCACTTATTTACAAATATGTATATATGTATTTTTTTAGAGGAACATCTAAAAGGAAGAATATTTTCCCGTACTGGCAATCCAATCACAACTTTTTCCCTCAATAAATAAATGCTTCCTTCTGCAGGCAAAAAAGGAAAAAAATCACAGCTAAAGTGTATGATTTTAAAAAGTGAAGCTGATTATGGCTCAAGTGAGTTAAGCACTGCTTCCTAGGTTTCACCAGTGGAGCTCAAGTAAAGAGCAAAGTGGCAAAATTCATATTGTTTTCCAAAATTATTCCAGTATGAACCCTCCAACATGCTAGTATTGAGGCTAAAAATATGTAGAACATGTGGAGTAATGTCATTATTAGATATAAAATATATATTACAGACATGCCATATAAAACTATATGGTATATTTTAGTATAAAGAGCAAAGAATATACAATTTATTATTGTTTTAGAATATAATTATATTATAAATTACATAATATAAATATATATTATGATGGTTTAATTTATATAGTATAAAAGCCACACAAAAATCTGTTTCTTCTGGCAGGTCAAGCCCTCAAAACTTGCTGCCTCTGAACTAGTTTTTGCCACCCAGCCCGTGTGCGTACTGAAACAGTTTTTGGTGACATGCCCAGCAGCACCGTGAGGAATGCAGCCCTGGGATGGGCATCCCTGCACACCAAACCCTCAGGATCAAGGATGCAAAAGAGTATCCCTAGCAGGAGAGTCACTTCTTCACCAGATGATGCCTTATGGCTTTTGGGAGACTGATCCCAGCCTGGTCCTGCACCTATGGATTTTTTAGGGAGAAAAAAAGAAAAAGGCATCTCTCAGTCCCTGTGCCAAGCTCAGGGCAACTTCCCACTCTGGCCTTTTTAAAGCTGGTGCTACCCCAAGGTTTTCAGCGGGGTGCATTTCCTCTGGAAGGGCTGGGATCAGTGCTCAGCAGCAGACAAAGCAGCAGCAGGGAGAATTTCACCCCGAGCGCGGGAGAAGTCGCGCGCGGATGAGCGCGGGGGAAACGTTAATAAAAAGCAGAGCTGCCGACCCCACCTATAATTTAATTTAAACCCCCGTATGTAATGTTTAACCTAGCAGGATCGCTTTTCCTAATAAACACGCTGCGTGCCAGGACTGCATAATGTAAATACAGGCAAAGCTCTTTTCAGGCTATTACCCATCTCCGGCAGCAGACGGGGAGAAACCCAATCCTCCCAATCCTCCCAATCCTCCCTGCCCCAGCAGATCTCCCGGGAATGCAAGGGAGGTTTGTGGCTCCACCTGGAGCTGCTCAGAGGCTGGGGGAGTGAGGTGCTCTGTGGTGAAGCACCCCAGGGGGATGTGGCACGGGGAATACGAGCTGGGAGCTGGGCTGGAGGCTCGCTCCGACGGGGATCCACGCTCCTTGTGTGTGAATAACCTTAATGCAATTGCATTAGGAGAGCGATTAGGGCTCTGCGAGCTGTCACAACACAAATAATAGGAACAAATAACGTTAACCTTTCCAGCTGGAACAGTATCTCCTTGAGCACTCTGGGGTTGTCTTGGTGGGAAAGCTGAAATAGTTGCAGCTTTCTCCAGCGTTCTAGCAGGGCAGAACAGCAGACTAGAAGCTGAGCAGCCTTTGTTTAAGGAAAAAATAATTAATGAGCCCTTAAATGAAGTCACGCTTCCTGCCATCAGATGTCTGTGGGCAGCAGGAGGGGCAGATCCAGGTGCATGTAGGGTCCTTGCTGGGGAATGCAAGATCCCACTGATGTGGAGGAGAAGGGATCTGCTGGGGAGGTTGGGGCACTCCTCACCCAGGAAAATATAAACTCTCCATCTCCCCAGTAGATTTTCTCCACTACAGCTCCTTAAATGCAGAAGTAATGCAAAGGACTGATTCACACAGAAATTCCATTTGGGAACCTCTGCTTCCCTGCACCCTCACTCCCAGGGGACCCCAAAAGGGACCATCTGAGCTTGCAGCTCCCCAGTGAAGGCACTGTGGGTGCAAGTCCAGTGCTTCCAGAAAGCATGGAATTCCCTCCCCCACGAGAGCAAAACACACAATGCAAGTGGCAGCACTCAGGAAATCCCAGTAGAAATCTCTTTCTACATCTCAATCACTCCACTTTGCTTAAAAATACACTTATTTTCTAAAAGGGAGCTCTTACACCAGAGTGAGCATGAAAACAGCTAAGAAAACCCCACCCCAAACAAAATCAATTAGCTGCACTCTATTCAAAATCCTTCCAAATACATTTAAAAACAAATCAATATTTTAAGATATCTGCTTCGCCCAGGGTAATAAAGAAGAAGACCCTCCAGCACTCAGCTCTGCACAGGGTGACCCACAAAACCAGTTTTCACCAGTGGTGTTGAGGGACTGCACTGTTGGGTGAGTCCCAGTTTTTTGATTTTTCCCCTGGATGAAATCCCTGTGCCCTGTATTTAGAAGCTGTTGAGCACATGGGGGATGTCGAAACTATCAGGTTTAGTCCTGCATTAGTTATAGGTCATGCTAGACCAGCTCTGTGTGGAGTTTTTAACCTCCACCACGCTGATATAACCTGTCTGGCTCTGGCTTAGGCATCAGTACAGCATCACTCTGTGCCTCAGTTTCCCTGAACTAAGTGAACAATGCTGCCCTTGCCTGTAAAGGACTTTGAGTGCCCTCTGGGAGGGCTCAGCTCTATTATTCCTT
The DNA here is from genome assembly GCA_034336665.1 of Luscinia megarhynchos. Classification (NCBI taxonomy): domain Eukaryota; kingdom Metazoa; phylum Chordata; class Aves; order Passeriformes; family Muscicapidae; genus Luscinia; species Luscinia megarhynchos. The sequence continues at coordinate 1,022,864 of CM067592.1, read as the reverse complement.
TTAAAGGGCAGGTGTCAGTGATGGATCTAGCCAGGCCATTTCCTCATTAGCAATCAGCAGCACACACAAGATGGGGACCAAGGGATGGGGCTGGCCAGGCTGTCCCTCCAGTCTGAGATGCCATCACACTCACAGAGACAACAGCCCAGTGCTGACCTGGGGATGCAGCACCAGCAGGAGCCAGATCCAAATTCCTGCAGGCAGGAATTATCACCAGGCAGTGGCCTTTCCCCTGCAAATACCAGGCTGAGCTGGCTCACGTCGCACATGCCCGCCCGAGGCACGATGCTCCCCGCATTATAATACGCTGTCTGCTGTGTTAATGGAGGGGAGCATGGAAATTTATTTTCAGGTCAAATTCTCATCATCTGCATATCTTCCATTCGAATATTATCATAGGGACAGGAGAAGAAAAGACAGGCTGAATGCAGGAGCACCCCAGGTGTCCGGCCATTGTCAGGAGCTCGCCTCTGCCTACTGTGCAGATTATTTTCCTCTGGTTTTCTCTCACCCCAGCTTAATAGGGCTCTCTCTCTCACATGCAGCCAGGAGCTGAAATACCATGCTCTTGTCAGAAAGCTTTATTATTATGGTAAAGATTGTTCTCATTAGATATTAATTATACTCAGCAAGAGCAGGTCCAGGAATCTATTTGTCTCTGCTCACCGATTAAATTTGCCCAGCTTTGCAGAGCACGGTTTCAGGCTGGAACATCAGATTTGCACAGCTAAATACAACTTGGCAAGAGAAGTTGCAGCTGCCCCATCTCTGGAAGTGTCCCAGGGCAGGTTGGATGGGGCTTGGAGCAATCTGGAATAGTGGAAGGTGCCCCTGCCCATGGCTAGGGGTGGGACTGGATGAACTCTGAAGTCGTTTCCAATCCAAACCGTTCCATGATTCTGTGATTCCAACTGTTCCCTCAGCACTGCCAAGTCCACCAAACCATGTCCCCAGGTGTCACATCTGTACATCTTTCAAATCCCTCCAGGGATGGGGACTCCTGCACTGCCCTGGACAGACTGTTACAGTGCTTTGCAAGAAGAAATTGTTCCTAATAACCAATCCAAATCTCTGCTGGTGAAGCTTGAGGATTTTTCCCCTTGTCCTGTCATTTGTTACTTTGGGGAAGAGACCAAGACCCCAACTGCACTACTAACACATAATAATTAGGGCCACTCCAGCCTCAGAAAGCCCAGTCATGTCCAAACATGTGCAACTTGGCTGTGGTCTACACTGATGCCAAAATGTGCAAACCCAAACTAATTACATCCTGTGGCTAAATGGCCCTCCCAGCTCAATGCATCTCTCAGCACATTAGAGATGAAGCCTCCTTGGCTGTTTGACCATCTGTTTTCCAGCTCACTCTGGTCCCACTGTGGTGAACTCTGGTGGGGTTGAAAATATCCTGTTACTTATTTAAGCTTTTGTCCAGCAAGGAGATGGATCCAGTGAGCTGTCATCCATAACCCACAAAAATCAGAAGATTCTTTTTCTCCCTCCACCCCCTCCTTTCCTCCTCCTTTTTTTTTTTTCCCAAAGGTTTAGAGATTTTGCCCTGCTTTTCCCCCTACTTCTATTTGGGGAAAAAAACAACCAAACTCCGACAAGTTTTCTCTGATGAGTAGCTGAGAAATCAGTCATGGGTTATGACGTGGCCCCTCCAGCCACCACCCCACTCCCCACAGACAGCAGAGGTGACCAACACACACCTGGTAAAGCGAACTTCACAGATATTGCACATATAGGGCTTCTCCCCCGTGTGGGTCCTCATGTGCCTGGGCAGCTTGCCGGCTCCCATGATGACTTTGTTACAGATGGGACACTGCTGGGATGCCTTGGGCTTTATTTTCCTCTCTTCCTCCAGGGGCCACGGGGGAAAAACTCCTCCAAACTGGGTAGCACTTAAGAAATTGAGATAAGCACTGTAGTCAGTCTCTGCCTTAATATGCCCTAAGGGAGCCGCTGGGGTGTTGGCAAACATGTCCTTGAAGAAGTCATTAGGGAAAGGAGGCGGAGGCAGGTCTTCCTTCTCCTCCTCTTCCTTGATCTTCCTCTTTTTGATCACCAGATCCAAAGGGCCGTTGTCTACTTGTGGCTCCTCAAGCTGGGAGAAGGAGTTGAAGTCACCGTTCCACAGATGGGGGAAGAAGCTAGGGGCAAAAGGAGACAGAGCTGGCCTCCTTTCTGGGATGTTTGCCTTAGGGTACAAGTTTTCACTCAGCAAGGACTCTATGGAGAAGTCTCGTATCACGCCCAAGTGTCCAGAGGAATTATTGGCTGGGAAGTGATTTGGAAAATCTTTAGGCGCTTCTGTGTAAGCTTCTTCGGTGAGATCGGACTCAGAAGGGCTTTGGTGGCAGCTTACTTCTTGTACATCGGCTAGGTTCTCCTGATTGACAAAATCTTCCACTTCCTCCTCCTCCTCCTCCTCCTCATCTTCGTCTTCGTCTTCATCGTCGTCGTCGTCCTCTTTGTCATCCTCCTCCTCGGCCTCTCTGTCGGGCTCCATGATTTCAAGGCAAACGTTGATGATGCTCTGGATCTCCAGCATCTTGGCGGCGCTGAGGATGTGCTTGACGTTTGAGGTGGTGATGGTGAGGGTTGAGGTGTAGGCAAACTCGAGGATGGCAGAAAGTGCTTCAGGCTTGACAAAGTCAATCTCGTAAACATAGGGCTGGTCTGTTAAAGTGCCGGTAGTGAAGAGTTTTTTGAAGTACTTGCTGCAGGCGGCCAGGACGGAGCGGTGGGTGCGGTACTCCTGGTCCTGCACGATGAGGATGACATCGCACAGCAGCCCGTCGTGCCGCTGCTCGTTCAGACCACACAGCACCTCGCTGCTGTGGTTCGGGAACGGGATCCCGATAAGATCTTCAATGCCATTGGCCATATTCTCATTTAGTGCCCTAGGACAAAGCGCAGACAGCAGAGCGTTAGGGATTCCCAGCTGATAATGCCAAAACGATGCTGCCTTCTCACAGAGCCCTTCCCTCCTCTACCTCACCTGCCATCACCTCCTGCTTGCACTGTCTCAGTGCCTCTCTAGGCCACCTTCTGCTCCTTCCTGTGACTGAACCTCTGCTTCCCTCCCCATCTCTTCATCTCCTCCTTTGTCCTCATCCTTCTCGATCCCCACAGTGTTCACCTTTTCACAGTCACCACAAGCTCTCTCTTCTCTTTCACACCCCTCCCCCAGGTACCTTATGCAATGACTCCCTCCCCATCACACTTCTACACCCTCCTGGAGCCAACATTGTTCCAGGCACATGTAGGATTTGCCCTGCCAGGAGCTATGTGGGGAAAGTGTGATGCTGTATTGCTTCACACTGTCAAGAGCCAGCACCTACATTGCTTGAACAAGATGAGCCAGGGAGTGCCCATCTCATCTACGTGATTGTTTTTGGGAATGGTACAACTGGACATCCAGGTAGGAGGGTCACAGCTTCCTGCTGCAGCAGGAGAGCAATCCTTCTGGATCTTCAGTTCTGCTACTTCATGCCTGGAAGCTATGACATGGGGACAAGCCACATAGGAATGTCTTCCTGAGGGATCTGGGAATGGGGAGGAAAACAAGGATTTGTGTCACAGTGTGCACCTAAACACTCAGAAGAAGACAACAGGAAGCAAGGATCTGACCAGACACAGACTTTTGTATGCTATCTCTTCCCAAGAGCTGAGCTTTCTCCATTCCCAATCCTGCTTGGACTTGTCAGCACGGTATCAAAATGCCCTGTGCATCTGGCAGACATCTTCCCCTGCTACAGCAGCTTTAGCTTCAAAGCAAAACTCGGAAGCAAAAAGCCCACACCCAAGAGGAAAACCTGATTTTTTTTTTTGCCATTTTTTAATCTGTAAGATGTTTCCTCTTTCACATGGCTCCAGCAGCCCTTCCACATGAGAAATCCCAGGAAAGGAAAGCGACTTCCTCCAGCAGGCGACGAATACATTAATCCCCTCACAGACAGAATACATCAAACAGACAGAATAATTTTGAATACACTAACCCTTGGAAACCCCCAGGACACAGAGCATGTGTTCATGCAGTGTCACCTCTACCAGCCCTGGCCCTGCTGCAGGTAGACACTTGGTTCACAGCCGAGGGACAGAGCACTTAATCTCCAGGAGAGCTCAGGGCACGTGAAAGCAAACCTGCAGCCCTACTCCATTCCTTCTTCAAAGCTGACAGCACCAGCCAGGTAACCCAATTCCACCCCACCTCTGCAGCTCTACTGGGACCCACTGCCATGGGTGTCCCTCCCTGCTCAGTTTCTGGCTCTGCTGATTCCAAACCTCCTTCCAAACCACCAGGGGGGATCTGGTATACCTCAGCTGCCCTGGGGATGGAAAGAGCCTGGTCTGATGGAGGCTGTCCACGAAAACCTGTGCTTCACCTTGGCCAGCAACCCTTGGGGAAGGCTGGGGGCCCACAGAGGGGATCAGACTCTGCAGGAAACGTTCCCGTGGGAAAAGGAACGCTGTCTCCCTTTTCCTCCTTCCCCAGGGAGACCTCGCAGGTATCTCCCCCACACCCAACCAGCGCTGCCAAAAACGGGTGTGTGGGAGAGTGAAGGTCTCTGAGGACGGTGCAGCCTGGAGGAAGGCGATGGACCACAGGCCTGCAGGGATAAACAGGGATGGGGGACAGCTGTCCATGGCCAGTGAAGCCTCACAGGGGCTGGAGGGCAGCCCCAACCACGGGGAAGCCTCACCAGCCACCTCCCCTCACCCAGAGCTGGGCAGAGGAACCAGGAATTACACCCAGCTCCAGCCACCGACATTTTCAGCGGAGGGAGGACGCTCCAGCCCCACATCCCACGGTGTGCCCATTGCCTCCACGCTAATTACATCTGTTGTCTGAAACAAATTGATTCATTACAGTGTGCTGTGCTTAACCATGTTAACCAGCAACGCTCCTCTGCGATCCCGACCAGCTCCGTATCAAATCCTCCTTGAAAATCGCCGATAAATGACAGTAAATCCAATACCTTCTCCAAATGGAGTGTAAGATAATAAATAACCCCTGAGCCAGGGAGGAAAAGACAGCTTCCTTTCTAGGGCTTTGTATCCCGAATAATAAGCGTGAGCAATTAAATTTCTATTGCTGTTTTTATCATCTACTCATTTATTTTTGTTTGGAAGGAGCCTGAGTGTTAAAAGGAGCTTCTTGCATGAAGGAACGTGTCTTCCTATTTTGATCTTTCACTGCCAGATCACCCTAAGTGCCAAAAATCATAGCAGCAGAATACTGGACTACCCTGAGAAATGTTTTTATAGAGGGGTTTTTCTGGACACTAAGCTTCATTCTCCTTAATTAGTGGATTATTGGCTCGACAGCAAAAAAATTAGAATTGGGAGATTGGGGTGTGATTACATACATAGTTGCATATAACTTATATGTATATATAAGCTGCTTTTCCTTTCTTATATCCCCCTGGTCCTCCTGAGATGTGACTCTGTTAACTGCAGCGTTTAGGCAAGCCGGTAACTTTACAGGATGCTGGCAAAATTGAAGGTGATTCATGTCATTTAAACCGGGGCTGAGGGGGGGAGAGGGAGAGAAACAGCCCATTCATTTGCATACATTTGCATTTTTTAAACTCTCAGGGTGGTTTGACAGCTCTGGAGCTCAGCGAGCTTGAGAAATGACCTTATGGTTCCCATGCCCCCGGGGAGGTTGATGGCCAGAGGCTGGAAGTGTGCTGAGGCTGACGTTTTCCTTCCTTCCCCTCCCTCCTCTCCCTCCTCCTGCACTCCCCCTTTCCCATCCCCGAGCCAAGGGTGGGGTCCTCAATAATAACAGGCTTAAAAATAGCATCTGATGGTGACAAATGTCACCAGTGCGCACACACACACACACACACACTCATGCAAATGCTGGGCAGACGACATGGAGTTAAACAGCAAAATCCCATTTTATAATAGAAAATTACAGCATTGTTAAAATAAACTGGAGGGAGATGGTGGAAAGGGTGGAGGGCACCTAAAATAAACGTATTCTGCAGATGACGTTGTGAAACATTGCATTTATGGTCATGCTTAAAACTCATTCATTACTTTCTTGCCAAGAAAAGCCCCACTTATGAAAAAATGATGGTGGGATGCTGGACTGCTTCCCCCACATTCTGCCAACAGATTCAGACACCTGAAGCTGCAATAGGAAAAAAGAGGGGTTGGGGGAGCTAAGCTTTGTCCCCTTTTTGGATGAAAAACGCCAGATACAAACCAGGGACTACAGCAATGTCATAAACCACCTTCAGTGTTCACTCTCTGCGTGACCCAAAGCTCAACCAGGCACTCTGCTGTTCAAAAACCCCTTCTATTTTTTTTACATTTTTTTAAAAATAATCTTTTTTCTTCAACCCCCTTCACTTTAATACTGAAAGATATCAGCATCTCCAAACCAGCAAGGTAAAACTGAAATATCAGAGAGGTGAAGTGCTTGTTTTAGCACCTTGCAAATAAAAACCAGAAGTAACACTCAATAGATTATGAAGACATATGCAGAGCAAATAGATAAAGCAAACTCGTGTTGCCTCTACTCGTTGGTAGGGGTGGAAATGGAGCAGTGACAGAGCTCCCTGGGAAGATGTGCCAGCCCTGGGGAGGGACAGGATCCTGCCCCCGGGTCTCAGCGTTGCTCAATGGCAGACCTGTGACCTGCGAGGGCTCTTCACCAGCACTTCCCTTTCCCATCTCCTTCCTCAGCTCCGGCGACAACGCCCTGAAAAGCCAAGCCCTTGGAGGGGATAAAGGCTGCCAGGGAGAGCCCAGGCTTGTGCAAGGTGTGGCTGCTGGTTCAGGGCTGTGACAGGGATGTCCCCCTTCCCAACCACGGGGACAGTGCTACACAACCTGAGCCTTGGGTGGGAGATGGCAATTTTGGCTTTCCACTGTATGTTGGCACACAGCATAATTGCCTTAGCACGCAGCGTTTCAATATTTTAATACTCTAATATTTTAATATATTAATATCTCGGTACATTAATATTTTATTATTTGTGTATTTTAGATATTTATATTTTTGCATTAATATTGTATATATTCATATTTTATGTGTTTTTATTTTGTATTTTGATATTTGCATCATGATTTTGCTGAGCATCTCCCTTTAAAATGTGCATTGCTTGGCCTTCTCTTTGCTATGATTTTCCCCCAGGAAAGTGCTGACTCCTGACTGTGTTTCTTTTTTCTGTGCCTACAGTGACTCTCTGTGGGAGTGCCCCCCCAAAGAAATGGGGGTGCCCCAGGGCAAGCAGGGGATGCAAAGCAGCTGCCCCCCCATGCCAGGCTCATTCTGCATTCAGCACAGCGGAGGAAGGAGCCTGAGGCTCTGGCTGATCTCTGCCTGCTCCTGGTGTCAAAATGTCATTTTTCCAGGCAAAACAAGGCGTCTCCAGCTCTTCCCTTCACCCAGCCTGTGTGTGTAGAGGGATTCAGGGTGCAAGGCCAGGGGCAAGGTTTGGGGTTGAACATCCCTGACCATTGCTCCCCCATCCCACTCAGCTGCTGCCCCTCCCTGCTCCTGAGCATCCCTCTGTCCTTGCTGACACAAAACCCCTGGAGGGATTCCAGCTTCACCCCTGAAGCATGAGACCACCCAGCAAAGCAACCCAGAGGTGTCAGAACCAGGCTGTGGGGTGCTGAGAACACCAGGCCACCCCAGGCTGCCGACCCTGTCAGGAGAGGGAGTCAGAGAACCACAGAATGAACCTGAGAATGGTTTGGGCTGGAAGGGACATTAAAAGGAACTCCTTCCACCCCCTGCCATGGGAAGGGACACCTTCCACTCTCCCAGGTTGCCCCAAGCCCCATCCAACCTCGCCTTGAACACTTCTAAGGATGGGAGAGTCAGTAGGAGATCTCAACACCTTTCCTCACCCTGATTTATTTTCTACCACCACCTCCCCAGCCCGGGGCACTCAGCATCCTGAGGCTCAGATGCTTTGGCTCTGCTGCTCTGCTACCTGCACTTCTTTCCCAATCCCTGCTCCAGGCTGCAGGAGCAGAGGCAGCAGCCAGGGTGGGCTGGCTGCTCTCCCTCTGAATCCACCCATGGTTCTGTCTGTGCAGACCTGCCTGCTACATCCATCAGCCCATAAATATATCTGGGTTATTTTTCCCCCCACAGTTTTATTTGTGCCTCTTCATAATGAGGCAATTAAGATGTGCATGTGAGATCACCATAATCTGTCAAAATATTACAGCTACTTTCCTTGCGATATGCTGGCCAGTGATTGATAACTCCTGCTCCTGTTACTTCGTGGAAAAACACTGGCACAGGTTGCCCAGAGAAGAACTGGCTGCCCCTGGATTCCTGGAAGTTCCTAAGACCAGCTTGGACAGGGTTTAGGGCAATCAGGGACAGTGGAAGGTGTCCCTGCTCATGTCAGGGGGTTGGACACAATGGTCACTTCAAACCCAAACCAAACTAGGATTCTATTTTGGTGGCATAGGGATGCTGAGGCTCTGTTCCTGCATCCACCAAATGCTTCACAGCCTTGAGCAAGTCCCTTGTGCAAATGTCCCTGAGCAAAGCCACCTACACTGACACCCCATTCTAAGCCAGCCCCACAGGGACAACACCACTGCCTTGGCCAAGAACTTCACTCCAACTCGGAAGACCATGAAAAACTTGGAATACCCAAATGCAGGCAGAGAAGCAGGATTATCTTCTTGTTTGAAAAAGAAGGAAGGTGTAAAACCTAAAAAAGGTAAGTATTGCTTTTATATGTATTCCTTACTATAGGGGCACACCTCCCCTCTGAACATCTTGTCTCCAGAAGAACATGTTATTAAACCACCCACCCCAGCAGCATGCGTTTCTGCCCTCCAGCAGGAAGGTGGGGCAGAGAGCTCCTCACCTTTCAATCACTTCCCTGGGATGCCTGGAACAGTGAGGAAAACGTGGTGACATCAACCACTGCCTCCCTCGCAAGGAAATCACCAATCTGAGGGACACCATCCCCTCTGCAGAGCCACAGCTGGCTCTGTGGGAGGGAACCACCTCACAGCAACGCCATCAGGGCTTTACTGCTGCGCTGGGCACCCGCCCCAGCCTCCAGGAGCTGCGACCAGTCTGGGTTGAGCTGGGAAAGTTGAGGGTGTTTGGCTTTTAATTGAACTCATTCACGTGAATATGAGGATCTCGCCAAAAACTCGTGGGTTTTTCACTTGGATCTGGACAAAGCAGAAGAGGGAAGATGTTTCCAAAGTGATGCTTTGGCGAGGAAGGATGCACAGAAGGTGGCATTCTCCCTGGAAGAAGCTCTGGCAGCACGGATGGGGAGGACCCACCCGTGGGTGGGCCCAGAGGTGGCATCACCCCCCCTGTCCCCTGGCAAAGGAGCAGCTCTGTCAGTGGAACAGGTCAGCACAATTTAAAGGGATGCTCTGGGGGACACCAGTGCCAGAGGCCAAGCAGAGTCCTCATGATGCTGGCACAGATGGAGACCTCCCTCTGATGCCCAGAGGAGAGGGGTGGCCAAGGAGCCAGCCCATCACAGGATGCATGAGATGGAAGAGCCCCAGAAGTCGAGCATGGTTTGATCACATAATTGAAGTGGTTAGGCTTCAAGGAGTGAAATCACAGAGGTGACCTTCACCCTGGTATTTCTTCATTACTTGTTGGACTTGTCAGTATTCATACTAATCTCTGAACAAAATCCTTGGGCATACAAGAATTCATGCTTACCAACATCTGGCTGGCAAGTTGAGCCCATGTGAACTATTTATATTTGCACATGCTATATAAAACTGACCTTTTCTGCAGCTGGAACTGCTAGCTTTCTATAAGCAGACCACAAAAAAAGCCACATTCACTGAAATCCCATCAAGGAGTCCAAAATCAAAGGTGCTTTAGAAACATCTCCAGAGTTTCCAGTGATCCCAACAACCCTTTCTCTTCCCAGTTTTCCAAAATCCATGCAGGAGTTTATCTAGCCAAGCAGATCTGGGGCACATCAGTACTGGAGATATCTGCTGGGTATCTCTGATACAACACCCCTTGGGAAGCTCCACGAAGACTATTTGCTTAGGAAGGTGGTGACAGGTGCCACTCATTTGCTCACCAGGATGTGGAGGACAACACAGCTCCTGTGCCCTGTGTGACTCCATCCCAGGGAATTTTTAAAGACTCTTTACACATCACAGCAAATATACACCTGTCAGCAAATCCATCCCTGCAGGTTAATTCCAGCTACCCAGAGCCTACATGAAGTACTCTGTACTTCATCAACTTTTGTTTACATACAGATATGATCTGGCAAAATTGCAAATTGTGAATCAAATCACCCTGCAGCGTGGCAAGCAGTTGGGTGCTGCTGGTTGTAATGGGAATTTGCTGCTGCTCCATGACTACCAGGACCTGACTGTGGTCCACACAAAGTTGGATTTTCTGTCCTCGGCTCCTCTCTGGGGAGGAATTTGTGGCTCAAGTTGAGCTCTTGGGTGGCACATGGTGAACAGGTTGAGCTCATGGCAGCGTGTTGGAACTACCTGATCTTTAAGGTCCCTTCCAATCCAAAGCACTCTGTGATTCTATAGTCACATCCCAAGTGCCATGCCACTCCCATTTCCTTGGAACCAGTTCTCAGCCCCAGATAAATGCCAACATGAGCCCTGTCAGGGTCAGAACAGAGTTCAACGCCTCCTGTAATTGAAGGGCCATGTTTTCACTTTGGTTTCATTTTCCCAGTTTCTTTAAATTGCCCATCACACTGCCCAGTTACAGAATTTATATAAAGCTCCAAAATCGGGAGCTCCAGGTCACTTCTGGGTGGCAGGTTGATGAAGTCTGCATGCTGCATGACAAATGCCATCTGATGTGCTGTGCAGGCCTTGGCAAAGGGGCATCCTGGTGATAAATGGTCAAATAAACATAAACAATTAGTGGAGCTACATGAAAGGCACTGCCTGGCTCCAGATGGTGTTTTGAGGGCTTCATCCACATACAGAGCAGGGGCAAATTAATTAACTACAGCATCAAGGCAGGTACCAGAGTATAGAGTTTTCACAACTTTTCACATTCAGCCTTTTCTTGCAGCCTTGTCCCCCCATTCAAGCATTTCCTTGGAGGTATGGAGCTTGAGGGGATGGTGCTCTGGGCATCAGCTCCCTTCTGCTCCTCTCTGCTGAAGGCTGAAGATGCTCAGTATCTTTTTTTTTAAACCCTTAGTGGGCCCTGTCTACACAGCTCTGTGTAGCCTTGATGGTCTCCTGGCCATCTCAGGCAATGGTGCTGGGTGAGTATCTCCCCCCACCTAAATCTATATGCACACACTTACAACTCGTGTGGGAGGGGGGAATATGTCAAGTGAAACAGGAGAATTTCCAGGCATCCTCTGCAACCACCCCACTCTCATGGAAACTCATTCACACTTCAAGTGACACGCTCCCCCTCCCACACCACCAAAATGAGGAAGAAAAGAGAGAGCAAGAGGAAAATCCCCACCAGAGATACGCCCATGCCAGGGTCTGGCTGAACATCAGGCTGCTGGAGTAGCTCTGGCATGAGACAGATGAAGGTCCATGAGGTATGTGACATTGCTGGTGGCATTTCTGCACACCACTATCCTCCAACACCTTCCCATAGTGCCCAGACCCTGCTACAGGGAGTGATATAGGATATATATATATATATAGGATACATCCCTATTAACACACAACATTACAATCCAATGAGCACATCAGTGGTAGCTACCTCCTTCCAGCACAGCCTTAAAAATAGCCAAAAAACCCATTTCCTCCCATTCTGAACTCTCCTGGGAAAACTCGCCGGCCCCTTCACTCTCTCTCGTCCTGTTCTTCTTCAGAGCCAGAAAAAGGAAAAGAAAGTTTTAAAAAAGGCTCCTATTGAACAGCCTGCACACGCTGGGTGGATTTGCTTCCTGACAAAAAAAAATTTAAAAAACTCCACAACAAAAAAGGAAAAAAAAAACAAACCAAAAACAACCAAGAAAAACAAAACTAACCCCAACCAACTAACCAACCAAGGTGGAAAAATGTGCCCAGCTTAACCATGGAAAACTGGTTTGGCTGGCATCCCTCCGGAGTGGACAGGATTGCGAGGGACTTGGACTCGGATCCGGGTGAGGCTGTCACCAGCCTGCACGAAAACAGAGCTCCAAAATAAATACATATTTTGAGGGCTCCAAAAAAGCAGAGCATGAAGGATGGGGATCCAGCTTCCCCTTCTCCTCTCCTCCCTCCCCTCGCCCCCAGAGAGAAAGCCACCAACGGGAGGACTTTGGGAATAAAAATAAAAGGGTCAGAGCGCTCGCACATTAAATCAGAAGCAGATGTGTGCCTGCTCGCCAGCCTGAGTCACTGCGGGAGGGTGGGGAAGGGGGGGTTATCGCTATTTTGGTGCTGGGTGTGGGGTACAGAAAACAATGTGAGGAGAAGGCGGTGCAGTGTTTGAGCAGGCTTAATATCGGCTTGGGAGCAGGTACAGGCAGGCTCCAGCAGCAGCGGGGTGGGAAGCTCAGCTCGGCGGTGGCACTGGCAGCAGCTGAGCCCCATCCCCTGCCCGGGCAGGACTGCTGCTCCAGACCCTGCTCAGGCTCCCTGGCAGCGTCACTGGGCATCCCCAGTGGCACACATCCCTTTTTGGGGGGTTATTGCTGATCTCCATTTAGTGTCCCAGTATCAGCCCTCCAGGAGGAGCAGCCAATCATCCCCATGTGTTGGCCAAGATGCTGCTGAGCCCGAGGTGTTTCCAGACTCACACCAAGGCAGAGGCAGGAGCTTTGTCCTCACTCTCAGAGGGACAACCTTAGCAGCTCAGCACCCCTCTAAAGCCCTACCTGCTTTGGGCCAAGCCCCATAACACAAGCTTGGCTTCTCCTGTCAGCTCCTGCTGTTTCTGCACTGCTGACACCGTGTTGCCATTCATTAGGCCCAAAATCCCACAGGTATTTAGGAGAAAGGTACCTCAGATTGGTCTATTTAACTCCGGCATAACTCAAAATATTCTATTCCAGCTCGACTCTCTTGAGAGCCTTTGCAGCCTCATTGGTTTGTAATTGCTATTTCAGTGCTGGAGCTCTAAACACACGATCTCCTGTGCTATGGCTGGGCCAGAAGAGCTCCCACACAGACATGAGGTGGTTTTTGGAGAGGTGTGTTCATGGAAGGTGCCTCTGCAGAGCATCTCATCCTGCAATGGCAATCCAGCTTGCAAAGAGACAGCCCCTCCAGCACCACCAGCCCATCATCTGAGCCACGGGCAGAATGATAGTCCTGGGCTTGTATGGTGGTGCCACAGTCAATCCCAACACAGGATGAAAATTCAATACCCTGGTTCAGAGAAGGGACCAAACAGACACAAATGTTACCTGTGAGTGTCTCCTCTACAGGCCCTGCCCCATCACAGAGGGGAGTCAGGCAGAGTGGGTGAGTATTGCACCTCCCCATTTTTGAATATTGCACCTCCCCATCCTTTGCTGCCCAGAAAAGGAGCTTCACAGATGCCCCATCCATGGAAACAAGAGGTGATGGCTTTAAACAAAAACAGTGGAGAGTCACACTAGCTAGGAGGAAGAAATTCTTATGATGAGGTCGGTAAAACACAGGCACAGGTTGCCCAGAGAAGCTGTGGCTGCCCCATCCCTGGAAACATTCAAGTCCAGGTGGGACAGGACTTAGAGCAAGTTTAGTGAAAGGTGTCCCTGCCCAGGGCAGGGGGCTGGAATGAGATGACCTGCAAAAGTCACTTCCAACCCAAGCCATCTGATGATTCTGTGGTCCCATGACCATTTTTTCTGCAAGCCAACATTGTCCTGACCATGCTGAAGCCCCAGTGAGATGCACCATGTCCTAATTCTTGAGCTGGGAATTTCTGGTGAAAAATACTGCCAGGTTTCAGCACAGGATGGTCAGGGGAAGGGGAATGAGACTTTCATCCAGACTTTTTATATGTAAACCAACCATCTAATGAGCTCTCTGAAGACCACAGGTAATATATGGGCATAGCCTTGTAGCGTGGCCCAAGAACCAAATATCCAGAGGCAACTCCCTGTCTTCCAGGGGTGATTTAATCCAGTGCTCAAGGTTACAGAGCAATTTAACTGAAGATCTGGGGTCAGATTCAGATTTCATTTGTACCTCAGCTCTTTCTGTGTGCAAAGTCCCTGGTTCCTCTGCCAACCTGGCTGCAAGCTAAACAGCAGCTGAGTCCTCAGCTCAGCCCTCAGCTCCTGCAAAGCCTCACCCGCCTGAGCAATCCGTGTGATCCAGCGGGGCCCACCCATGCCCAGCTTGGTAAATATAGTCAGAGCTGGTGGAGGACCAACAGAAAAAAAAACATTTGAACTCTCCCTGGAAGAAGGAAAAGAAAAATATCCACTGCTTAGATGTTTCGCTTAAGCACACGGAAAAAAATAATACTGAAAATCAGTGGGATTAATTTTGTTTAACCGACGCTTCCGCAAGCAAGAGGGGGGTCTGCAGGATCAGGTCCCTCAGCAGGCAAGTCCTATGTCCCAGCTGACTCTTTGCACATGCCAACTCACAGTCTGATCTGATTTAAACCAGCTGAGTTGTAAATGAGGCTTATAATGGAACTGGCAAATGACCCTTCAGTACAGCATCACAAACCGACAGCACTCAAAAATAACCAGGGGTCGAGTCAGGACTCAGCTCTCGGCCAAGGGTGAGTGCAGGACCTGGGGTGCATCATTCCACAGGCTATGAAACACGCCAAGCAAGCAGGAGAACTCCCAGCCTCTCCCCTCTTTAGAGGGGCGACCCTTCCAAAACAACAACAAAACAAAACAACAAATAGGGAAAAGGAGGGGAAGGTGCAGCCCTGACATGTAGAGAGACAGTCTCTCCTGTTTGTGTTGGCCTACACTGAACTCCAGGCAGTTTCCAACTGGAACCCAGAAATGCTGATGGTGTTTGGAGTCTGTCTGCATCCCTCCCATGACGTGAAGAGGCATTCAGGATGATGGGCTAGGATGTTGGTATTTTTTTTTCCCCTAACAACTATATTTACTGTTACATTTTGAACTCCCCATGCTGTCATTACAATGTCAGATGAAATTACATATGTGATAACCATAACATTGACACATGCACAAGTTCACAGAGGCTTTACAAGGAAACAGCTTTAAGGGAAGAGAGAAGCTGCTCACATGCCTCAACTCAAAGGGGATGTCCAAAGGAGTCTTTGAATTACAGGGCACAGCCTACAGCCTCAACTTGGCCTTGCTGCAACTGAATTACATTTTTTGGGGGCTTTGTTGAGTAGAATGTATTCTTATTTATCTTGGTATAATTCTGGATTGACTCCAGAGATTTAACTCATGTTGTTCTGGATTTGCACCAGCACAAAGAGGATGAGGATGTTACAGTGGTCTGCAGGACAGACTTGCAGAGTGATCTGAATTGCACTGGGATTCTGTGCTGGAGCCACTGTGAAGGTCACAAATCCTAAAATGGTTTGGAGGAACCTTAAGGCTCATCCAGTTCCAAGCCCCTGCCATGGGCAGGGAAACCTGCCACTAGACCATGTTGCTCCATGCCCCATCCAACATGATCTGGAACACTTCCAGGGATGGGATATTAAGTGCAGAATGAAGATAGCTACACCACTGAAAAACCATCCTTTATCAAGATAGATGATCCCCTTTCCCACATATGCCCCTACAGAGCACTTCAAGACTGAGGACAGATGCTCTCTTTTGATCCAAGATGTGCTAGAGCCATAAAAAAGGAACCCCAGCTTCCCATCCACTACCAGGCCAGAGGTAACTGCTCCACAAAGCTCAGCCTTTAAGGTGTTAAGAAAATCCCAGTTTCTGCTAGGAAAAAGCAGCAATCAGATTTCTTCCAACTGCTATGGGCAGCTGGGTGAAGAGAATTTGGCTGGTGCTCCTGGAACATGGTTCCAGCAGCAAACTCCAGAAGAGAGGCATATCTTCCACTGGCACAGCTGGTGTGTAAGGCAACATCTGTACACCTCTGCATCTGCTTAGGGGGAAATGGCACAAGCCTAGCTAGGCTGGAACAGTTAAAAGTGCTGCAGCTTCCAGAGAAACCAACAGGATGTTACACATCAACCTTGCAGTGCATTGTGACGTATTGGGACAGACAGAGAGAGTTGGGGGTGCTCAGCTGCACAAGAAAAGGCTCCAGGGAGAGCTCAGAGCCCCTGCAAGCAACCTGGGACAGTGGAAGGTGCCCAGGGCAGGCAGGGTGGAATCAGATCACCTTTAAGGACATTTCCCACCCAAAATTGCTCAGTGATGTTTTGGCTCTCAGCTCTTACACAGAGTACCTTACAGAGCAGCTGCTTTGCTCTTGCTGTCTTATACCAAAAAAAAAGGAGATTAAAAAAAAAGCAAACATCTGACACAACAGCAACACCAAGCATTTGTGGGCTGGAAAAGGGCACTGCACGTGCATGGGGAGCACATGGCTGGTGCTTTGCTCTCTTCCCAGCGTGCAGGTTTGATTCACCTCCTGAGCAAAGGACTGGAGGATGCCCGGGGTGTGTGTTTGTGGTTGGGCAATGTTCTGAAGAGCACCAGCAGACATGTGGAACCATTCACACTATCCTAGGACCTACTTTTTGTCCTGGGTGGGAAAACATCAATGTTTCACCTCACTCTTGCCCACCATCTCACTGTCTGTGCTCTGCATCTCCCTCCACAGCACAAATACAACAGCCCCTGGTTAAATATATTGCAGTGATTACTCTCTAGGAGAGGAAAAATTCAGGTAAGGGACTACAATAAAAAGCAGACACTTGGAAGCACCTACCTCTCCATTTACCCAACCCCACCTCCCACCTGTGGATCTCTCTAGCCTACATTATGTTGCTTCACACATGCATCACACGAGCAGAACACCCCTTGCAGCACATCAATTTCCTCCCTCCCCCGTCTGTCCACGAAGACACACGACAAAAAGGGGTGTGGACACAATCTCCTGCGTGCTTTCAAGCGTACAGGTATGTGTATTTTTGTTCCCCCAGTCCTTCCCAGGGATGGGCACCCAGCTTGCTCACACCACACTTCAAAGCCGCGCACCAGCGCTGGATGAAACGCCGGCACCGCAGCACGCCGGGGACTTTCCTTTTCCAAGCCGCCACTTCAAAATATTTATAAAGGCACTTAAGCCCCGTTTTGACCACTGCCTGTGTTTGCAAACCCTGCCCTGGGATGAATCGGGTGGCGGGGAGTTCCGCTCGCATTGCTGGCATACCTGAGGGGAGGCAGAGGGACTGGCAGAACAAAGCCCTGAGTTATTGCAGAGCTGTGCCCTCCGCCGGGCGCAATTATGGTTAGAGAAAACCCTTGTTTACAGCAGGATCCTTCCAGACGGGGGGAAAAGAGATTTAATTACAAGGTAATGGTGCTGTGGGCGTGTGTGGAGATGCAGCCAAGAGCTGGGCTGCTCCCCCTGCCCAGGTGGCTGCTGGTGGGTCCAGCTTTTGCGGAGGGTAAAGGAACGGGGATTTGGAGTCTTCCTCCACGGCTGTTGAAGGCTGAGCATTGAATCAGGGGAGGCAAAGCAGGGAGAATTAAAAATCCGGGAGAGATTCCTGTCTGAACAGGTCAGGAGCAACAGGAAGGGGATTAAGGGGAGGTGGATGGCCAAATCACCCACAACTTTTCTCTTTCCTCTCTCCCCTCGAACACAGGCTGCCTCAGGTAGGTCATGAGACTCACAGAATGGCTTGGGATGGAAGGGACCTTAAAGATCATCCAGCGACACCCCCTGCCATGGGCAGGGACACCTTCCACTATCCCAGGTTGCTCCAAGCCCTGTCCAACCCAACCTTGGACATTTCTGGGGATGGAGCAGCCACAGCTGCTCTGGGAAATCTGTGCCAGAGCTCCACCAGCATCATAGCCAAGAATTTCTTCATAGTGCCCAATCTAATCCTGCCCTCAAGCAGTTTTAAGCTGCTCCCCCGTGTCTTACCACTATCTGCCCATGTAAAAAGTTGCCTTCCATCCTTTTCTTTCATCTCCCTGTAAGTACTGGAAGAGGTCTGAGGTGGGTTTGGTTTCAACTCCCTTTTCCAAATGGTATTGCAGAATCAGAGGCCAATGTGAGCTGCTGCCATTTTACACACAGAGATGGACTACAGGACCTGAGAGCCCAGGAGTAGAATCCTTGTTAAAAGAAAAAAAAACACCTTAGATGCAAAGGTGCAATCCTGTTGGACACCCAGAGCTCCTCAGTGCTGTGTTAGCCAATGTACATGCTCATCGAGTGAGTGCATCAGAGAATATTTTTGTAGCCCTGTCTTTTCTGCCACTAATTTTAAGGAACAGAGTGTGGTTTCCTCTCCGGTGTTTCTCATATTTTGCTTAAAAATAAAATTTGAATCTATATCAAACCAAACAGCTTCTTGCCCAAGGTGGTAAAAAAAAAAAAAAAAAAAAAGTAAAGCCACTTCTATGGTGAACCCTTTAGGAAAACTGAATATGAATCTCCCTGTGGTTGTGTTCCCCCAGAAGCATTCACAAAAGCCCCCCAAAAGCCAGTGCAAAATTTGCAGTGGATCCTTCCTACGTCTGCACATGACTTCTGGGAAACACATAAAACATCTACTAGAGCACAGCCTGATTTATACTTGGAGCAGGGCACCTTTAATGGCAGCAGGAGTGCGGGTGTAAATCTCCAGGCAGGGAAAAATCAGACACACAGCCCCAGCCCTCTGGATCCACTCTGCTCTGAATGCCACTGAATAAAAATGAGGCTTTACGGTAAAAAAAGAGGTACATGTCCTTCTGCTGGATAGGAGAGATTTCAAAGGGTGCAGTGCTATAAATAATGATTCAAGCCAGTTTGCACGTGTTTCATGTAGCCCATGATGAGACACTGAACAGGCACTGAGAACACCACAAAAATGATCAGGAGGATGGAGCCCCTCTGCTCTGGAGCCAGGCTGGCAGAGCTGGGGGTGCTCAGCTGCACCAGAGAAGCTCCAGGGAGAGCTCAGAGCCCCTGCCAGGGCCTGCAGGGGCTCCAGGAGAGCTGCACAGGGACTGGGGACAAGGCCTGCAGGGACAGGACACAGGCAATGGCTCCCAGTGCCAGAGGGCAGGGCTGGGTGGGATATTGGGGAGGAATTGCTGGTGGGAGGGTGGGCAGGCCCTGGCACAGGGTGCCCAGAGCAGCTGTGGCTGCCCCTGGATCCCTGGCAGGGACCAAGGCCAGGCTGGGCAGGGCTTGGAGCAGCCTGGGGCAGTGGAAGATGTCCCTGCCCATGGCAGGGGTGGGACTGGATGAGTTTTAAAATCCCCTTCCAACCCAAACCAGTGTTTGTTCCACGGAGACCCCAGTGGAGGCTGTTGTGCCCTCTCATCCATCACTGCTTCCCAAAATTGTAAGCCAGCCCTGTCCACATGCAGAACCAGGCAGGGGCTGTGTCACACGCCCCCCAGGATGGAACCACCCCACACAGAGGGAGGATGCACCCCAAACAGCCTCCTCTCCCTGCCCTTTGCACAGGGGGGTGATGGGGACAGCTCCCCTCTGAATGGGGACAATGCCACACTCCCTCCTGTGCCATGCAGGCAACACAACCCTAAGATCTTATGCCCACCCTGACTCCAGAACAATACAAATAAAAATGAATAACCTTGGGAGCAAGCAGGGATGGGCAGTGAAGCTCATGGTTGCCTCCACAGTTCAGTTTAATAATTCTCACTATTGCCAACTCCGGCTGTTCAGACTGTGTCTGCCCTGTCTGCAGAGCAGAAACACCCCCAAGAACCCTGCTCAAGTCCTAAAAGATTTCTTCTTTCTCCTCTGACCTTCACCAAGGGCAGACTGGACCTCTGCTCTTTAGGTGCATTTGAGTGTGGAGGCATTGGAGCAAGACCCATGTGAGAACAAAGGGTAGACTGCTTGTGGAAACACATGCTGAAATTAGAAAATGAAATAAACAGCCAGTTCTAAAACAGAAAACTCCTGCCATAAAGTACATTTTGAGAGGGGGAAAAAGGAAATAAATGGTTGTGCACTGCCCTGCTTTGCTAAACAGGCAGATGGGACCTGTATTTCTCTTCTGAAACTTTAATGGAAGGATATGATTCTGCTGCAAGCATATTTTATATGCCTGACGATTAAAGAGGAAGGAAAGGGCATAATTTATAGAATTGTGAAACACACAGGATAGCTTTCTGGCTGCAATGTTTCTTTATTTTCTTGTTATTCCTCTTATTCTTCCTTTTGCTTCTAGGCTTGTGAAAGGTGATGGATGGGCAGTGGTGGAGACAGAAATCTTCCTATTATATTCACAGGGCAGGTACTGAATCAGCAACCACGGTGGCTACATGAGCTGCACCTCCTCTGAACAAGCCTGACACCAAAAAAAAAGTGTTTCTGTGTGTCCTCAGCCTTTCCACAGCACTTTCAGCTCCTACAGCTACCTCACCTCTCTGCAGTCAGCAGGATTCAATCTTTCAAAGAGGAAATTTGAGCCTTGCTTGGTTCTTGATGTAGACGGGAAGATGACATTGCCAAGCTCTTGTCCCATCTGATCCTCCTGGATTTTTATGGACAATCTGCCAAATTCTGCCTGTCATTTCCCATCCATCCCACCTCAGAGGAAGCAATTACCACCTTTGTTTGTCTAGAGAGACACCTTGTAGATAAAGACCTGGTGGCCAAGAACTCAGTGGCACATCCTTGCAGTGAAGATGGCCAGGCACAGACTCAGCTGAATGAACAGAAAGTGGTGCCCAGAGGTTGAGGGAAGTGAACCTTCCATTCCATTCATCACTTTTGAGACCACAGCTGGAGCACTGTGTCCTGTTTGGAGTCCCCAGGGAGACACTGCCACTGTGGAGACACCAAGATGGTCAGTGAGCTGAATAACATGAGGTGAGAAGAGAGAGTTTTGTTCAGCCCAGAGAAGAAGGCACAAAGGGAAAATCTCATTTTTTCATCTACAGAGAAGAAGGAGTCAGAGTCTTCTCAGAGCACAAGAAGCCGTAGGGAGAAGTTTCAGCAAAGCAAGTTGATATCAGACACAAGACAAACATTTCTTACTAAGAGGCTGGTCAGACCTTGAACCATGAAGTCAGAGAAATGCTGGGATCTGTATCCCTGGACAAGCTCAAAACTCAATCACACAAAGGCATGAGCCTGACTGGGAGGTGGAAATTGGATCAGGAGTTTTCAAAGGTTCTTTCCACCAAAACCATTCCCTGCCTTTGTGCTCCAGTCGTGCAGACAGGGAGCCAAGGCACAGACCAGATGAAATAACACAACCACAGGTATGCAGGCAACCTGCACCTGAGGTCACATCTCCACAGAGCAACCTAAAGCTCTACCCTCACTGCTTTTGAGCACATTAAACCCCTCACCACAGTCGTGTCTGTGTGTGCTGAGCTTTCTGGGGTCACCTGCTTCCCTGGTAGAAGGCTGAGCTTCTCCTGCTGCAAAATTCTTTGAAATTTTCAATTTTGTTTCAACTTCGGGGCCAATTCAGCAACTCATCTTTCTGCTAAGACTGTCAGTGAAAGCGTCAACTGCATGGCTGGTTTCTGTGATGTGGAACCATGCCCACCAAGACTTGGACCAGCACTGTGCAGCCCATTTCACATCAGCCACCATCCAGCCCACACTTGGCAAAAGACTGAAGACAGTATCAGCCATGCCTGCATGACTCCTGGCTTTGGGCCATTCTTCTCCAACCCTCTGAGCAGCCACGATATAAATCTTGCTCTTCTTCCACTGGTCTTTGCTGTGACAACACAACCACTTGGCTGCCCATGCCAGCTCTCACTGGGCGTTTGTCAGAGATGCGTCTGTGGAAAAATGAACTCTGCACCCTGGTGAGGAGGGGGAGCAGCTCCTCACAAAGCTCAACCACTGCTGCCCTTCCTCAGCTCACACATTTGCTGCAGGAGGAGTGCAACTCCTCGTGAAATCACTGTGAATATTTACCTCCACCAGGAGCAAATCCATATTCCTCCCTCTCGGTGAATAAGCAGGAAGACCTTGCCCAGATAAATGCAGGGTGAGAGCTTTGCTTCCCCTCCAATACCAGCACTCCCATGCCCAAATATTTCCATGAAATGTCTGTGTGTGTGCATGTGTACACATCCTTTGTTCAGAGCTATGTTTACTTTTTAGAAAGAAGACTGCTTGTCCCATTGAAACCAGAAAGAAGGAAGAAAGTCTTTACACTGAGGGTGGTGGGGGCCCTGGCACAGGTTTCCCAGAGGAGCTGTGGCTGCCCCATCCCTGAAAATACTCAAGGCCAGGATGGACAGGGCTTGAAGCAACCTGGGATAGTGGGAGGTGTCCCTGACCATGGCAGGGGGTGGGAATGGATGAGCTTTAAAAGTCCCTTCCAAACCAATCTATGATTCTGTGATAGGTCAGCTGAGTTCTCCTCTTTACCCCAGGAATGCTGCAACTCTTGGCAAAACAGAGAAAACCATTCCCTGAAGTTGTAAAACCGAGATTCTCCAGCAATTCTCACATATTACCTAAACATTTTGGGGTTTGTTTTTCTTTCGCTGTCTGAAACCTCTTTAATTGAATCACTCCTAACTCTGTGAATTGCAGGGTCTGGTCAGGGGATGCAGGATCCCACTGTGTGCTGGGCAGGGTGGGAACTCACAACCCCAAAAATCACCCGTGGGGAGGCCACCAGGCCAGCAGAGAAGCCAGTGGGGATGGACACAATGTGGATTCAGCTCAGGAAGCTCACACAGCCACAAGGCCATAAGCACAGGAGGGTGGAGAGCTACTTCTGTCCAGAGAGAGGGAAGGGAGCCCATCCCCTGCTGAAAGCTGTGGGTGGACTTATTGCACTTGGCCAGGCACAAGATTAAGGCAGGTCCCCTAATTGAGCATTTCCCAATGGGAGGGAGATAAAAAAAGCAATCTGAGGGGTGGAAAGAGAGCAGGTAAAACATCATCTGGAGAGAACAGGGCGGGCAGGAGAGGCTCCTGACAGAGAGGGGCGAGATGAAGGCTTGTGGGGCAGAGGAGGATGCTGGCTGCACCAGCCACTGCGTGCTTCAAACACAGGGAGCAGATAACTGGAGCCATGGAGCAGGGTGGGAGGAGGTGAAGAAAGCAGGCAGGAGAGAAGATTACAGGAGCACAAGAAACAACAAAGAGGAGGAAAACGGAGAAGGAAAAAAATTATGCAGGGCCTTGAAGGTCAAAAGAGTCAACTTCAAAAGGATTCCTTAAAGACATAAAGCAAGTGCCTTTATATTCAATTATTTAGTTTCCACACAAAACTATGTAGTATATTGGGAGGGGAGGGGGTGGGCAAGGGAGGATTGCCTCCCAACACTCCATTTGGCACAGAGGGAAGACAAAGTGGAAGGATGATAAGAGAAATCTGTGACTCTCTGTTTTTCTAATGGATGAGACAGAGCTGGAGTTGGCAAGACCCCCTTGCAAAGGATACAGAGCAAAGTGGAGGAGGCTTTTCAGGAGAAGAACGATGGGAGTAAGCAGGACTTCTCCTTTCTGGAACTGAAAAATGCTAAAAACTGACTTGCTCAGCCTGAAACAAAATGTTGTCCTAAATTCCAGGCATCTGTTTAATCAAAAACACAGCAAATGTTGAGTTAAACAAATCATGCTGCCTGTGAGAGTCAAGACTTTCACTTTGTAGATGCTGAAATGAAACGATTCCATTTTTTCACAATTCCACCATTAATCTGACAAAACTGACCCAGACGCAGAGCAGCTCTTTTGTCATCAAAACCTCCACTTTTTACTGAAATGTATTTAGCTGAATTATCTCTCCCCACTGTACTCAAGGAAGTTAAAGTGAAGTACAAAGCCAGAAGAGTAGGCTCCTCTATACTGGGGCATTCAACCCATGGGCAGAGTTAAAATCACTGACAAGCTATGGCAAGCTAATATCAGTAAAATGGTACCCAACAGGAGGTTTGAAGCCAGCACAGTGAGCTCTACAATAAGTTCCAGTCCTTTAAACACCATGCTTAAGTAAAATATTACAGCAGGTCATGTTTTAAAGCAGACAGAATAGGTGAGGGAATCACTGAGGACCCATGAGAATCCTCTTGGAGGAGAACAGAAATTCTGCCTTTTTCATCTTTCTGCCCTAATCACCACCACTTTCCTCCTGACTGTACTTCCTTCCACTCCATACCACTTTTTCCACATGCTCATCCAAAGGTGGATGGCAGCAGGGACTTCTGTCACTGAGGCAAAGACATGGTGCTGCTACATCAAGTATTTGCAGAGCCACCACAGTGTCCAGTGCTCACACTGGAAAAAACACAGGAAGAAAGTGACTTGGTGAAGGCCATGAAACAGGTCAGCAGAGGAGCCAAGAGTGGAAATCTTGTCCTCCTGTTTTTGCCCACCTGTATCCCAAGTGTTTAGTACTTTGCTCTGTTCAGCTTTGACCTTACGAGTTCCCTTAACCTTCTCCTGGCAGTTTCCTAATGGGCAAATAAATCTCTGGAGAGTATCTTAAATTCTTTTTTATCACAGACTGTATCAGTGTGATAATAAGATCAGCCTTCAGACTCCCCATTAAGTCACAGAAGGTGTGGTCATCAGTCATGCTTTTTCCAGACTTAATTGCCAGACAGACACTTTAAGTGGAAAGTCCACCTAATGAGCCCAATCATTAAAACATCCCTGGTTCCTATTTGAGATGGAAAATTATATTACTCTAATAAGGGGGTTGCATCCTTGCCCCCCTATTCAATCATGCAGCACAGGAAAGGTGAGACTTCTCTGCAAGTTTGCCTTGGATGTGTTTCATTTAAATACGGCCCCCTGTTTCAGGCAAGAAAAAGTAAAAAACTCTTCAAAGAAGGAAAACTTGGAGAAGGTGGCAGCAACCTAAAGGTGAGCAACTGATGGGTGTCACCACTGACACCAGGGATGCTCCTGAGGTCTGTCCAGGTGGAGACAAACTGAGGAAGAGTGACCACAGTGGCTGTGACAGGGTGGAGAAGATGTGACATCTGCGGGGTGTGTTTCTGCAAAAGGCCATATGGGGATGCAGGAAGTGTGGCATTTCTTTCCCAAACAGTTTGAAGACGGATTTGGCTGTGTTGGCCACCTTCAGGACCTGCACCATGTGGGAGAAGTGGCTGGGCAGCTGCCAGGAGGTCGGAAACTGAGGCAGAGCAGCTCAGTGATCCAAAAACTCTGACAGGGGCCACATCCAGCCCAAGTGCCCAAAACAGGGATTAGGCTGCAACTCCATTGCAAAGGGATAATCCTCTCCTGGCCCATCCACTTCTGACAGAAATACTTCCCCACCTCTCCATCTCTAGGAAAGCTTCGCCTAGGTAAGCGCTGTGGGAGAGCTCAGCCTAGGTAAGACCAGCCCAAGCCCCTGGGGGTCTTCAGCCAGGCCAGATGGCTTTGGTTAGAAGCCATCAAGCCCACGGAGGTGCCCCAGTTGGCTGCTCCACCCCAAAGCACCGGCAGCGAGAGCTGCTCCGCAGGGAATCCCAGCGGGAAGCCCGGGCAAGCCTGAGTCAGGCGCTGCACATCCAGCGCCGGCTCTGCCAGCTGCTGGGAGCGCTGCTTCAGAGCAATCCCTAATAAAAACAAAAGAAGCACGGAAGGGCGTGTTGCTTTTGGGTAATAATACATCTCAGAGCCGCACGGTGAGGCAAAGACAACGCCACACCCTAAAGCCACCCGAAGGGTGTGGGCATTATACAATGGCTCGCCCACGCCCAGAGCCTCCGACGACAATTAACATCCAGCGAGGATCAGTAAATACCGTATCTCGAACCAGGAAACGCCGGCTTTTTCCATGTGCACAGAGAAAACCAAACCAAAGATGTGTCTTAACACGAACACCACCCCGGGCAGATCCGCACCGTCGCTGCACTCGTTACTTTCTGCCCTTCCCCGGGAAGAGGCCAGCAAAGTCAGTGGCATTCATATTCTCAGTTATATTAAGAATCAATTTCACAGTTTTTTCATCGCTTCCCTCCTAAATTAAAAAAAAACACAACCAAAAACCAACAAACAAACCAACAAGCAGAGATGATGGAATTATTTAAATGCGTAATTACATTTTGATAACGACAAAGTCATGCGAGGCACTTAATAGATAATAAAACGACAAGATCTCATCACACCCAAGCTTATTTTCACAGCTGTAAATCTACTTCTGGTAAAGTTGCCGGGAAAAGATTTTACTATTGAGCAATAATGGATACAAAATAGCACTTATTAAAGGGAAATGGGAGCAAGAACTCATCAAATGTTGAAAGACAACAGAGAAAATCAGTTTGTTATTAGGAGACAGGAGAAATAACACTGTTCTGTAGGTCTGAGATATCGGCAGCGAGATGTGTTGGTTATTAACAGGGATCCCACTTTTTTTTTTCCTCTAAACCACAGTGCATTTGCTGTGATGCTCATGAAAACAGCAATTAAAGATGCAGCTCTGGGGTTGCACCTCCAGGAAAAGCAAAAATAAAAAAAAAACCAGCAAAATGAAAGTGTCTCCTGACCTTTTCCTAATAATTTCTGAGGTCAGGAAATTCAAGTTGTTTTTCTAACATAATTCAAGTTATGTTTTCCAACATAAATTCACCTGATCATTAAAAAAAAAGAGATGATTGTGATAATCTACTTTCTAAGTGAACCCAGGAAAAAGGCAGTAGGAAGGATGGAGCTAGTAGAGTTACTGCATATCTGCCTAAAAAAAGAGAGGCTCAAAGCCTTCCTGGGGCCAGGTGGTGCTCCCAGGGAGGAATGGCTGTTGCAATATTAACGAGGGAGAAGACGGGAACACCAGGGACAACTGAAATACATATTCCTGGCTGGCACAGCAGACACAGTTCGGGTAGCTCAGGAACAAGGGGGTCATGCTGGACGTGGCTACTTGCCCTCAGGGCAGCCAGCTGGGGCAGATGAGGAGATGTTTGTACAGATAACAAAACTCCTGCTTCAATTTCTGAATCCTGAGAGAGGGCTGGAGAAAAGATGGATTTTAATTCTCCAGCTGCAGTAGTGAATAACAGGAGTGAGGCATAGCCCTACCAGTAAACATACAAGCAAAGAAATAAAAATATCCAATATTATTGTTTACTGATGATGGCTAGAAGCATGTTCAGATCTGACTAAGTTTCTACTGGGCAAGGTTTTATTATTATTATTGTTATTGTTATTATTATTATTATTATTGTTATTGTTACTGTTACTACTACTATGACAATTACTGTTATTATTACTATTGCTATTAATTGTAGTGGCCATTTAAACTGCACTAGTGTCTTACAGCTACATGCTGAATGCTCATTCCCTTAAAGGCACTGTATAAGTGAGACCAAGGAAGGAATAATCCATTCCTAAATGTCTGTGCTGCAAAGAAACAGTGGGAGAAAAAAAGAGATTGCCTGTTTGTGCAGAAGAGGAACAGAGAGACTTGACAATTTGCAAAGGCCATGGATGAAGCCCTTCTTAGAGGCAAAATTTGATGTTAGTTTTCACAAATCCCAACTCAGCCCTCTGTCTAGACTATCAGCCTGAACTAGCTCTCATCTAAGGCTCAGCTTTATTCAAGGACAGAGGCAGACTAGAGCTCAGGGGGGCTTCAGGTCAGGGCTGCCCCATGGGTTCTGATGAGGACAAACTTTTCTTAGCAGGGATGTTGCAATAGGACAAGGGGTAAAGGCTTTAAACTAAAGAAGAGAGATTTAGATTAGGTACGAGGAAGTGTCCAAGGCCAGGCTGGATGGGGCTTGGAGCACCCTGGGATAGTGGAAGGTGTCCCTGCCCATGGCAGGGCTTTTAAGATTCTTCCAACCCAAACCACTGAGTGAATAATCCCTTATGCCAGGTGGTTGCTGTGTGCTGAATCCCGAGCCCACACCCCAGGGCTGGTGGCACCAGACCAGCAGCTGGGTGGCTCAGCCCATCACTGGCAGTGTTTTGGCACCTGGCAAAGCCAGAGGATGTTGAAGTGCACCAGCACAGAGTAAATCACCCAAAGGGAGCTGCAATTGCCAAGGTTTGTGCTGGTGGCACCACTCAGCACCTCCACAGCTCAGCTGGGATTTTCACTGGATAAAACCAAAATGATGTGGGCATGAAGGAAGAGTAGGACTCCAGGGGAAATCAGAAAAGTTGGGAATGCCAGCTTGTTCCATCTACCACCCAGCCTGGCAGGGTGCTGGGCGAAGGACAGGGCAGGGTTTTGCATCAAGAAGGGACACTCAAAAAAAAAAAAAGTACCAACAAAGTGAGGCTTTTAAAAATACAAACAGTTTTGGGGAACAAACACAAATGGCGCACAAGCTAAAAATAAGCAGCAGCAAGTGCAAGGATTAAAGGAGCCCGAAAGAAATGGCGAACAGCAAATTGCAGGGAATTGTTCGGCAAACAATAAAACGCTCCTTGCCATCTCCCTGCAAAAGGCAGATGGCACTGGGAGAAAGCAGCCCCCGACAAATGATAGCTGCAAAAGGGGTGAAGGAGGAGGGGGGGAGAAAATTTCAGACCTGGCAGATTTGTTAAGTGGTAATTTTCCCTCTGTCTGTGCAGAAGACAAAGGGGAGGGAAAGCTCCCCAAGACAGGGATTGTATTTCACTCCGCGGTTGAGAAGGCTTTCGAGTGTCTGCAGATAGCGGCAAGAAATGGTCCTAAAAAGATTAGAGCTCTTAAGGTAGGGCAAAATACTATATCCAGACAACACACTCGAGTTTTAATGACAGTGGGGAGAGGATTGAGTGAACCATTGTCTGCTGCCTCTAGGAAACCAAAAACTTAATTTGAAACAGCACAGGCTCGAGCTGGACTTTTCTCACAGAAAAGCTTTACTCCTGCCCTTTAAGCATCACTTTTTATCCCTGACACATATTTTTCATTCATCTTTTTCCCACAACCAGTACAAGTTTAAGAAGGAACTTCAGCATTTTTAGGGTGATCTGGGTGGTTTGGCTGTGAGCATCTCCCTGTCTGGAGTACACCCCTTCTCACTGTATCCCTCTTGCCAGGCCATTAACCATGTCTGTGGATACCCACCTGACAGATGAAGAAGTAAAGTGACTTCCCAGAGATGCATAGGCAATGCGCTGGGAAAGAAATTCACCCTAGGTTTCCCAAAGCTCAGTGCCCACACTATCCCCTGCCCTTCCTACTCCTGCTTCCACTATGGGCTTGCAAACTGTGTGCAAATCAACAGAGCTTCCATACAATCCATTTTACACTGGGACTGAGATCAAGCATCACATCCAGTCTTAAATCACAGACTCCCAGAATCGTTTAGGTTGGAAAAGCCCTCTAAGATCAAGTCTAAGCGTTAACCCAGTGTGGCCAAGGCCACCCCTGCAGTTTGACTTGACTGTGATTTTTGTGCCTCCCCAAAAAGTGAGGCTGATTGCTATGACCCCAGAGTAGCCAATATGCCCCTTGTGAGTTACCAGGACCCCCCTGGCACCACCTGCCTTGGGACAAGGACAAAACAGGGCACTGCTTTGCTGCCAGCCTCATGACTGCATATTCCAGGGCACGGGACGCGTCACTGTCATCCCCATCAGCCCCATCTCTGGCAGGTGACACTGAGGTGGCTCTGCCATCCCCCATCTCAGCTCTGGCATCCCCCAGCCAGAGATTTTCGCTGCAGGGACCCCCCCTGACCTTGCCCGGGGCTCTGTTGCTAAGAATAAAACACAGAGGGCTGAGCTGTGCTGGCGCGCGGTGGGATAATTGCAGGGAAGCGGCTGCTGTAGCCCAACGACCGCAGTAATTGGGCACGGGCCATCCTGCAGCCAGGTTTCCCGTGCTATTATCCCCTTATTAATAGAAACCAAATCTACCTTTGCAGAGGCAGCACTGCGAGCCTGGAATTATGCGGTGTGGGGCTGCAGGGAGGCACCTCTGCGACAGCCTCTGCCACCCAAGGGGTGGCTCCTGGCAGGATCCACAGGATGCTCCCGCCCAAGTCGTGGCAAAATCCCAGCCACACAGACCCAAGGTCTCCTGTGGTCATCAGAAAGGTGAATGTTAGACTCAGCCACACGCCCTCAAGGAGGCAGGCGAGCGAGATTTGTTCTATTAACTAATTAATCCCAGCAGCATCCCTCCAAGGTACGGCAGGGAGTATTAATTGCATCTCCCAAGGAGGAAAGAGGAAGGTCAGAATGGCTTGAATTTCTCCTTGCCTACCTGGATGGGGTATGGTGGGGCCACAAGCCAAGCATTCATGGATTTAGGGCTGGAAAATAATGCACGGCAGCTCAGCTGGGATGGTGTTGCCAGGGTACCACAGGATGACAAATGTAAAAGAGGCAGGAGTGACAGCATCATTTTAAGGAGAATCATCCCACAGTGCCAGGGCTCTCTTTGCTGGAATACATGAAAACAAAGTGCTGATTTTTGAGACACCCAAGGTCAATGTGGAAGTCTCTGCAGGGGCTTCCAGGATTTCCATGTCAATGTGGTCATGTGGCTTTCCATGGCCAGGACTAACACAGGTACTTCGTCCCATCCCTGTCTTATTCCAGGCCAACTTCCACTCTTGGTAACAGTCCTGAATAAAATGTGTGCCCAATCATGACTTTTTACCTGCCTCAGAAAGAAGGTGGCAAGGTGTGAGTCAGGATTAAAGCTGGAAAGTAGATTAAGTGCCTCCATCCAAAATGCAATCAACAATCAAGAGAGTAAGGTCTGGTTTGGCACATTTATTTTTTTCATGAAAGCTTATTAAGGTCTTCAGGGCCATCTGAATCTTACCTCAAATTTGAGATTTGCTTTGAAACTTATGAAGTGAAGGATCTGGAGCACAAGTCTGATGGGAGTAGCTGAGGGAGCTGGGAAGGGGCTCAGCCTGGAGAAAAGGAGGCTCAGGGGGACCTTGTGGCTCTGCACAGCTCCCTGACAGGAGGGGACAGCCGGGGGGATTTGGGATCTTATCCCAGGGAACAGGGACAGGAGGAGAGGGAATAGCCTCAAGTTCTGCCAGGGGCTGGTTTGGGCTGGAAATTAGGGAGAATTTCTTCATGGAAAGTGATGACATGGGCTGCCCAGGACAGTGATGGAGTCACCATTCCTGGAGGTATTTAAAAGCCATGTATGTGAATGTGGCACTTGGGGACATGGGTGACCTTGGCAGTTCTGGGGGCATGGCTGGACTTGCTGGTCTTGGAGGGCTTTTCCAACTTGAACAACTCTATGTTCCTGTGATTCCCCAGTGAGGCTCACTTCTACCTCACCCAGTATCTATGGCAGGCAAAGCCCAGCAGATATCTCCTACAGAACAATTTTAACCTGAATGTTAATAAACTCAAGACTGACACAGGGAATTATCAACACAGAGTATTTCCATGCTTCCCTCTTTCTCTCCACCTCTTCTTCACCCATCTTTTAGTATTTCTCATTTCAGCAATTAATTCCAGCCTTTCTGAAGAGGCTGAATCCTACAAGCTTGAAACCATGTCCTCACAGAGCCAAATCAGCACAGATGTGCCAGAGAGCAGTGCAGATGGCTCTTCCTTCCCCTGAAACTCAAGATTTTGCTTAAGCTCGGTATTGTGGTGTTCTGCAGACTGGGTGTATCAGGAGCCTTCCCCATATGGCAAGCAAGAAGTAACCCTGGGAAGATTAAAGCAGAAAAAGAAGACCTGGGTTGCCTCCTGCATTTTTCAGCCCTTCTCCATCCCGTTGTGAAAGGCTGGTGCTGTTAAGCGACTATGTAAAAGATGAGAAGAGTCAGGGGAAATAAATAATACATAGATGCTGAAATGTGTTGCCAAGGCCACCTCCAGGATGGATCTGTACCCTCTGGACAGCTGCCTGCTCCTGCCCTGGAGAGATGTCACTGGGAGTGAAATGGAGCTCCTGGGCAAGACATTGTTCCAGAGTGATGCATCAGAAAACCTTGGGGGTGACAGAAACTGTAATTACTGTGTTTAAACTTCACTAGCCCATTCCACCCCTGTGAAACCCAGCTTTGCTGCTGATTTCAGCAGAAGGGGGAGAGATGTGTCCCTACCAGGCCAGCTGGTAGGGACACACCTCTCCCCAAAACCTGAGCAAAGCTGCTTGAGCAGAGGGCTCCTTGTACCCCTGTGCCCTTGTGGATGCTCTGGCTTCTGTGAGGATCTGAACAACACCATTCTTCATCCTCCCCTGGTGCAGAGAGCCAGCAGCCTGAAAAAAAGGGATCTTAGACCCAATGTCTTCTTGGGGTTCAGGGCAGCAGTGTCTTGTGTGCAGAGGCTGCACAGACCCCAAGGGAGCTACACCAGCTGCATCCACAAGTTCTTACTTCAACAGCAGCTTGGCCACATCTGCCTCTGTTTTTCAGAGCAACCCCCCAAGAGCTCTATGGCTCTGCAGCAGTGAGAGATAACATATTTGACACTCCAGCTACACAACTGGAACGCAGAATAAAAGGTAGGTGGTGTGGCTGGATGCAGCCAAGACCATGATGTGAGGTGCCCTGACTCATAACACGGAGAGCTGGCTGTGCCAGCAGTGCCAGCAGCCCACTGAAAGGGGTCCTGTCCCAAGTCTGTCCTTTCCATGGGTTAGGAGGTGAGGCATCACCCCTGGAGCAGGATGCCTGTCCTCCAGCAATGGCACAGAAGCACAGGACACCAGGAGGTGCCCGGGGTGCAGGGAGGTGATGGTGAGGACTGCAGGCATTGGGACAGCACCTTCCAGCCTTGCTATGATGGAGAAGTCTAGGCACATCCCTGCCTCCCTGCTGCTGCCTGGGAAACAGCCAAAACATCCCCAAAAAAATCACTCTGCAACCCACTAAGCCTGCTCTCCTCTCTTGTGCCTGCTGCAGAGGGCACTGGAGGGGCTCAGGAGACACAGCACAGAGGGATGCTGCAGGGACTCCTAATATGGGATGCACACAGATAGTCTAATGCCTCTGCAAACCCTCCCTACCCCTGACACACATCTGCCAAGATCAGAACTGGCTACAAAGATTGAGGATGTTTTTTGGCCATAGCTGTTTGCACGCATTCGCCTTACAAAGCGACTGGGAGAAGAGGGGGGACACACTCTTCCTGTTTAGCACAAAAATATAGGTAACAATTATGAGGCAATAATTGATTCATCCGATAGTTTATTAACTGGAGTTGGGGTGTGCAAGTGACAGGCTCTGCAGCCAGCCTTTCATGTGACACGTTATTAAAGGCTCTTTTTTCTGCCTCCGAAAGGCAGTGGCTGGAAGATCAAAGGTCAGACATTTCAAGAAGTAAATTGGTTTAATGTGGCTGCAGATAGCCTCACAAAAACCTAATAAATATGCAGCGAAATGTAAGGAGAGAAAATTGTGGACAAGAGAGACAATTACTTTGAAACCAGGATAAGAGCAGCGCAGGCTCAAATTAATCAGTGTTCAGGCTTCTTCTCTCTGTCTCAGGATTTAGTATTCAGAGCAGGAGCCCAGCTGATGGTGGGATGTGTGCAGGGAGCACTGGTACCCAACACCAGAGCCTGCTGGGGGAAGGTGCTCCAACTCCAAACCAGGGTGGTGCTGAGAACCACCTTGGTTTTCCAGGTACACCTGAGACCCACAGCAAAGGCTGTTCGTGAGCACCACAGGATTCTGTGGTGGCTGGTGAACAAATTAGCACTCCATGACTGAATATTCTCCTAAGAGCACAGGCTGGCAGAGCTGGGGGTGCTCAGCTGCACCAGAGAAGCTCCAGGGAGAGCTCAGAGCCCCTGCCAGGGCCTGCAGGGGCTCCAGGAGAGCTGCACAGGGACTGGGGACAAGGCATGCAGGGACAGGACACAGGCAATGGCTCCCAGTGCCAGAGGGCAGGGCTGGGTGGGATATTGGGGAGGAATTGCTGGTGGGAGGGTGGGCAGGCCCTGGCACAGGGTGCCCAGAGCAGCTGTGGCTGCCCCTGGATCCCTGGCAGGGCCCAGGGCCAGGCTGGATGGGAATTGGAGCAGCCTGGGGCAGTGGAAACTGTCTGTGACCCTGTCCTGGGGGAGGCTGGAACAAGGTAATTTTGAAGGTCCCTTTCAAGAAACTGTTCTGTGTTTCTATGATTTCATTTTATGATCCTGTGGGGAGCCCTTGGTGTGTCTAAGTAGGCTCATGGCAGCACTGAAACATCAACTCATAGCCCAAACCCCATTGTCCATGGGTAAAAAAATGAACACAGAAGTGCTTAATTATAAAAAGTGATGCTTTAAGCTCATCTCATTTTTTGCTTGATCTCGTGACATTTTCAGAAATCTGCCTCTCTTATTTTTAAACTCCAAATAGTGATACCTGAATTATCTGGGTTTTTTTGGTTTGAGTTTCTTGAAATGCTTTAACTCTAACAACCTCTAAGCACTCACAGCACAGGATTTCTTTGCTGAAAAGTCACAGGTTCACTCCTTTCAACTACAGGTGAGAAAACACCCACTCCAGTTCTTTAATCTGGAAAGGGGCTTCCCACACAAAAACAAAGCATGGCATTCCCAGAACAACTGGAAACAGAAGCAGAAGAAACCAACCCATGAAACAAAATGCCTGGTACTCCTTGGACAAGCAGGTAAGAGAACAACCTCCTTGTATTCCCTTGCAGGTCACCTTCCCCAGTGGAGTTACTGTGATCCTCCGTGGTTTACTACAGAGAGGGATTCAGCAGCAGGGTTTGTCTGGGATTTAGCAGTGCCAAACCTCACCTGCCCACTCTCATGGGGACCTTCTGCAAGCACCTAAAGGTTGAGAACCAAGTCCAAACCACTCAGTGGAATCACAGAATCATTCAGGCTGGAAAATCCTGCTGAGTCCAACCATTCCTTCTCCCAGCAGTGCCCAGCCCAACACTAACCCATGTCCCCAGGTGCCACATCCACACAGCTTTTAAACCTCTCCAGGGATGGGGGTGCCACCACTGCCCTGGGCAGCTTGTGCCAATGCCTGACCACCCATTCTGTATATATTTCCCAAAATCCAACCTGAACCTCTCCTGGAACAACCTGAGGCTGTTCCCTCTCCTCCTGTCCCTGTTCCATGGAGCAGAGCCTGACCCCCCAGCTGTCCCCTCCTGTCAGGGAGCTGTGCAGAGCCACAAGGTCCCCCCTGAGCCTCCTTTTCTCCAGGCTGAGCCCCTGCCCAGCTCCCTCAGCTGCTCCTCATCAGATCTGTGCTTCAGACTTCCACTGCCAGGCTCTCCACAGCTGCACCACGGATGAACAGGATCCCTCTGCCTGCCACATCCCCATCCATGGCAAAACCCCTCTGCCCAGGAGCTGCACCCAGAACAGCACCCACACCTCCCTGATGAAAACCTCCTGAGAAGCCTCGGGGATGAGGCAGAGGGGGACAGCTGGTGCCATCTGTGTCCCTCTGGCTGAGTTCAGAGAGAACCCACCCTTCACGGGTCAACAACAAGGAGAACTGATGGGACATGGACCTCTGCATCTGCAGCCCACACAAGCAGCTCTTGCCCTGAGTTATCTGCGTGTATATTGCTCTGCCATAAATCAGGAGCCCTGACACTGTAATTTGTATCTGGGGAACCTAGAGCAATTACAAAATCAGCCCAAACACCATTTGTTTCACAAGATTTTGCCCTTAGTTAGCACTGTCGTTCTGCTTTAATTGCACTGTAATTAATTGCAACAAAACTGTTTGGAAAGTGCATGTGCACAGTGGAAAGGCTGGAATATTGCAACCTGACTCCTCTGTTGCAGCCACAAGTATAGAATCTGTCATCCTCTTTCCATACAACATTTAGCATTCATTTTACCACCTAGTATCCAGAGGATCTCCAAGACCTTGCAAAGCCAGACCAAGACTCATGGAATGCAACTACTGACTTACTTTACATTCAGGGAAATTAAGGCTCAGAGGAGATAATCTCTTTAACTTCTCTTCAGACGTGACTAAGAGGGTATAAATTGCCTGAAGTAAACCAGGCCCTGTCCCGGATGTAAATCACAACCCTGCAACACTCAGAGGATTCTCATGTTCCCTTGCACCTCCCAAAGCCACCCAGCACCTTGAAGAGGCTGGGATCTGCCTCCTGTCCATGGAGGAGGTTGCCTCACCCATAAATTCAACATGCAGCAAAAGATCTCCCTAAAGACAGACAGCAGTGAGAGTTGGAAGAAATGATGTCCCATCCCTGGAAGTGTTCAAGGCCACACTGGATAGGTCTTGGGGCAACCTGGAGTAGTGGAAGGCGTTCCTGCCCATTTTAGGTATGTGGAATAGATGATCTTTAAAGTCACTTCCAACTCAAATCATTCTACAACAAAGGAAAGCAAATCTGATCCATTTCTTTCACAGTCCTTTCCTTTTTAGCACCCAGCTGTGGCATGGAGGCACTAATCCCAGCTGAGGTGGGGGGGAACTATTCTGTCCCTCAGCACAGACTGCAACAGCAGCTAGAATGTAATTATTGCTGGGCAGCCACTGGAAATGAGAAGACACCAAACCCATTCACAGCTGCCTTGAGTCTCATCCCCTGAACGATTATTTCTGTAGAGGGAAGGCAGCTGTATCAGAACTCTGCATCCCTGCAAGGGAGAATATCTGCAGGGACACTGGAGACAGGAGACAGGGATGAGCCAATGTGGCTCATCTCTTCCCACACCCCCTCAGTGAGTGGCTGGGACAGTGACTTGCTGCTAAGGCAAGAGGGGACATCTCCCATTTTGAAATTGCTCAACATTGGTAACAAAAAACTGTTTGGTTTATTTTGAGCTAAACAGACTTGCAGAAATACATATGCTCTTGCTTTTCTTCCTTCTTTGCTGTTTTCTTTTTCATTTCTTCTTTTCTCTCTTCTCTTCTCTTCTCTTCTCTTCTCTTCTCTTCTCTTCTCTTCTCTTCTCTTCTCTTCTCTTCTCTTCTCTTCTCTTCTCTTCTCTTCTCTTCTCTTCTCTTCTCTTCTCTTCTCTTCTCTTCTCTTCTCTTCTCTTCTCTTCTCTTCTCTTCTCTTCTCTTCTCTTCTCTTCTCTTCTCTTCTCTTCTCTTCTCTCCTCTTCCTTCTTCCTCCCAGAGTTTTGCATGAAGGCAGAGTGCCAGCATAGAGGCCTGTGGATCCACCTCTGCAGTCACTCACTTGGCACTGTGGTGTGACACAGCATAAAGAAATTCCACGGCAGAGGTGAGGATGCACCTGCTTGGAGGAGCTCATGGCAACAGGAGTCACCCACGGACTCAGCAGACAGCAGCAGGGGGTCCAAAGACAGCAGCAAAATGGGATTATCCCAGCAGCAGTAGCTCTGGAAGATCCAGCTGATCTAGGAGACCTCCCAGGCACATGCCTAGAGAGCCTGGGGTTTGGCTGAGGATCTGCTCCATCAGCTTCAGCTCACCTTGGCAAAAGGTGCCCAGATACCATGGTGACGGGCTCGGCAGGGATAAACACTGAACATGGGTGTGGGCTGTTTGCATAGCTAGGAAGCTGGCTGGTCTCCATCCCTCCACCCTGCCTCCTCCCAGCAGTGCCAGGACCTCAATCCAAAGTGGTCTCCTTCCCCCTCCTGGGCTGGCTCATCCGTGGGCAACACGGAGGCGCTTCCCAAACTGGTTCCCTGCTAGGCAGGGCAGGGAGGGGGACAGTGCTGGGCTGCTGCCTCTCCCTGGGAGGGGGAAGTCATTTGATGGTCCCAACATCTGCCTGAACCCACATGGAGACAGTGCAGAGACTCCATGGTGTGGACATTCCCTCCTCCTCCTCCTCCTCTTCTGCAGCTTGCCAAGAACATCAAGTCCCTTGCAAAACCAACAGCTGGGATATGGTGGCCTGTCACCCACTCCCCCAAAAAAAACACTCAGGACCACTACACACCCATTCCTCAGGTGCAAGGGCATCTTTTTGAGGAACAGGGAAGAACGCAATCCAAGAAATAAATCTGTAATTAAGGCAAGCTGCTCACAGGAGCAATACTTGAGAATTATGCAGACCTGTGAGCAAAGTTGCCATCAGGCACGCAGCTCCTCTCAGGCTTCCAGTAAGGAATAAAAAAGCTCTGACTAATATAAAGAGGCCTCCAAATCATTCTTGGCAGAAGCATCCCAGCCTCGGATCCCCTCCCTCTATTCATCACTAAAGCTCTCTCAGGGAAAGGAAAATAAACCGTGCAGCCACCTCACTGACCCGACCTGCTGCAGGGTGCAGCTGGGTGCTGGCTGCCCCTTCTCCAACAATGACAATGTAACAGCATATTTTATGTGTACATTATATTAATTTCTGTATTGTATGTAAATTTATAGTATGTATTTTACACAAAAATACACATTTTTCAGGTATATAGATTTATAAATATTTTGTATTTTCTGTTTATATATATAGATATATATATATTTCATAATATAAATATTGAGGGGAATAACGATATGCAGATGAGACCCATCTTGATTCCATATTCCCATCTCCAACCTGCCAGGAAGACAGGGGCAGGGATGAATCCTCCCATCACTGCCTGCTTTTCCAAGATCGTCCACTCACACTCAATAATATCATGTTTCTCTGCGGTCTGAGATCCTTCACCTTTACTAATTTCTTCCAATTGTATAAAGGCATTCCACTCGGGACACTTAATGGGAAAAAGACCAGGACTATGAACTGGGCAGGGAAGACTCCAGTTTTGAAACTATTTTAATAACTCGTTATTTAATTAAGAGCAATAGCTCTGAAATTATGTCAGTGAAACTTGCTACTTATTTATTAATTAGAGGAGGAATTTCAAAGGAGGCTATGGGAGTTAGGTGCTGGACAGCCCCGGGCTCGCTGGAAAATCCCAGGTTTCTCCAGCTAATGCTTGCTCAGTGCTCAAACACGCCGGGTCTGACTCCTCACTGCCTGGCACCTGAAGTAAACAGTGTCAAGCACAGGCAAAGAGTGTTAAACTCTGCCTGTTCTGGATCAGGGGTTTGGAAAGTCCTTGCTGCAGTGGTGGGAGTGATGGAAGGCATTGGAAGACCAGGGAGAGACCACAGAGCATCTCCTCTACCTTCCCAGGAGTCATTCTGGGCTGTCCCAGTGTGGATACATCAGGATATGTGCTGAGA
The DNA here is from genome assembly GCA_034336665.1 of Luscinia megarhynchos. Classification (NCBI taxonomy): domain Eukaryota; kingdom Metazoa; phylum Chordata; class Aves; order Passeriformes; family Muscicapidae; genus Luscinia; species Luscinia megarhynchos. Next base: position 983,925 of record CM067592.1, on the reverse strand, counting down.
AGCCTGTAAAAGGTTTATTCTCTGGTGAGGGGTGCTGGAGATGCTGAAGGCACAAAGCTGGCCATGCCCATGCTATCACACTCTGCAAACAGCTCTTGGATAGACCCAGCAACACCAAAATCCTCCCAGGAGGAGAAACCCCTTCCCTGAATCCACTTCCACCAAGCAGAGGGAAGGAAAAAGTCCTACTCAGCTCCTTCCCCCAAATATTGCACCAGAGGAAATGGAGAGGGGGTTCCACATGCCTTTTCTGGGGGCAGAATCAGCTGCAGGTCCCTGTGCTGAGTGTTGCTCTGGAAAGCAGCGCCGGGACCGCCGAGCGCCGGTTCCTCCTCCGCTGAGCACATTCCTCCCCTCCTGTTTTCATTCAGCCCAACCTTAAACAAAACCACCACTGTTGTTTTTATCCACGGTGTGGATCTGGGAATTGCCTACATGGGGTCAGGGGGGCTGGAGAGGGGATTTGTGCTGCTGAAACTGAGCTTCATCTCCGGAAGGAGCTGTTAAAAATACAAGCGCATAAGTAGGTGCAACACACTGTCCTGCTGCATCCCCTTTGCCAGAGAAGAAGCAAAAAGATCCCAAGACAGACTGAAATTTACACCCAAGATCCAGATACGGGGTCTCTAGAAAAAGAAGCTGTGGCTTCCCCATGCAAGCCCTGCCTGCAGCATGGGCAACGCAGAGCAGGTCAGCTTGAGCTGGGCTTAACCCTGCACTAAGCATCAACCTCCTCCCAACCCTGCTTCCCAGCATGTCTTTAATCAGTTTTTCTGCCAGCATTAAATCTTCCAAGTAATTTTAACTATTCAAGATGAGAACAGCACTTTTTCTCACAAGCTTTCTGCAAAGAACAACTGAAACAGAAATTCCTTCAACACATATACTAACAAGTATTAAAAATATAAAATGGAATATAATAGATACTATCTTATATATACAGATCTTATATATATATATAGATATCTTACATATATATATATGTATAATTATAGAAATACATTTCTATTATATATTTCCATCTACTGAAACATTTCTATTCATATATATTCCTATTCTACTTCTATTCTATTCTATTCTATTCTATTCTATTCTATTCTATTCTATTCTATTCTATTCTATTCAAAATATTAATCAACTGCTTCATGAGATCTCTTCTGCCTACCCAGCTGGACATACTTGCAGATGTGTTTTTGCACTGGTATTTCCTATCTAAAGCAAATAAACATATAACTAAGCTGGACTTCGCAGGCAACAAAAACCAAGCCCCATGAACTGAAAGGTTGCATCGTACAGGTGTTGATGTACAGTCAAAATCTCCACTCTTGGTAAAGATTCAAGATACCAAGGAAGGAAATCAGACAGAGATTCACGGGTTTGAGTTCAAACAGCAATTAAGAACGCATGTAAATGGCGATAGATTAGTACAGAGATCGCTACGACGCGCCAAAGATTTCCAACAGGAGCATGATCAGCCTCCCCTCCCCTCAATACCCTGCAAAAACCCTAAAAGCTGGGGAGGGGAGGAGCGGGTTAAAAAACCCAAAAATCACATTATTTCAGAAGGCAGAAATCCAGCATGTGACCCACCTTCCCTCTCCAGGTGCCGACCCTCGTGCTGCCCTGGGCTGCGCGGGGAATCCGGCAGCGTCGCTCCCCGGGTGTCTGCAGCCGAGCGGAGATTGTCATTGATTTGTGTGCAGAAAGTTAAGCCTTTCTAGGAGCGGTTGGGAGAATTCACTCCCACCACTCCCTCTAAACCAAAAGTATTTGGCACCAAGCCCTCCTCGTCCACCTGTACTATTAAGGTCTAAACAACACGTGGGACACGGGGCTGATTTTTTTTTACCGGATCTGTTCAAGTTTCCTTTTTTAAACCGGCACACAAAGTTCTTCAGGAAGAAAAACTTGGGGGTTTATTGTGGTTTTGATTTTTAATTTTTTATTTTTTTTTTTTTTTTAAGATTTTTTTTTCCCTCATCTCATTTTTCTTAAAGCAGATTTACCTCATTGTTTTTGTTCTCTGCTCAGTGAGGCAAGCCCCTCCCTGGTCTAACTGGCGACCCCCGATTTTCCCCCACGGAGGTCACTCTGTGACTGACCTTCCCATGATCTGCTCTACTTCCCCTGCAAACTGCACCCATCTGAGACGGGTAAATTGGGGAGGGAGGTGAAAACCACCTCTTTTGAAGAAAGAACTGGCTGTGATTTAACTAAAAAATCAGGTTTGTACACGGATGACCAAAACAAGCAAGAAGACGGAGTCAAAGTTTCTTCAGTCAGGGAGGTTGGTTACCCAAGTCCCCAAGTCACTGAGTCGTGCTGGTGACAAAACCCTGACCCAGGTGTCCAATCCAAGGAATAAAGACTAAAAAACCTTCCCAAGTGCCCAGTCTGGGGCTCTTAAGCCCCAGCCGCAGCACTGAGGTTTGGAAGCCAACTCCTGGCCACCTCAGCTGACGAACAAAAATCCCATCCCACAGGCACCTCCCGTGGCCCCTGGCCACAAGGATGTCCCCAGAGGAGAATTCACCCCTTGGGAGCCTGTCTCAGCAGCCATGAGCAGGCTTGCCTAGCTAAGCCCAGCTCTCTGGCATGCACACAGCCCCAAAGAGTTGGCCATCGTGTTGAGTGATAAATAACTGGGCATCCTCTTCTTCTCCTCGCCGGGTGCCCCCAGGGAGCAGCTCATTCCTGAAATTCTGCCCCAAATTAAGCAATGACACTGAATAAAACACTGCATTTCATAAAATGCTACCTCCTTTCTGGCATAGGTATAATAACAAAGAGGAAATACATGGTTTTTGTTAATACAATAAATTCGATGAGAGCAGCTGGACACTGACTTCCACGTTACATGCTTTTCTGATGGTTTTCTTCTAAAGAGGCACATTAAAAAAAAAAATCCCAAATCACAACCAAAATTGTTTATACAAGGGAAATCTTTCTGAAGCACAAGGCAAAATCAAGTGTAAGATAGCCTGGGGCAACTGGCACTCCCAGGCAGGGCTTGGAAGAGCTCCGTGCTCAGCGCACGGTTACTTTTGAAACTTTTATTACACGCTTTCTCAGTCCGTAGGAAAAAAAACATTAATGCTGTTTCCATCCCCACACCCAAAGCACTATCTGCAGCTCCTCTGACTACTGGGTTTCTAAGGAGTGTCTGGGTAAATCAGTAAATGCAGTCGGAGTGAACAATGTGTCTGGCCCCAGATAAGGGCAGAGCAAAACTTGGGCAGCATCCAGTGACTGTCAAAGTCGGCGTGGAGAGGAACACCAATTGCCACCCACTGCTTTTCCTGGTATGCCTGTAGCTGGCATCCCTTGTGGGATGGGAGCACCCATGCAACCACCCACCCCAGCTCCTCAAGCACAAAACCATGCAACTCTTCACTTCTCACAAAACCTACTTCTTTTTTTTTCCCCCCCGCTTCTTCCCTATCAAAAATATTTGCCTTCATCATTTCACCAAAGCCAATGTGTTGAAGAAAATGAAGAAAAAATTACATCTCCCCTATGCTAGCAAAGCACGTTGCTCATGGTGCTGCTTCTCAAGATGGTTTATAATTAAGGTGCATGAAAATGTGCTCAGCACCATGGAGGTGTCAGAGCGTGTCCAGGGCAGGGAACAGAGCTGGGGAAGGGGCTGGAGCCCCAGGAGAGGCTGAGGGAGCTGGAAAGGGGCTCAGCCTGGAGAAAAGGAGGCTCAGGGGGACCTTGTGGCTCTGCACAGCTCCCTGACAGGAGGGGACAGCTGGGGGGATTTGGGATCTTATCCCAGGGAACAGGGACAGGAAGAGAGGAAATGTCCTCCAGTTGCACCAGTAGACGTTTAAATTGGATATTATGGAAAATTTCTTCATTGGAAGCATTGTCCAACACTGGCACAGCTGCTCAGGGCAATGTTGGAGTCCCCATCCCTGAAAGGGTTTTACAGCTGTGTGGATGTGGCACTTGGGGATATGGGTTAGTTCTGGCCTTGGCAGTGCAGAGGGAATGGTTGGACTTGAGGGCTTTTCAAGCCTGAACTATTCCAACCCCAAATTCTTGCAAGCCAAACCCAGTACTTTCATACAGAAAAATACCTGGGTGTGGACTGTGACAATTGAAACATCTCAGTGATAACTCTGAATCCAAAACCACTGCAGACCAATTAAGTCCCCACTGAACCCTGGAAATTATTTGCCCTTTCCCGTATGAAATTAGCTGACTTTTTTTTTTTTTTTTTTGATCACTGTTAATGGAAGGTTGAACAGGTCTCCTACACTATAAATGAGAAGAAAATAAAGTACTTCAGACAAGGTGTGAAATAAGAACAGCAGGGGAAAGGGAAGAAAGGGTTGTGCCAGACCCCACCTTGATTCACAAGGACAACAGGAAACACCTAGTAAAAATATAATAGAAAAGGTTGCAATGATTGCTTATCACAGATGAGGAAAACTCTAATTTCAAGTATATTGAATTGAAAATTTTCCAGAAGAGTACTTGAAGGAAGCTTGTTTAATCAGAAAAATATCATCAAATACATGCATAAAATAAATTTTGACAGAGTTTGGGGGGGTGTTTTTTAATTTATATAAAATACAATATTTTCCTTTTGTACTTCAGTTTTCCAGGCTGATTTTAAACTTTTTTGTTAAAGCCAAATAATCAACTTCAGTGAATACAGCTCTCTGAGAGCTAAAGCAAGATATTTTCTGCAACAAGATTTGCTGCATCAGTCACATTTTTCAAAGGAAAATAATTTTCTTCCTCAAACATCCCTATTTCATTGCCAACTGCGGTGGTTAAAAAAACACCTTTTTTTTTTTTTAACAGGTTGATTTTGGTAAGAATTGGAACCCATAAAAATACTTCCCACCCCTAAATCTCACCAAAGATGCCTGCAAATGGGAAACTTGGAAAAGCCTGGGGAGATTTCCTGCATGGTGTCCATCCCACGTGTTTCCATTTGCAGTGGTGCACGTCCCCATTAACTCCAACCTGGCAATAAAGTTAAACCTGGCCTAACTGCTTCCAAATGCTGGCCTTATTTTAAAGGTGACAGAGTGTGGGGAAGGAAGAGATGTGAGCCCACAATCCTGACAAACACCTTCCTCGCTGGGGCACCAGCAGGGCAGAAGGGGGTAGGATGGGGATACCTGGCACAGAGAGGAGCTGCTGGTTTTCCACCTTTAAAGAGAAATGTGGACATTAGGAAAGTGTGAATGGGTAGATATTTCCTTGCTAGCAGTCCCCCACCTTCCAGATGAGAAGCAGTGTCCAGCAAGAGGCTGAATTACCAGTTACCTCATGCCACAGACTGGGCAGGTTTGCTGGTCCAGTATGAGTCCATATACTGCTGCCACAACACCCTTATGAAAAAAACCAAAAAGCTCAACAGGAAATCAGTGAAAACCAATGCTGATGAAGTGCTTTCCTTAAACAACCTCAGAGATTTCATATTTGAAACCTTAATGGTTGTAATCCAGATTGATCCTGGGATCTCCGGTGCTTTCCTACGGAAAGCAGAAGAAAGTGAGGCTCCATTGTCTCCAGCAGGAATACAGTCAATTATTCTACCCAGAGTCCTTCTCAAGGAATGGATGCACAGCTGGATTTCTTTCAAGGAACAAGGCTGGATGGAGCCAAGGTGATATTGAAAAGGTGTATGTATACGTATATTTTCACAATATATGTGCAACTACACGGATTTTTCTACATCATATGGCTTCATTGAGAAACTCGTTAAAGATCTGTCCCCCTGACCACCCCCTGACAGCCCCCCTAACCTGGAAATGCAGCCACCTCTGGCCCCCAGAGCTCCCAAATCTTTTGTGATCCACAATTTTCCCAGTATTTCTTGGTCCTGTGCAGCTTCAGAGAATGAGGAAGATCTCATGTTAGCAAGAACATGGCAAAATTTCTGCACAAACTTTCAATTAAATCTGTATTTGGCTAGACAACACATGCCAGAAGACAACATCCTGGCCAAAAAAATCTCAGAATGGCTTAGACTAGGAGGGACTTGCAAGACCATATCTTTCCAACTCCCCTGTCATAGGCAGGGATACCTTCCACTAGAACAGGTCACTTTACTTGTTTTTAATCCTTCAGTCCTCCCTTCCTTTTCACTCAGAAAGACTTTTGAGTCTTCTTCAGTTTGTTTTGGTGCAGGACTGGGATTGGGTGAGTGCAACTAAGAATAAACGGCGATAAAATGAAATTTAAACCCAAATGGATGTTAACAGTAAAAGGCATGACATGGATTCACAGACCCTCTTTTCAGAGCTTGATGGCTTGGTGCATAAATTTATCAGGGATACCTCTTACACCCCAGGGCAGCTGAAGCCGGATGAGAGGAAAGGCCCCAAACAGGTTCAGATCACACAAAGCTTCTGAACACTCACTTTACATGTGTCACCATCCCCAGTGCCAAAAAACTTCCACAGAACCTCAGACCAAATTTGAGATGGGCGGCAAAAACCCAAAGACAGTCGGCTGCAGGATGGAAGGGAGGTGCTGGAGAGCATCTGCAAAGACTCAGATGCTACTGATGCTGCAGAGAGCAGTCTGACCACTGCAATCAGTTTAAACCTCCCTGTGCAATTCACAGTCCCAGCTGCAATTTTGAAATGCTTTCTCTGCCTCATAATTTCTCGGTGGGTTATTTTTCCTTTGCTCTCAGACAGAATGAGGCACAGCTCCTTGCTGGGTCCACTCACACCACCCCACACATGGATGGGCTAAAGACAACTAAGCCAATGGACCATCACAGCAAGCATTTCAGCCTCCAAGCATTCCTTTCCCTTCCCAAACTGGAGAGCTATCCTTACCCAGGAATAGGAAATTCTGCAGAGGCTCCCTGATGTAGGTGGAAACAAATCCCTTTTGCTTTCAAAAGCTGTGGATCAGGCCACAGCTCCTTGCAGAGCATCACGTTAATAGTGAGAGGCAAATGAACCATTTTACTTCTCCAAGCTGGAAGAAAAAATAAAAATGCAGCTGACCTGATTTACCTTTCTGATAATGCATTTTAAAAAATGTTCCCGGGCTCAGGACTTTGCCAGCTGAGATTTCAGACGGAGTGAGACTGTTTATGTCATGACCACAGCCTTCTGAAAAATGCCCCTTTCGATGGGAAAGCTCACAAGACCCTCAGGTATAATGATCTCAGCTATATCAATAACCACATTTCGGCAGATTCATTATCTGCTCGCCAGCCTGCCTGGCCGCACAGCGAAGCGTTGCAGCAGGATGGAGCGAGAAAGGAAAACATTGAATTCAGCCCTTCTTCCCACAGAAAAAAAATAAAAAATAGTGACATTGTGGGTCATTCTTTTCCTTAGCAAAAGCCAAGCTTTTATTTCCACTGCTTTCACGCCGTACTCTGCAGGGAGGACCTGAGCTACACACAGTATTGAACACGGCTGCTCAATCCCCCTTCTGTGGGTGCAGGAGGATTTTCCTGAGCAGTTCCCATCTTTACTCCCCAAGCATTCTCAGCCCTTGCCATCCCAAACTTTACAGAAGAACTTTGTTGTTTTTTTTTTGCCTCTTCCCCTCACAACATTCACTCCATTATTCAAGATTTTAACATCCATCACTCCCTTATTCAAGGTTTTGACATCCATGTTAAATCTACTCATGGATTTCAGACCACACTCCATAGGAAATTTAGGCTACAAAATAAAGGTTTATTTCCTATCAGTATTTTCAAGCAACAGGGACTATTATGACCATGTATTTTACCCTCCAGCTTAATACAAAATAAAATACTTTATCCAGTAATTTCTGAAGCAAGGCTCCCATTCTTGCCTGCCCTCCAGCACTTAGAAGCAGAAGCAATCTTGTTTCAAATCAAGGGGGCTTGCCCTGATCCTTTGGCAACTGTTTCTAGAAGTTTATTAGTCTCATTATAAAAAACTTTTTTTCTTCCCTTATTTTCTTCCTTTTTTTTTCTTTTTTTTTTTTTTTTTTCCTGGACAGGTTTAGCTCTTGTTTCTGAGCATCTCATCACACCAGCCCTTTTTCTGCTGAATAAAACATTTTGACTCTCTTCCCAAAGCAGAGATTTGCAGGCTACAGTTCTATGAGTTACAATGAGACCTGTGAGCATCTCCAACAGTATCTCACAAGAGAATCCTGAAATGGTTTGAATTGGAAGGGACCTTAAAGCTTGTCTCATTCCACCTTCCCAAGACGGGAGAAAAAAAACACAGCTCTGTCTTAGGTCAGGGGAGAAAGAAAGCAGCCACAAATTGCTAGGATAGATCAAGGCTTGTACATCCATGGATGATTAACCTAAAATTAGCATGGTAGCATGGGATTGACAGGTTGACATGTAATGGTCTCAACTTAAAATAATCTCAAAGTTTTGGGGGCAAATCCCATCCTTTCTGGAAGGGCTGATGGCTTTGGAGCTCTCAGAGGTGGCTCTGCAAATTCGTAACTCCTCCTTAATGAAAAGCAAAGCAATGGAGGGCAGAGAGAGGAATTTTCTGGTTCTGAGGCCTCTTCCAGAGTCCTAGAGAAGGAATGGCCCTCCCAACAGCGGAGCCAAAACCGCAGAAAAACTTCTGCTCTGTGCAGAGTCACAGAGCAAAGCACACAACAGGTTCATCTGAACACGGAAAGGGACGGAGAGCAATCCGGGCAATGTTACAACCCTTTGTGCAAATCAGCAGTGCAGCCTCAGATGGGGAGAAAAGTAATGATGCAGAAAAGGCAAGAAGTGTTCAATCAATATTTCTGCTCCGCATCTGCAAAGATGGCGGGATGAGGCGCTTGGATCACATGAGGAGGATGAAGCACTTTCCAGTCCATTAGTAACCAAGGAAGTTGTTAAACAGCATCTACCAGTGATAAACAATTTTGAATCAGCAGGCCTGGATGACTTACTCCCAAGAGCCCTCCAACAGCTGGCTGAGAAGCTCTCTGGCCTGCTAATGTTAATTTTTAATAAATCTTGGAATACCAGGGAAGATCCAGATGGATGGAAGCATGCAAATACTGCACTGATCTGCTAAAGGGGCAAGTGGGATGGCCTGATAAACAGGTTGGCTTGCCTGCCATCAGCCATGGGTAAAATAATGGGAACCCTCCTGAGAGTCACCCAGAAGAGGAATTAAAGGATGCAAATACAGCTCATGTTTGTCAGAGAGGTTCTGTGGCCACCACACCATGTCAAACAAAGCTGATTTCGTTCTCTGAGTAGATTACAAGTTTGGTTAATAAAGATAATTGCTTAGAGATAATATACATATGGTTTTGTACAGCATTCAATTTACCAGGGCGTGGCAGGTTGATTATAAAATGAGCACTGCATTATGAGAATAAAGCACATCTGCAGGGTATTCAGAGGGGATCCCAACAAATAGCTGTCAGAGGGGAATCAGGCTGCTTCCAGGGGGATTTCACAAGGCTCAATCCCAGTTCTAATATTCAGCATTTTCTTAGCTGGAAGCAAATACAGCATCACTGCTGATAAACCAGCTGTGTACTAGACAAAGGGGAGAGGCCAAGCCATGTGAGCAGAGCTGAGATGGTGACAGCTCAGCATCTGGCTGGGGTCATCACTGCACCTCAGAAGGTAAGAGGAAGGGGACAGCCAAGGAAAAGCAGAGGGAGGATGCTCAGAACAAAGCAGTGATGCTGTGGCAGGTGCTGGTGGGGACCATATATTCCCAGGGAGATGCAGACTCCAGGCTCAGCAGGAGGGCAGACATCCCTAGGGAAAACTTCTTGGAGAGGGTTTTAGGAGGTAAATCAGCCTGGCATGAGGGAGGTTGGGAAGAATGATTCCATACTGGAGAACTTTGCATCTGGGGTTGGATATTGCCTAGGAAAGGATGCATGACCCAGACCAGCCCTTTCCACACTTCATTCTGACACTGACCTTAGTGACCACGAGGAAATCAACTAAAGGTTGAACCAGCTTTTTCCAACAGGAATATCCCATTTGGCCTTTCCCATCCCTGAGCTTTATCTGTCCCTTGGGAAAACACTCAGTGCATGGGCAGACACCTCAGTTACCTCCTGAAGGGAAGTGAAGAGGTACCAGGCATGGAGTGAATCCCTGTGGGCAGCCTGAACACCTGGACACCTAAGTCTTGTCTGATGCTCCAGATCCCTAACTCCAGCTGAAAGAAAAGGTTCTGAGAAACCTTTAGCAAGCCTAAATGCTCAAACAACCCTACTTTGCAGCTTTTCTGCACCATGGTTACACCAGAATCACTTACCCTCACCACCCTCTTCAGCAACATCTCTTTTTTTTTTCTTCCTGCTGAAGCATCATCAATTCAATTCAATTTTATTTTGGTTTACTTCTACTCTTCCGTCCCAGAAAACCAGAAGTTACTCTTATTCCCATGGGGAGCATCATGTTTAGGAAAAGCTGCTCACTTATCCCAGCTGTGGTCAGCCAACATCCTATCCCTTGGGTGGGTTCTGGAGAGATGTAGGGCTCAAAAAATTCATGTGAGAGTGCATTTCCCTGGGTTCAGAGCAGAAGAGGGCCCTGTGGGAGAGAGAAGGGTGCATGCCCACCAGCCAGGCAGAGAACCCAGGGGCAGGTTCTTCAGAGTATCACACGAGTAAGGAGGATTTAGTGATTTGAACACACCAAGCCAGGTCACAGATGCAGTTTCTTGCCCAGCCTTCACTTGTGTCTTTCTCTGGATGAACAGACTGGTACCTCTTCTTCTTCTTCCTGCTGCTTCTGCTGTTGCCATGGAAGGGACCAGACCTGCCCAGCCACCCAAAATATAATAGGAAACCTCTTTATCTCAAGAGCCAAGAAAGCCCTGACCAATGTCATGAGCACATCAAGGTCAGGCACCCTCACTGGAGCTCACGGAGGTCCCTGGAGCAGCAAGGATGGGGAGGAGTGTCTCACACTGGACTGGCACTGTGGAGTTCCTCCCTGAGAGTGATGTTTGATGTTTTTTCCCTGATCTCAGCCTGAACCAAGTTCAAAGATTGCTCACTTCCACATGCACCAACACAGCAAAGGTGGGCAAAGGTCCCTGTGAAACAGCCTTAAGAGGAGCTGGAATTTTTTGGTGTCATGTCTTTCCATCCTCCTGAATCCAATTCAAGGAAAAATTTAGCTTCCAACCTACTTTTTGTCAGGATTTGCAGGGACTGCACCTGTCCTAAACATTCAGTTTCCCATGGGAACTGGAAGTGAAGTCTGGCTGAGGGCCAGGCTGGCCTCATGTTTCCATTTGACTCTGCCACTAGCTAGTGATGGAGAACCTGCTGCTCACAATGTCCCTCAAGGGCTCCTCTGACTGCTCCTGCTCCAGGGACAGAATGAAGTCAACAATTCAAATCCCAAATGTTTAACCCAAGCAGGCCCCATCCATCTACATCTGAGCAGTGAATTAGAATACATTGCTGTTGCTGAAGGTGAATTGAAGGGATGAGGTATTAAATCAAAAGTCTTACCTAATGCTAGACATTACAAAATGTTTCAAAGGAGAAAAAAGAAAAAAAAAAGGCCACTTTGTCTTAAAATCACTGAATACCAACCAACAGTTTTGGTGAGGTGAGCCAAACCAAAGGTGAAGCCCTCTTCAAGAACACTGCAGCCACCTTGTTGGGCAGTGCAGACTCAAGGTAAAAAATAGGTGCCCATCCAAAAAAAACCAAAACCAACTATCTGGGGCCTTCACCTGTAAATGCCACTGGGAAGATACAGCAGGAACCAATAAAGGACCTTAGATACAAGATCATCTTCCCTGTTGTGGCTTCCACTGCCCAAACTGTCAGGAGCCCACAGAAAACTTCATCTCCTCAAGGAATCACTGATTCTGATTGCCTCTTCTATCTCACCTGAATGTATTTGCCTCATCTCCAGAAACACTCAAGGTCAGGTTTAATTTGGCCTCCAGCAGCCTGTTCAAGTGCAAGGTGCTGGAATGAGATGAGCTTTAAGATCCTTTCCAACCCAAACCATTCTGGGATTCTGTGATTCTGTGCACTAAAGGGGAGACAGGATCACCGCAGAATCACTCCTGAACATGCCTTTAAGTACCTGTGCCTGGCACAGAGCCCTCAGCAGGTGAGAGCCCTGCCAGGGAATGCCCCACTGCCTTGCCTTCCTCCCACCTTCTCTTCCTTCCAGCTCTGCACCCAAGAGCAGCCAGGCTGAGGAGCAGAGAGCAACCTCAAGTGCTCCAATCCCTCCAAGAAAGGTATTTGCTCCACTCCCACCTTCCTCCTCACCTTCAACTCAGTCCCAACTCAGGGATAGAGTGTTTTTCCTCTGCCACAACTAATGCCTGACGAGGCAGAACATCCCCCACCGTGCTCCATTCAAGCCTGAGGGAGGGTGCAGCCAGAGTAAATTACTTAGAAGAGAAAGGGGGGAAAAAAGTCAAATTAAATAACCACAGCAGACAAAGGCTTCTTGTCTCAAAACCCTTACTCAGCCAGCACATTGGGCAGGTTGGCACTGTGCTCAGGTGATGCTGCATAGCCAGGGCTGTGCTCTGGGAACTCCTCTGCAGCAAACCCCCCCAAATTCAGCAGCAGGGACCCCCAGTGCTCACCCAGGCACCCAGATTTTAGCAAGTGGGTAGAATGCAAGATTTCACATTTAGGGAGATGTGTAAGACCGAAAGGTTTGGCTGTGACTGCTCCAGCAGGACATGATTTTTTTCAATAGGTTAAACTTGTAATTGCATATTTTTCTCCTCTATATGAAAAAAAAAAAAAAAAAAAAAAAGGAGGAGGAGTAGAATGGACTCATTTATCAAGTGCAGCCAAACACTAGGCTGGACTCAGTCAGTGACACTTTGTATAATGGCATTCCAGTTCGCCCTCCTAAATAATTCGTGTTCTAATGAGCCCTTTTGCTCCAGCAGTACTTTGTAGCCCCCACATTTTCTCAGGTCCTTCTGTGCTTTAATTTGATTTTTAAACATTTCCAGTGTAATATTTTCATTAACAAAAAGGAAAGCAGGCCCACTTCCCTCCTGGCTTACATGGAGCAGGTAATGAATCTCTGAGCACAGGAGTTGTCTCAGCTCTTATCTCCATGGCCTTGCTGTTCCCAGACCTACTTATTTAAAAAACTCCCCCATCATGAGATAATGGGAACTGAGAAAGTCGGCAAGGAAACAAAAAGGCAATCAGGATCTTTACAGAAGCAGGGGAGCACCATGATTTCCACGTGTTCTCCTCCTGCTGGGACAGGTCTTTAGGTCAAGATACCGTAAATGAGAAGAAGTCGCTTCAGGGAGTGCAATCATCAGAGATGGGCTCTACATCAGAAAGGTATTTTGCAGAGCTTGGTCTTGCTAAAGGCTCCTCCATTCGGGTGATGCTCAGCCTGCTGTGGAAGTGGAGGCAGCCCACTGCCTCTGGTGGGTGGCTGGGCCAGGTTAGCTGGGGGTCACCTGCATCCAAATTCCAGCTGCTCCAGACCAAGGAGGTGGTCCTGCCTTGTCTGTGATGGGTCTCTGGGGAAGGGCAGTGAGGCTCTGATCCTACAGCAAAGCTCTGTGGGCCAGAACTACCTGCCATCAGCCACAACACAGCTGGAGGTGAGGGCACTTCCAGACCACTTTAACACAACTTCTAACCCATCCAAACACCAAGCCATGCTTACACCACCTACTCGTGGAGGTTCCTTGAGCTGGAAGGTGCAGTCAGTGCTGTGAAAACCTCTACAAAGCTCAGCAAAATAGAACCAAAAGCTGTGGCAGCATCTTCCCTTGCCCACCTCTGAACCCCATCACCATGGGCTCCCGCTCATGGTGGGGACAGTGGCACCCCCTCAGTCCAAGTGCCAGAGCAAGCCCTGTCCCAGCTCAGGGATGGAGCAGAGAATGGGAGATGCACAGTCAGGAGCAGGGAATGGGAGATGCACACTCAGGAGGAGAGAAAGAGATGGTGGAAGCCTCACACATCCACTCCCCCATGTGAGCCTAACAAGTCTCATTAATAGGCAGGACTTTATTCTGCAGCTGGGTGGGATGTGGGTGGGGGATGCAGAATCCTGACCCTTTCAGGCAAGGAAAGAGCCCTGGGAAGGTAACAGGCTCTGGAGGGGCTTGCAGCCTAAGCCAGGTTAGGGTTGGGGTGACATCTAGGACAAGTGACCCAACCAGGCCACCCCTTTCAGGCTCCCTCCCCAGCACTCCAGGGAGAAAAGAGCCACCAAACACTTAAGAGGTCAGAAAAGCAGCATCTCCAGTCCACACAGTTTCACTGGGAGGCAGGATAGAAGAGAGTTTATACCCAAGACTATCCAAAAGGGAGGTTTGGTTTAAAAACCTGCAAAACCTCAGCAAACCTGGTTAAAACATGAGCCTAACCAGGCTCAGCACAGCTCCCCCCTTCAGACTGGGGAAACAAATGTTACAGGTTTATTCACTAATTTATTTCTACCCATTTAACAAATTAATGTGTCCCTCCCATCCCCCTTCCCTGGAGCAGCAGGCTCTGCAGCTCAGTCAGTGAAACTCCTACTTCCCAAAGCCTTGGAGATACACTTGACCTTCATTACTGCCCTGCTTTAATTTCCGGCCTCCCTTTGCTAACCCTCCCCGATGGAACCCTGCCAGGCTTTCTCCCTCCCTGGGGACTGTCCTTGCTGCTATTTTGCTTGGGTTTTAATTTTAATCACCTTCTACTTTGATGCCTCCCAATCTTTCACAGCCTTCCCCGTGCTGTGCCATCTCTCCAGCCTTTTTGGGAGTGCCAGATGGTCCAGCAGATTACTCTTAGGAAATACCTGCTCTTCTCTTGGTTTCTTCCCTACCCTGGGAAAAGCTTCAAAGCTGCTCTCCCTGCTGGCAGGATTCCTCTGAGAAAAGCTCTGTGGACAAGGCCAGCAATCTCAGAATGGTTTGGGTTGGAAGAGATCTTAAAGCTCATCCTGTTCCATCCCCTGCCATGGGCAGGGACACCTTCCACTGTCCCAGGCTGCTCCAATTCCCATCCAACCTGGCCCTGGGCACTGCCAGGGATCCAGGGGCAGCCACAGCTGCTCTGGGAAACCTATGCCAGGGCCTGCCCACCCTCACAGACAAGAATTTATTCCCAATTTCAAAATAACCCTGCCGTCTGGCAGTGGGAAGCCATTCCCTGTGTCCTGTCCCTCCACGCCTTGTCCCAAGTCCCTCTCCTGCTCTCCTGGAGCCCCTTTAGGCACTGGAAGGGGGTCTAAGGTCTCCCTTCTCCAGGCTGAACTCTCCAGCTCTTTGTGTCCAAGCAGCTTTAGGTCCCATCCAGATTTCACCAATTGCCTGAACAGCCCAGCACCCACAGGCTGATACACCAAACCCCAGCTGTGCATCCAAGAAGGTGCTCTCTCAACTCCAACAAGCTCAAGATTGTTTTAAACCCCTAAATAAAGAGTAATCCCTCCTCCAGGTCTCATTTACAGCTCTTGTTTTCGTTACCATTCCCAAACAACATCCCAGCCTTATCTGAGTGTTAAATTCCCAGCTTTGGAGGCATCCCCTGGCAGACACTTTCATAGACTCAACCCAAGGGGAAAACATTTTCTCATGGACACAGCTGTTTCCTTAAACAGACCCTGTGTTATGAGATAGGGAGACCAGACAGTGTACTTTCTCTGGCCATTCAATAGCTTAGAGATCCCCTTTTCTCTGCCTCTGCTTGGCTCTAAGCCTCCCCCACAGCTTTTTCCAGCCTCTCTCTCGGTGATTTTTTCCTCTGGCTGGTAATTGTTCTCATTGCCCTTGGCTCACAGATGGTCCTGGGAGAGCTCACTGCTGATGTGGTGCCAGCTCTGCTCCATTCCAGCTGCTAAAGGGCATGAGGAGACCAGCTACCACTGCACAGAGACCTTTCCTCTGCTCCACCTGCCCTTCCACACCCAGGCAGGCGCTGCAAGAGGCTCTGCTCACCAGAGCTGCCACAGCTGGGCCATGTCTCAGCCCCATCCCAGCATCCAGGTCACCCTCCAGCCCCTCTGCCCCCCACACTCAGCCTCCCCATTCTGTCTCCATCTCCCTACCCACCCTTCCTCCCTGACAGGCTCTCCTGCCATGCAGCTGAGTCACTTCCCCTTCTCCAGACCTTTCCTTCAAGCTTTCCCATCCCCTTTAGCTTGGGAGCAACGCTGCAGTCCCAGTCCCAGCAAACCTCTCCCACAGAGGATGGACCCTTTTCATCCATAAAGGTTGAAATCTTTTATGCTGAAGGTGACAAAATACCAGCACAAGTTTCCCAGAGCAGCTGTGGCTGCCTCTGGATCCCTGGCAGTGTCCAAGGGCAGGCTGGATGGGGCTTGGAGCAACCTGGGACAGTGGAAGGTGTCCCTGCCCATGGCAGGAGGGTGGAATGAAATGATCTTTAATGTCCCTTCCAACCCAAACCATTCTGTAAATCCAGCCCCTGGGCTCAGGCCCCGCTCCTGGGGGCAAACTGGGACTGCCACCCAGGCAGGATGGATGTGAGTGGAAGAAAACAAGGAGGAGGGGGAAAAACACGGCAGAGCAGAGAGGAGGTGAAAGGAGGTCTTATTTTTCACCAAGCCAAGTTGTTTTTGGAGGCACAGACACTGGGTTCATTCATGAAGCAGCTAAGTGCAGGGTTTTCAACGGAAACAATGAATTAACAAGGATGAGCAGCAACAGGATAAATGACCTTTTTCCTGACTACCAAAGTGTCCTCTTTCTTTCCTAACCAAGCAGCCAACAGCTCATTTAGCTTCAGGGCACTCAGCCCCAGCGACCTGGTGCCTCTAGAGAAGTCCATGGGCTTAGAGAGAAGCTTTCCACAGAGGAACCCTTCCCTGTGTCTTCCCACTCAAAACCATGGGAGCTGGGGGCTACAGAGGGTTCCACGTGGTATTTGGGATGTGAAGCATGGCATGCCACCCAGCATGCCAACAGCCCCATGGCCCAAGCCAAGACATCACAGAATGAAGCTACATCACAGAAATTTCAGGCTGGAAATCAGGAATGGGTTCCTGAGGGGTGTGGTCACGGCCCCAAGCACGACAGAGTTCAAGGAGCATTTGGATGATGCTCTTATGTTTAGATAGTCCTGCAGTGAGTGGGGAAGTTGGAATCAATGATCCTGATGGGTTCTTTCCAATTTAGAATCACAGAATTGTTTAGATTTGAAAAGCCCTTTAAGACCATGGAGTCCAACCATCACCCAGCACTGCCAAGATCATCACTGACCCCTGTCCCCAAATGCCACATCCAGATGGCTTTTAAACCCCCCCACCACTGCTCTGGGCAGCCAGGACTGGACAACCCTCTCCATGAAGGAATTTTCCCTAATGCAATCTAAACCTTTCCTGGCTGTCCCCTCCTGTCAGGGAGCTGTGCAGAGCCACAAGGTCCCCCCTGAGCCTCCTTTTCTCCAGGCTGAGCCCCTTTCCAGCTCCCTCAGCCTCTCCTGGGGCTCCAGCCCCTTCCCCAGCTCCGTTCCTGCCCTGGACACACAAGATATTCTGTGACAGTCATGACTCTAAGATCAGTGCCCTGAACACCAACCCACCAGAACCCATCCATGGGAAAAAGATCCCAGTCCACTGAGAACCCAGTACCTTTCACCAATGTGCAATTTCTCTTCAAATACTCAGAAGGAAAGTGGTTTGACTCGCAGTTTCTGCTACCTCAAAATCTGTCAGAGGGATACACTACCCTATGCTAACATAACGGATTAAAGCAGAAGATAAAATGCTGTTCCATTATCTATTTATTAAAAGCACCACTTGAACTGCTTTTACTCAGTGTACATCTCCCAGTAAAGAGGCACTCCTTGACGGTGTAAATCAGCGAGCAATTGTGTTTTAACAGCCTTTAGAATGGCATTTCCCCATGCTTTTAGACAGAGTATCAGACAGAAAACCTCTTCCAAAACTCACTTATTGTAACAGGAGAGATCACAGAGCTCTTTACTGCTCCTCTACCACCAAGACAAATACAAAATGGGCTTCTAAAACTCACAAAGCAGAGATCATTCCCATTTCTGCTGCCTGAATATCCTTAATGACGGGACAAAATAAATAATTTTGTTAGCAGGGGAGAACTGTGCAGTGCCCACTGACAGATGGGACTCCTGGTAGGCGATGAAATGCAGGCTGCAGCTCCCAGCCCAACGATGCCACCTCTGTGGTAGCTGTGGGTTCTGTGGGAATCAGCTCTTACAGAGCCAGAAGGGATGAAGCCACTTCGAATCTAGCAGCTCTCTAAGAAAAAGGGGAAGAAATGATGCCAGACTTTGAGCAAAATATTTCAGGTGTGAATATAGCAGTACCTGTGAACTACACAACAAAAGGGAGGTTGCTGGATTCTCTCTGCTTCACCAGAATAAATTAGGCTTTTGCTTGATTGAGGATATTTGTCCATGTCAAGAAACACTCCCCCTTACTTTCTGCCAGGCTCTACTGCTTTGGTATTCTAATTTTATTTGCGAAATGTTTCAGTAAAGAAACCAGGAGCAAGAGCATTCATGGCAGGTTGGATTTCAAATTAAATCCAACTGGTAGGAAAAGAAGCACAACAAGCTTCACCCTGAGCTCTCTAAGTCAGCAGTGTCCACTGTGGACATGAGCAAATGTCAGATCAGATCAGGGAAAGAGGGAAAGAGATGTAGCCACATGCCCAGGGAAGGATACCCATAGTCTGGAAACTATGTGGATGGATGGATGGATGGATGGATGGATGGATGGATGGATGGATGGATGGATGGATGGATGGATGGATGGATGGATGGATGGATGGATGGATGGATGGGTACATGGATGGATACATGGATGGATGATGATTCTGACCATATTGCTGCTGTCAGAAGGACTTCAGCACTAGGGCAGGCTGCATTCTGAGGCTGATGTCATTGCTCCTTCCTTTCCTGTAGCCACCTGCATTTTGTCACCTGCTGCAGATGAACTGGGGCACTGCCTTGCTGGGGAACACCCAGGGCCCAGCTGTGTCACCTGCAAGGCATGGTGACACCCTCCTTGGGGTGCTTACCCAGCCCCATGCACTCCAAACTTCTGGCTACTCTCACACGAGTTAAATTCTGACAGGGCTGACAAACCTGAAAGATCATTTCAAACCACAATCACTTCAAATTCAGCCTGTGACCTCCTTGGCAGGATCTCCCTTCAGCACAGCAGCCCCAAACAGGAGCTGACAGTGCTTTGCAACCTTTTGAACCAGCACTCAGGTCCCCTGGGTACCGAGGGGAGGGTTTCTCTCAACAGCATGCAAGCTCCCTGGCTCTGACAGCCCTGCTCTTGGGCTGCCTGGGAGGGGACCAGCATCCCATCCCCTGCACTCAGGGGTGAGAAAGGTCACTGGGGAAGGTGCACTTGTCACCAGGAATGAACCGCGACGCAGAAGTTGTGTCACATCTTCTCCCTGGGAGGACGGGGCCAGCTGAAGGCAGAGGAAATCTCCCTGATGCCAGTGGGGTTTGGATCTGTCCTGGAGCAGTGAGCAGAAACGCCAAGCAGCAAGGAGTGGAACCTCTTCTAAATGGCATGGGCTATGATCTGGCATGGAGGGAGCCCCAGGGGACACCCAGAGCAGGTGTCCCTTCACACTGAGGTGCCAACCAGCCCGAATATCTCCTTAAGTCACCCCATTGCATTAAAGCTTGGGCAAAGCCACCTTCCCAGTCAGGCTAAATAAACCCCTTCCCTTTGCTTCTCCTGACAGCACATCTCACCCAGAGCTATTCTGAGACAAGAGCCCCCAGCAGAGAGGGAGAATTGCATTTGAGGGTCCAGCTCAGGAGAGCATGGCTGATCCCCTGTGCTCCTGAAGTGTTGAAGTTTCCCAGATGAACCTCACAGTTTTCCACATTTTACTACCTTTATCTATCAGAAAGATCTCAGAGAAGATTTTATTTCTCTCTGCAGTGGGTAGCAAACCAGAGGTAGAACTACAGCAAGGGTGACCCACATGGAAGAAAAGCAAACCTTACCTGATCTGCTGGGAGGAAGAAACCAGGGCCAGCCAGCAGAAATGCCTTACCTGGTTTTCCTGGCTCAGCAATGTCCTAGGAACCTGATCATGGGTCACAGACTCCCTGAATGAGATGTTCTGCAGGAGAAAAGACCATGTCCTTCCAAGCTCTGCTTGAAGCCCAGGAGAAAGCAGCACAGCCCAGGGGGGTGATCAGCAAGGCCAATCTCTCTCTCAGCCTGCAGCACTGGCAGGCAGAGGCTGACACAGGCAGGGGTGTCACCACATAAAGAGCTGTCGAGACCATGTCCAGCCCCTCTGCTCCTCCCTGAAATGTGGGTCAAGCCACAAGGTGACAGCCAGTGCTAAGGGAGCCATCCCTGCCCACCAAGGTGCTTCCAGCACTGTATCAAAAACTAAAGCCAAGCCATAAAAATTAAACGAGAAGTAATATGGATCATAAAACCCAAGCACAAGACTAAAAAGTCCCTGGACACTGATGTATCATTAAGACAGGGCCTGAGACTCCCTGCGCAGCACTGCCACGTTTCCCTTCCGTGAGAAATTACCCTGGTTTCTGATTATTGTTTTGTCAAAGATGGGTCAGGCTTTTGCCACCTGGCTCTCCAGTGTTAAGGAAAAAAGGTGGTGGAAAGGCTTGTGACTTGAGTGTCACCCCTGCAGACCACTTCTTGTGCCTCACCCACCCACTGAGGTTTGTGGCTGAGACCATCAGTGCCTTGAACCAACAACTGCACACACACCCTGGTCAGGAAGGGTGCTATGGAGGAATGCCAAACAGACCCACGGAAACGTGGAATGTTTTGGGCTGAAAAGGAACTATTAAACGCCATCTAGTCCAGCCCACTCCCCATGAGCAGGGTCACCTTCCACTAGACCAGGGTGCTCCAAGTCCCTTCCAACATGGTCACAGATGGGGCATCTACTGCCTCCCTGATAACTTATAACTAAAATAAGTGGTTCCATCCTAACAAGGCTGCTGGCCTGAGCTCTGATAAAAGAAAACATTATTTTGTTAAATGTTCTACTTCCCCCAGTCTTGCAATTACTGGTAATTCACAGGCATCCTCCCCCATCCCAATATTCCATTGTTTTCCCGCTACAGAAGGTCTCACTGAAACAGCAGCCCTAGCACTGGAAGTTTTATGGGGGTAGAAGTCCAGATTTACCTCTTTTGAACACAAAGCTGAGGTTTTAATAATCTCTGGTAACTGAGGAGGGAGGGAAGGGCAGAAGTGGGAAACTCACTGCCCCCACCATCACTGCCCATCCTCTCCATCCCCCACTCCTGCTGGCCCATTAACATCCCCTTCTTCTCGTAAATATTGCCTGAGCACTCCTGCCTGCCCTCCTGCCCTCAATTAATCATGGCCTGGGGGAGAAGCAGGTAAGAAAGCACTCAAATTCAACTGGTCTCCTCAGATGGTGAAAGCAGAGCTCAGTGAGACAAGCAGGGGCAGAGGGGATGGGCAGGGGCAGGGCAAGCAGGACAGCAGAGCCCCTCTTGCCCAAATATCCCTGCCCAGCTGCCCTCATATCCCAGCACTTTGTGGGATTTGAAGAAAGTTTGCATGCCACAAGGTTTGATTCTCTGCTCTGAAGCAGTTTACCCTTGCAAACAAATCCTGCCCTCTGCTGAATCCCACCCCCAATGGGGTGGATGTCCCACCAGCCACTCCCATCTCATGACGCAAGGCAGAGGTTGAGCCCACTCTGCAGCTTCCAAATCCTTGGGAGTCTTGGAGACCACTGCACTAAGTGTCAGTGCATCTCAGAAGCAGCAATGGAAGGAAACCTCTGGAAAAGCAGGTTGGATGGAGACTTGGAGCAACCTGGTCTAGTGGAAGGTGTCCCTTCCCAAGGCAGAGGGTTTGGAAATAGATGAGCTGTAAGGTCCTTTCCAGCCAAAACCATTCAGTGACTCTACAATAAATATCTCAGGATCCAAACAGCACCTCCAGCACCCGTGGGGATGTCAGAAACACAACTGGTACCTTCAGCAGGGTACCCAGCTCCCAGTTCCAGCTGCAGGGAGCCACAGGTCACCAACAGAGCAGCCCTGGCTTTACACAAAGGCGGCTTTGCTGGAACAAAAGCAAAGGCCACAGAAATAGGTTGATTTTTTTTCTCTTTTTTTCCTAAGATATGACTAAACTCTACAAGCAGGTAGTGCCTGGGCATCCTGCAAGCATCCTGCAAGCAGTGCTTTCAACATGAAAGAACAAAAGGCTGTGGTGGGCAGGAGAATGGTGGGAAGCCTTACAGGCTCCCGAGATTCATTTGAGACCTGGTGTTTGCAGCACAGGCTGTATTTCATCTTTTCATAAGTAACTCTTACCAGGAAACATTACAAAAAAAGGGGGCATTTCAAGGCAGAAAAGTTGGTTGCCAAACGCCATTTTATTTTATTTTTTAAACCTTTTGTTAGCAACTCTTCTGGGGAGCAAATCCAGCAGAGGCAATACAGTGCAGCGTGCACTCCTAAATTAGTTTCCAGGCACTTGGGATGCTTTATTATTCATTTCCTCCAAATATTAGGTAATGCCTTTCACCCCTTTCAAAGTCTGTACGAGGGGTCTTTGATGCATTGTGGGACTTGAAAGTTTCAGGTCTAAAGAAGCATTTCTTTTAAGTCCTCCCTTTTATCAAGCATATTCTGTTCTGTTCGCTATAATGCACACAATGGCATGAGAGTCTTGACCTGCTTCATGTCTGATGAGTTGAAATCTCAGATGCATAGGATAAAACAGCCATTCCTAGCAATACAGCTTAAACACTTAGGGCTCTATTCAGGCAAATATTACCCAGGGGTCTGCCACGCCACTGAAAAGCTGCAGAAATTGGCTCCGTAGACGGCTGACCAATTCAGCAGTGAGAAATGACCCCTCCACATTAACTCCCCTTTTCATTTCACCCTGGGCGAGCCGGGGTCTGGAGGTAAGCGCAGCAGAAGGCGAGAGCCGGCTGAAGCCAGATTCATTTTCTTTAGATAAAGTATTTTTTGTGTGCGTGTGTGACCATGAATGTCATTATGCGGATCTGCAAAAGAAGGGAAGTAATGGCATTAGGGCACAGGCGCAGGAATCGGGGAGGTTTTTGTCTTACAGTGACACCGGGGCGCTGCCACGTCTTCTGGACAAGCAGAATTTGTAGGCTTTTAGAATGCTGCAAATGCCTTTAGAAAAGCAGGTCTCTGCCTCTGCTGAAGGCATGTGGACTTTGCTGGGTCACTTTACACCACCCAGCATCAGTCTCCTCCATGTCTTAACCAGAATTAGTACCTCTTGTTCCATAATAATTTACCCTGTCCCATAATAATTTACCCTGTTTATAGGGTTTTTTTCACCCTGTTTTTTTCCTCTTTATACTGCAAGCTCACTTAAGAGATGGCTCCTGTCCAAAAATACACTGGACCCAGGGCAGGGATGCAAGGTAAAACTTATTGCAAAAGCAAACATATTTCGGTACAAAATGCCATGTTTTTGTCCTTTAGACAATCGCACCAACATGTTTTTAAAGAAGTACCAGGTGGCTATTTTAGGATATTAATCTCCTCTTATCAATCTCCTCTTGACAGGTCAGAACTAGGAAAAAAATTTTGAAAGGGCAATCTAGAAATGCAGGGGTAAAATGTAATGTATAAGCTGGAGAGCTCCTCAATGGGCTGAAGCTGCTGGAATTTGCCTTGCATGTTTTATACCCCAGGAGCAAAAGATGCCTCTAGAACAAGTCAGAAAACAAGTATTCAGACTACATGGGAAGATGTTTTCAAGAGAGACAGGTCCTGTTTCTCTGACTCCTCCTGCCTGCCCCAGTGTTATACCCTGGTATGACCTGTAATCCCATCCTGTCAGCCTTGATAACCCTAACATTTCACTGGGAAAAACATTTCTTAAGATATAAAAAAAGGAAGAAGTTCATCTTGCATGAGTAAAACCCAGCTATGTCTTTCCTCATACTGCTAAAACATCCAGCAGCACCTCCTGTAACAGGGAATACATGCATTTGCAGGCCCTGGTGTGTGAAATTTTAGGATTAACTCTAAAAGCAAATCAGATCCACAAGGATATAATCTCCCAACCCATCCACCTCCTCCAGGAAGCTGCAGACCTGGAGAGGTGAGCACAATCCTGATTTTTGAAGGATGCTGAGCATCTCTCCCACAGCTGGTATGGCAGGTGAGCGGCAGCAGGTACTCAAAATAATATGATAAAGACTGGGCAGGGCTTTTGAGGCTATCTGGTCTGGTTGAAGATGTTCCTCTGCTTATTGCTGAGGAGTAGGGACAAAATATCTTTTAAGGTCTCTTTCCAACCAAAGCCCTCTCCTCTCCTCTCCTCTCCTCTCCTCTCCTCTCCTCCTCTCCTCTCCTCTCCCTCTCCTCCTCTCCTCTCCTCTCCTCTCCTCTCCCTCCTCCTCTCCTCTCCTCTCCTCTCCCTCTCCTCTCCCTCTCCTCTCCTCTCCCTCTCCTCTCCTCTCCTCCTCCTCTCCTCTCTCCCTCTCCTCCTCCTCCTCCTCTCCTTCCTCCTCTCCTCCTCCTCTCCTCCTCTCTCTCTCCTCTCCTCTCTCCTCTCCTCTCCTCTCCTACATATACACATACATATATATATATATATATGTCTCCTGTTCCTGTCCCTATCCCTGTCCCTGTCCTACTGTCCGTATCCCATCCCTATCCTATCCCTATCCCTTTATCCCTATCCCTATCCCTATCCTATCCTATCCCTATCCCTATCCTATCCCTATCCCTATCCTATCCTATCCCTATCCCTATCCTATCCCTTGGTCCCTATCTCTACCCCTGTCCCTGTTCTATTCTATTCTATTCTATTCTATTCTGTTCTATTCTATTCCTATTCTATTCCTATTCTATTCTATTCCTTATTCATTCTATTCTATTCTATTCTATTCTATTCTATTCTATTCCTATTCTATTCTATTCCCATTCTATTCCTATATTCTATTCTATTCTATTCTATTCTATTCTATTCTATTCTATTCTATCTCTATCTCTATTCTATTCTATTCTATTCTATTCCATATTCTGTCCTATTCTATATTCTATTCTATTCTATTCTATTCCATTCCATTCCATTCCATTCCATTCCATTCCTATCCCATTTCCATTCCATTCCATTCCATTCTCATTCCATTCCATGCTTACATAGCACATGCCATGCCATGCCATGCCATGCCATGCCATGCCATGCCATGCCATGCCATGCCATGCCATTCCATTCCATTCCATTCCATTCCATTCCATTCCATTCCATTCCATTTCCATTCCATTCTTTTCTATTCTATTCTCAGCTCTCATATTACCCACCTGGCTAGGAGGCTTTTTAGAAGCCCTCTAAAACATCTTTACTAAAACACCACCAGGGCATACATGGTTTGTGCCCCACATGTGGGTGGTGCAGTGCTGGTCTGCCAGAGGGCAGCTGACAAGTCATCATTGTGCATGCTACAAATCCTCTGAGCCGGTAAGAAAACTCAAACAATGTGAAGATTTATCTGTTTGCACGTGGAAATCCTTTCAGTTGAGACAACAATTCTATTCCTTTCGAGGCAAATGAAGAGTTTTTTGCTTGGGGACCCTGTCAGAAGCAGAGGCAGCACAAGGATGGGACCCATCACTCACCAGTCAGCACAAAGATGCTGACAGGGGTGTCTGCACACATTTTTAAGGAGCCTGAAACAGCTCCTTTGAGAGAGGGAGACAGAAGAAAAGAACCAAAACTGCAGGAGAAACGAAATCTATTTGTAAACCCCAGGCAGAGTTGACACAAGGCAGCTGGTGCAGGACTGCCGAGATGATAATGGAGCCTGATGGATAGTCCACAGGATTATCAGATGCTCTGCAACTCAACATGCTTGAGTGTACCACGTTTACTGCCAGCAGAACTGGCACAAACGGGTGCTTGATAAGCTGGATCACTCTCGGGACTGTCGAGCATCAAGGGGCCAAACCCCCACTGGTGGGAAAGCCTAATGAAATACTCCAATGATTCTGATGCATCGATTCTCTGGCCCTCCCAGCTCATCACCAGGATGACTGAAATGGAGGAAACCCTAGCCGTGGGAGCTTTGTGGGTGCATGTGGAATCCTGGGGGTGGGTGTAGCACGCCCCACCACAGGCTGACTGACACTCAGCTCTGCAGCCAGTAGCCTTGCTGGTTGCCCTGTTTGCAGAGGAGAAGGGGTTGCTGTTCCTCAGTGAAACAGTCTGGATTTATTTTCTAGCTGATTGCAGAGAGGCAGCAGTATTAGCTGCAGGGAGGTGTGAAGACAAAAAAGAAGTTTAGTCTGCAGCTCCAGGCACTGACTAGAGCATGTTTTGGGAGTTAGACGATTCCTGTGAACAAAGCTCTCCTCAAGCCTTCATCTGGCGTGCTGGGGAAAACAGGGTCTCAGCACCCTCCCTGGCTGCCTTTGTCAGGAGGTGACCCTCTGCAACACACCAGCCCCTCACCTGGGCTGCTCTTGCAGCTGCAGACAAGAGGGCTGACTTGTGCTCCATCCTCACGTGCTGCCCAAGCTACATCAGATGTAAACATGAGTATAAAAACTCCTCCACTAACCATAAAGGGGCCACTACATTTTTAAATGTCTGGCAGGTGCTTCCTGAGCACTACATTGTGTAGCTTTCTCCCTTCACCTACACTCAAACTGTACTATAGGGCTGAGGGTGTGTCTTAAAATCTGCATCTCCCCATGATCCAACCTCCACTAGCACTGCTCCTGCAGCCCAGGCTACAGCAGATGATCTGAGAATAGGTGTAAGAAATAAATTCTGTTATGCTGGGGATGGTAAGGCTCACGGCAGATGCTGCCTCCAGAGCGGCTGTGGCTGCCCCTGGATCCCTGGCAGTGTCCAAGGCCAGGCTGGACAGGGGCTTGGGCAGCCCTGGGATAGTAGAAGGCCAGCTCCTGTCTATGGCAGGTTGGAATGAAATGAGCTTTTAAAGGCCTCTTCCAACCCAAACCGGTTCTCCAACTCCTGTGACAGCCCAGCACCCAGATACTCCTCAGCATCCAGAGCACATGTACAGATGAAATATGTGGGAATTTGGTCCCTGAGGGGTGGGGAACCTGGGCTCGCAGCATGGCTCTGCTCAGAGTTTTGGCCAGTGTAAACAAGGAAGTTGCTCACTACGAGATGGTGAAAAAGCATCCCAGCCTCCCACACTGACACACAATGCAACATATCTCAGTTCAAAACATCGGCTCAGAAGGGTCTGAGCAAATACTGGCATATCTGAACCAGCTCAGATGATAAAAAAGGATTCTCCTTTCTTCCTGTTCAAGATCTCTAGGCAAGCATCCAGAGTCACAGCCTCCTGTGTGACAGCTGCAGAAAACAGGTCTTGAGAGGATCCTTTGAAATGCCACCCAGATCACAGCCCCGTGACTGGGTCTGGATAAGAGGGCCTATCACAACAGCCAAATGCCACTCCAAGCCATTAGCAAAGATTGTTGCTTGGTGCACTCGCTGCTCACAGCCAGCCAACATCTGCTGCCTGCTCCTTCCAGCACTCAGCTCTGAGAACACACATTATATTGGATGTAGGAGAGCATCTTCCAGCCAGATTTACAGGAAGAGCAATTAGAGGCTTTGATGTGGACGTGACAGCAGAGAATGCGTGGTGGTGGTGGTAAAGATGATTTGTGCTGATCCATTAACACAGCAAACTACCTCCTCTCCCACAGGAAATCTCAATCAACTGGAAGGGGCAGATCAGAACCCCGGGCGACCTGCAAGAAAGGTATCAGGGACAACTACATCGGCCTCTCTCTAGTCTGCATCCTAGCTTGCACAGCTCTCCCCCACAGAGCTCACGAGTGTGTACTCACCGAGTACCCTTTGGTTCTGTTTCAAAATGGTGATGCTCCTTTCAGCTCCTCACGGCCATTTCCTAAGGAAAACAGAGAGAGGAAAAACACAAAACAAAAACCCCTCATCAGATCCAGAAGTGATTACGTGGTGAAGCAGGAAGGGCTAGCTGTGGAGAAGCCTCTGCTGGGACGAAGAGAGAGAAACACTAGGCCAGGCCTGCTCCTGCTCTCCCACAGCGGTCCAGTTCCTCTGCTCATCACCCTCCCTGTATCACAACATCACCTAGCAACACCGAGGTGCAGGCCACCCGTCACTCCCACCATGTCACATCTCCAGTGACAGCTGGAGATGAACTCCCCAGGCATGGATCACCGGGCAGCTTCGGGCTGCTTCCCCAGCCCACCCCCAGAGAAACGTACACCTTGGCCCCTCAGCATTATCAGCTTCCTGGGGCTTCCTGCAGCTCTCTTGCCATTTTGCAGCTCAGTAGCACCTGCAATTACAAAATCCACAGCAAACCCACATCCTGCAAGTGCTGGTGGGTGTATGACCCGACATGCCTCAGCTCTGCCCATAACAATTCCCTGCTCCTTTTGGCCCAGGAAAACCCGTCTGGAAAATGGAGTTCTACTGGCTCTGGCCTGCACTCCAGGTTTTCCCAGGCTAAAAACTGGGAGAACCTGCCTCCCCACCAGCACTGCAGAGATAATTTGTCAATTTAACATGTTTCAGGAAAAGCAGAAACTAGTATGCTTCGAAGAAGGA